>PYXC01000408.1:2140000-2262500 GCA_015244755.2 Tenualosa ilisha
TGACATGAGACAGCTGTCTTTAGAGAGGCCCCGAGCCTTGGCTTCATGGTTCATTGTCCTCATTCTCTGGCCATGGATCTCGAGACTCTTGGAACTCGTGGTGCTGAGTCTAAGACTGACACTGGGGCACGGTGATGAGTTGGAGGGGTGTGTGTGTGTGTGTGTGTGTGTGTGTGTGTGTGTGTGGTTGGGTGGGGGTGGGGGTAGCTGTCATGTGTGCCACTGCAAGCAGCCCACTAAAACCTAAGAGTCTCTCAATGCACAATTAGGCTAGACATTATAAGACAGGCTTAAATCTCATTACTATTCATGGCTCTCCAGGAGACACTCAAACAAGGTGTGTGTGTGTGTTCGTTCACTTTTGTACTCTATGTGTCTGAATCATATCCATAGCTCATTATGGCAACTTGAATGGTTTTCTGATAGCTGTCCCAGTGTCTCTATATCCGCCTGTGCTTTTTCTGCCCTGTAATGCCCAAAGCCAGACTATCAAGCCACCTGAAAGCCTTTACGTTATTGTTTGACCGTCTCTTGCTCTTCAAACACGACCCTCCATCGCTTTTGTGTGCTTGGACAGTCTCTTTCTTTCTTTTTTTTTTCCTTTTTTCTTTTTTTTCTTGTTTAATCAGTGCACTCCTGTGGTTTAACCATCCGTGTATTAGCATTAATTCCTATGGGGATCTACAGCTTTGCAGACAAATTGGGGGGAGATCTGTGTCGTGTTGTCACAAGGGAGGGGGTTTGTGTGGTTTCTGCACAATTATGCCAGAGATGAAGTGCCTTAAAGATGGCTCCAACTGTGATGGCTCAACCAGCGGAGGTCCCCCAACCCAGTCCCCTTCCCCTCCCATCGCCCCCAGTTCTTCACGGCTGCCACTGTGGCTGTGGCCCTGTCCTTGTGCGGAGTTTGAGCATATGGCCGGTTGTCATGGAGACATAATCCAACCGCATCTTGCCAGCGGAGTGTTTTCTGAAAGCGTCTGTCCACAAGCGAGAGTGTGGACAGACTTGCTCTAAGGGCCGAATTGGTGTGAAAACCTTGATGATTCTCTGGGCTGAGCGTGTTGATTTGTCATTTCATCTCGATCACCCGTCCTTCGTCACGCACTCAGTGGCGTACAGGTGTGTGTGCGTGTGCGTGCGCGTATGTGTGCGCATGTGTGTGTATGTGTGTGTGTCTGTGTGACCCTTATTGCTTTTTTCTTCTCCAAATATCACAGACTGGCCAAGTGCTCTCCCAAAGGCTAATGGCCATTGTGGAAATGTCATCCAGTGTCATATTTGTTCTAACGATTTACCATACAAACAGGCAACAAAGCCCAAGGTATCCTCTCATGCATAGCTACACAATCACCTTTCAAGAATGAGATTTCATGTTCCTTTCACCTTAATCCCCAGGCACACACACACACACACACACCACACACACAATTTCCCATAAAAGCAGTCATCACAACTCACACGTCATCTTAAATGCAGCCAGTGTTGGTGAAGTGCATCGTGTGTTGAACAAACTCAATCAGGGGCTGGCTTTGCACTCATCACAGTCCTACTGAATGCTCGGCTGCCTGCTAATTTCTTTCATTAAAGGAACCGGTTTTAATCTGGGATATTAATCTTCTTCCCCCGGAGCTGATGTGCTGGATATGATTCACTGAAGTAACAGAGGTTGGGGTGTGTGTGCGTGTGTGTGTGTGTGTGTGTGTGTGTAGCATATCCAGGTATCAGGTTTCTGGGTCAGGCATGGGCCAGAGCTGGGCCATAGCAGTGACATCCACTATCCGCCATGTGAGATGGGAAGGTGTGTGAAGTGAAAATTTAAAAATGGACTATTACTGAAGAGCTAATAGAATAACTTCATATTGTAGACCCAGGTGTTATCAGGAGGATTCTGGGCCAGATCTAGACTGTAGCCAGCAGTCTTGGTGGGAGAGTGATGTTCAGAGTGGAAATGGACCATTAAATTACAGAGAAACGAATATAAAGTGGACTTTCTGCAAATTGAATGACCAAGGCTGGACACATAGCATTACTCTGCCCTCAGGCTCAGTAGTTGGCTTAAGGAAGAGGACTGCACTGGTCATAAAGAAGGCCGTTTCCACAAACTTTCATTTATAATGTTTTCAGAAGCTGCATCAGAGCTATAGATCCAGCAGCACATGGTCAGGTCAACATCATATTATCTAACAAACTAGTAAAGCATGGCAATATGGGCAGGTATTCTATCTAGGGCATTCCTCATCAGTAATCAGATTAGAAGGGTGTGACCAACACATACACACACACACACCCACACACACACACACACACCACACAGAGTCCCTCCTAGTTTGCTGCACCTTGACCCTCTTCACAGATCCAAGATAGCATATATGTGTGAAGGAAATTGAGTGTGCTGCTGTATGAGTGTGTAGGATTAGTTAGACTCACAGCTCTTTAGCAAACACAACCCTACAACCCCCCACCCCCCTCATCCCACCCCCAGACCATGAGCATGAGCACACCCCCTCAGGTGGGCTTTTCAGACCGCTGCTTGGACAGGTACGGCTCCCAGGATTTTTTTTTTTTTTTGGTTGTTGTTGTTTTTGGCCCCACTGCAGCATATCCTTAAGGCTTTATCTGTCCTGACATCCCATAATAGCTGCACTGCTCTTGCAGGCAGAGGCGTTGGTCCCACAGGTGGCTGGTCTTGTTTGGGTTTGTTTCCCAGCATGCCGCCGGTCATTAGAACCGTCGGTGGTTAATGAGGAAAGGCAGGTTGAAAATAAAAACTACCTTCCCTGCCACCCCAGTCTTGTTAATGGTTACAAATGGAAATGGGAATTACTAGCAACTTGTTGTCAGTGAGATGGATTAGTGTTGTTCTCTGTTTGTTTGTGTGTTGTTTTTCTTTGGAAGAAATGCACATATATTATTTCAAGTGGTCTATTTGCATTGTGGAATTTCAGTCTGTTTTGTTCCCTGAATGTACAGACTCTCCATTGATCTGACAGTCGTCTGGTTGTGTGTCTTCCGCTCAGCCTGGTCTGGCTCTCTGAACCTGTTTGTTGTGCTTTCAGTCTGATGTGTGTGCGTTGCTAAAAATGTGGTTGGTTGCCTTAATACCTCTGAAAAGGCAGGCAAAGTTCAAGAGCATTTAACTAAAAGTCCCAGCGCTGATATGAAAAGGTGCAGGGAGGAAGCTGGACTTTGAAGTGTTGATTCGTGCAGACCAATAGAATGTTTGCGGGGCTCCAAAACAGCCTCTAGGTCGGCCAGTATGTTTGGAATTCTGCTTTCACTCATTCACTTTCACTGCTGACAGACTCAGGCATTCAAGTGGCCACCTCTCACGCCCTCGTAGTCTGTCTCTGTCCGGACCCTGTCGTGTCTCGATCGTTTGGTTCAGACGTGAGTCTAGACACTCTGCGGCACTCAGGGCTTACTTTCACCAAGACGTTCTGTGGCTGAAAGATTTTTGTGGCTTCTCAGAGCTTTTCAGCTTTTCTTGCAGCTAAGCTCTCCTCTGTTGGATTATGTTCTGTTGGATTACTTGTTTTGCCGTACTGAAGACTTGTCACAGATAAGGTTTGAGCGTCTCTACAAAACATTTATCACTCCTAGTTTAAGTGGTGTAGTACATGGTTTGATATTTGTTTGACAGCCCACAGAGCCTTCCCTCCATCTCATTTCTCCTGTATGCTGCTCTTTTGTTCTGTAGTTAGTGAAGTTAAGGCAGCTTTGGAGGTTTTGTGAAATTTTGTTTGTGCCTCTAGTCTGTGAAGTACTAGTTTTGTGCAAGGTTCTGCTGCAGACATTTAGTTTAAAGTGTAAGCGTTTGTCTGGCTCTGACTCTGTTAGTCTGTATTCTTCTTGGTCTAAGCTCTTGCTAATCACTGTGTGTTTGTGTGTGTTGGACTGTCTTGATGAAGCTGACCTGTTTTGTGACCCGCTGTCTCTCTGTCTGTGTCCTTTCCTGCAGTGTGGAAGCTGACGGCCAGGGAGGTGAAGTGGGACCGTCTCTGGAGAGCAGCGGCGCCGGTTACGCCCGTGGACCCGTGACGCACAGCGCGCTGGTCAGCAGCGCCAGCAGCGAACGCTTCGAACCGCCCATCTACGCCCACATTTTGCCCGGGCAGCGCCCGCGCCGGCCCAAGCTCCAGCACTCACAGTCCATCCTACGGAAGCAGGCGGAGGAGGAGGCCATCAAACGCTCGCGCTCACTTTCTGAGAGCTATGAGCTCTCCACCGACCTCCAAGACAAACAGGTAAAGGTGTTCACACTAGACACACCAGACACCAGCCTCTCTGCCACTCTAACTCTGCCCTCATACGCCTCATTCACACCACAGTCTGTACGTTTGTGGGGCATACACTGTATGTATATAGTTTTAGTTCGTTTTAATTCAGAATGCATGCTAACAGATCAGACCATGCGCAAGGCATGCATGTTCCGAGCAGCAGCACCACACTGCTCCCACAATGTCCACTTGACATTGAAAAGAGTTCTGTTTTTCCACACGTTCCACACACAACATAATGCAGTCTCCATAGACTTTAAATGAGAACTTGGCCAAACGGTTCATCCAGGAGACCATTTCTGGTGTGAATACACAGACAGACAGCAATGGTTGCAGACTGAGAACGCACTGATTACCATGTGAATGAGGCTTTAAGGTCTCTGTTTCCAAGCTCAAGCTGTGACCCAGAGCATCCATGTACATTTGAGACTCCTTTTCAGCCTATCACCATCACGGTCTGTCTTTGCTTAGCTTGTTTTCCAGCTCAAATTCCAGGTCAGGGGCAAAAGTATTGATCCAACGACGGCAATGCCTGACAATGTATGCAATACAGACACATTCCATATCCAGAGCAAAGTGAAGTAATCTCAAATAGCAAAAAGACTGGGAGACAAAGACTGACCTACTCTAAGGAAATGACTGGATCAGTTGCTTTGACATATATTGAGTCTTCTTCCTTCATTCAACACAGACAGGTGACGAGAAAGATATAGAACATAGCAAGATGGTGTATGATGGGGAAGAAGTGGATGACGGGGAAGAAAATCTATTATCTATGTTGGCTCGCCTGCCCAGGCAGGCTTATATTCATTGCCACTACAGAAAGAGACATTAGGCTCTTTTAAAATGTTAAAAGGTAGAGGCAGAAGCAAAGAACTCCACAATGTGAATGTGGACTGGAGTTCCTGCCACCAAGCTCATTAGTCCAGACAACAGCACACATCGAAGGGCCCGCTTATTACCCATTTGATTTGGTTTATATCATGAATATTAAACTCATGAACATTAATCTCACTTTGTCCATTGGAAAAGAGAAAATACGACACACACATAATCACACACACTCACGCGCACAGTTCTACAGCGGACAAAAACCTAGACCTGTGTGAGAAACCCTCCAGGTGGAGTTGACTTTAGAACAGGTTTTCGCCCACCTCTAACCGAGAGCTCATGTGTAATCACCATGGACACAGTATTGATCCAAGATCGCCAAGGTTCTTTGAGTGACTGCTCCTATGACTCGGCTATGGCAGAAAATTGCCGTAGGGCTAACTGTGATCCACAGGCTCAGGCCTCTCTAATTGGGCTCCTCCTCACAAGCTCCTTCTAGCTGTGAAGGGGCCGTGAGTGAAGCTAGTGTCAGACCCCCTCCGCCCTCCCCGCTGCTTTCGCACCTGCAGGGAACATTTATTTTCCTGGAGACAACCGGGCAGAGCCACCCCACCAGGCGGGAAAATGTGATTAGCGCTGCCTGGTGTTGGGCTGAGCGGGGAACAGAGGCCTCGGCTGGCAGGGAGCGACCAATGAACGATCCTGCACTGGTTGGCTCATGGAGCGCGAGATTTCTAATGATGATTCCAATGAAGGAGAAAAGTAAACAACACACAGACAGTCCGGCGCGCGCACAGACACTCACCCACACACATACACACACAGCCATGGACCATAGCCTTTCACAACACTCACAGGCTATTTATAGCTAGATAGTGAGAATGACTTAATTTCTTTTCCATTAATGACTGGCTAAATTTAGAATTATTATTATTAGGTCTTGGCAAGCCTCATATTTTTTTTCTGCTTTTCCCCACCTCTCTTTATCCTTCTTCTTCCTTCTCTCTGTCCCCCCCTCCTCCTTTCTCATACCCTCTCTCAATCTCTCTATTCTGTTCTTCCCCCTCTATTTCTCCACAGGTGGAGATGCTCGAGAGGAAGTACGGGGGGCGTTTCATAACCCGTCATGCAGCACGTACCATCCAGACGGCCTTCCGCCAGTATCAGATGAACAAGAACTTTGAGCGTCTGCGGAGCTCGATGTCAGAGAACCGTATGTCCCGACGCATCGTCCTGTCCAACATGAGGATGCAGTTTTCCTTCGAGGGGCCCGAGAAAGTGCACAGCTCTTACTTCGAGGGCAAACAAGTGTCGCTGACCGACGACGGGAGTGGGAGCGGCAAGCTGGGCGCCTTAGTACAATCCGAGTGCCGCGACATGGTGCCAGCCAACATGAAGTCGTCGTCGTCTGCCGCTGCGCAGGCCGACTTCAACGACGCCATCACAGAGCTGGAAGATGCCTTCTCGCGGCAGGTCAAGTCGTTGGCCGAGTCCATCGACGACGCGTTAAACTGCCGTAGTCTCCACGGCGATGACGCGCAGCCCGAGTCTGGACGGAGTCACTCGGATCTAGAGCGAGGACACTCGGAGGTGGTGGCCTACCAGAGTAAGCCCCTGACGCGCAGCACTAGCTCGGACCACAAGCTGGACGAGATGACGGCGTCCTACAGCGATGTGACGCTCTACATCGACGAGGAGGAGCTGTCGCCGCCGCTGCCGCTTTCGCACTCGCCGCACAGCGCAGGCATCGAGCGTCCGTCCAGCACCGAGTCGGACCTGCGCCTTCGCTCGTACAACTCCTCTTCACAGGAGTACTGGTCGCTCGTGCACAAGGAGGACAAAGGTGGTGGTGGTGGTGGCGGAGGAGGAGAGACGGACACCAGCTGCCGCAGCACGCCATCGCTGGAGTGCCAAGAGCAACGGCTGCGCGTGGACCACCTACCACTGCTCACCATCGAGCCGCCCAGTGACAGCTCAGTGGAGCTGAGCGACCGCTCCGACCGGAGTTCGCTCAAGCGGCAGAATGCCTACGAGCGTGGGGGACCGAGCCAGCAAAGCAGCCCCAAACATGTCTCACACCCGTCACACCACCGCGACCTGCCCCCTAGGGGCCCGTCGCGGGATGATGACCTCATCATCGGCGGACCCCAGCCTCCCATGCCGCGGCATCGCCCGCGCCAGCTGGAGAGCCACCTGGCCATCAACGGCACGGCCCACCGGCAGAGCAAGTCCGAGTCGGACTTCTCGGACGGCGACAACGACAGCATCAACAGCACGTCCAACTCCAACGACACCATCAACTGCAGCTCCGAGTCGTCGTCGCGCGACAGCCTTCGTGAGCAGACGCTCAGCAAGCAGACATACCACAAGGAGACGCGCAACAGCTGGGACTCGCCCGCCTTCAGTAATGACATCATCCGCAAGCGCCACTACCGCATCGGCCTCAACCTCTTTAACAAGTATGTCCATCCACCGCTCAATCTAGTTATTGTGATTACAGGGTGAACATCAGTGTGAAACAGCATCTCTCACTCTCACTGAGTGGTCTGTGTTCGGGTGGCTTTCAAGCTGTAACATTGATTAAGTGCAATCAGTGGTGGGTGAGTTCCAGAAAGGGCTCAAGTGTTCAAAATGCATACACAATTCCTTATCAGTCACTCAGAACTTGCAGACATATACATGTTCGGTGTCTGTTCTTGCAAGAGAGAGTGTGGTTAAATGTTTAGTGTAAGTGTATCTAGTACTTCTGTGATTATGTGTGTGTGTGTGTGTGTGTGTGTGTGTGTGTGTGTGTGTGTGTTTGTGTGTGCATAGTCTTAGTCTGTGTGTAAGGGAGGAGAAGGCTGGAAGAGAAGGCTGTGTGTGTATATGTGTGACAAAGTGCAAGCATATGTGTCAGTGTGTATATGTGTGTCAGAGCGTAAGCACATGTGTCAGTGTGTATATGTGTGTCAGAGCGTAAGCACATGTGTCTGTGTGTATTAGAGACTTACATAGAGTGTGTGTGTGTGTGTGTGTGTGTTTGCCCATTAGAGAGAAAAGGCCCTGTGCAGGGCCTGTGTAGATATTTTTAAAGAGCGTTTGATTCTGTGGATGTGGTACTCACTTTGTTGAAAGGGGACGGCTGCCTGTAATCTTGGATGATTGTGGATTTGCTTTTATGCCTCCACGGACCATTAAGTTCCGTTTAATCATATGAGATGAAGAGCAGCTCAGACGCTGCCCATCCCACCCCCAGCCCTCCTAAAATAAACCCAGCCCCCACAGAAGTCCTCAAATCCAACACTGTGACATAGATTTGAAAGGGATCTACAGAGACCCAGTATATTAAAATAACCTCTTTCTTACTATCCTCTCTCTGTTTTTTATCTGCTTGCGTTGTCTCTCTCCAACCCTTTCTGTCCTCTCTTTCTTTCCTCTCCAGGAAACCAGAGAAGGGGATTCAGTACCTGATAGAGAGGGGGTTTGTTCCCGACACACCAGTGGGCGTGGCTCACTTCCTGCTGCAGAGGAAAGGGTTGAGTCGACAGATGATTGGCGAGTTCCTCGGCAACCGACAGAAGCAGTTCAACAGAGACGTCCTAGAGTAAGTACTGCAGTTGCGTAGTTTGTGGGCAAAATTCTATTTCAGACTCGAACTTAATAGTGGATTTGGCCGGTGACAACAAACAAACATACCTGTTACCCTGAAAAATAAAGTGAGATATTCACCTTCACCTACACATTCACATTCCCATCCTCAGATGCATTGAGAGTACATTTTGACTCTCTTCATGCACTTCCAAATTGATTTCTGTGCAATAGTGCCTGTTAGTCAAATCTTCTATTCCATTAATTTTCTGCTCCATACTGCATCAGACGTTTCATTTTAAAACCCCTTTAGAATTGGATGACATTAACTATTCATTCATAACTAAAACTTCATTCCACCTTTCGGAATGACAGATCGGTAATTAAAGCCCAGCCATACTTTCTGTCCCGAAAGACCAGAGCAAATGAGCTCAGCCTAGACCAGGGAAATTCTTCCAACTCTGTCTCCGTCTCAGAGTCTCAGAGTCTCTCTGGAGCTCATCTTAGTGCCCCCCCTCTGATTTCAGCTGACGTATGAGAAGAAGAGCCCCAAAGGATCCTCTTAAGGCCCTGGGATTATGGGATGGATACACGCAGGAGGGGATCCTTCCACTGGGCCTTTAATACACACACACACACATACACACACGCACACACACACATGCAAACGTGCACACGCAAACACACACACACATATGCACCATTCCTGCGTCAACTGAGGCAATCGGGTCATGTTCTGGACGTGTCTCAGAATGCCAGTCACCGCAAAAGACTTCCTGTTTCCATATCTTAATGGGTGTGTAATCTTAATAGCATCCCATTTGACGTCAAAAAAGTAAACAAGGTGCTGAGTTTTCCACACTTGCTGCTACATGCTAGCAGCAAGAGAAAGGATGACGCATGGAGGAAAAAAAGAAATCTTTCCAAGGATCTGGCTGAAGGCTAAAGAGCTAAAAAGTCATTAGACGTACTTAGTTATAAGACCACCTTAATCATGTAATCAATTTATTTCAGTCAGTTAAGTGCAAGATACTTAAATATACCATGTACTTCTCATAGGCCAACTTGGTATGCATGATGTAGGTTAGTCTATGTTCTTAGTAATATGTAAGTTCATGTTGTTACAGCATATTTTTGTTACTGGAAGTGTTAGGATTAGTGTTTATTTGTTATCATAAATTTGGTATCTTTCTCACTGCTTTTGACCAGTAAAAGCTGAAGAGAAGCAAGTTTCCATACTGTTAGATGCTGTGAGGTTCCCTTTTAACCTTCACACATGGCTGATTCCGTTAGATCAGGGCCTGAAGTGGAAAAGAAGCAAGAGGGAGTTAAGGGAGCAGTGCTGCAGACTCTCAACATGGATCCTTCTCTGACGCTGGGAGACGTCCCAGTAAATGACCCCCAACCCCACAGCTGGGCTAATGCATGTGTAAAGAGCGCACACACTGCCACGTTGAACTCCAAACTGGAGATGAAGGAGAGGCTAAGACAGAGAGAGAGTGAGGGACAAACAGAGCAGAGAGGGAGCATACTTTTTCTCAGCAATATATTGAGTGTTTCAATATTACCGAGGCTTAAATCAACCAATATTACAGCCTCAAACTAATAGCATGCAAACTAGGAGAAGGGGGGGGTGCGCTTTGTGGATATTCAAACATAATCTGGGTTGCGCTTTACCTCAGGGGCATGGGTTTTGCTCTCTCTCTCTCTCTCTCTCTCTCTCTCTCTCTCTCTTTCTCTTTTTCTCTTTCCCTCCCTCCCTCCCTCCCTCCCCATCCCATGTCAGCGGGTCCCAGTGTGTTGATGAGCTCATTTTCGGCTGCAGCTCTGAGTCATCCAACACGTCGGCTGGCTGCATGAGTGAAACGCCGTCTGGCAGGAGCTGTCAGAATGGCTCCGAGGTTAAGGCCAGGCGAAGCACTGTCAGGATTGATGCCAGCTTTTTAAGAGGACCCTTCAGCGGCCGATCCATAAATCTTGATGTGCAAAAGAGTGGGGGAAAGCAGATGGGGAGTGTGTGTGTGTGTGTGTGTGTGTGTGTGTGTGTGTGTGTGTGTGTGTGTGTGTGTGTGTGCGGGTGTGAGAGAGCGAGAGAGAGAGAGATGGAGAGAGAGAGAGAGAAAGGCAGAGAAAGGCAGAGAGGGGGAGAGATGGGGAGAAAGATGCAGGCAAGCTTCTCTGTTCTCAGGCACTGATAACGTGTCATATTTTTCTTTTTTTTATTCTCGCTTCCCAAGAGGACCACAGCCACCATTATCTTTCTTTTCTTCATTTTCACACACGCTCTCTCTTCTTCCTCTCTCTCACTTTCCTTCTGTCTCTGTCCTTCCTTAGAAACACTCTTAGTGTGATTTAAGGCCAGAAGACATCCAACTGCATAACTGGAGCTCTCACTGTCTACTTTAGAGATTTAGTCAAAGAGCCTTTGTTAGTTTGGATGTGTGTGTGTTAGGGGAACTGCTGAGGTGGTGAGCAGAAATATAGCAATTTATTTGCTTCTACAGGTTTTATTTTGATTGTGTTGCTGATATTGTGGTTGCAGTATTGACTAATGTTTATAATGTGTGCATGCGTGCGTGTGTGTGTTTTGCTCACAGCTGTGTGGTAGACGAGATGGACTTCTCTGCTATGGAGCTGGATGAAGCCTTACGGAAGTTCCAGGCCCACATCAGAGTCCAGGGCGAGGCCCAGAAAGTGGAAAGGCTTATAGAGGCCTATAGGTGTGCCTTAACACGCAAACACACACACACACACACACACACAATTTTCTCTCTCTCGCACACACACACACACACAGACACACACACACACACACACACACACTCACTACCTTAATCACTCCTCTCTTTCTATCGCTTTCTCTCTGTCTCCTAATCTCTCTACCTCCTCTTATCTCTCTCTTCTATCTCTCTATCTCATCCCATCAGGACTTTGGATTTTTTAACACTAAAAGCAAATCCCATCTATATACACTAGTATCCAGCTTTGGCCTGTGTCGACTGAACCCTTAAACAGGCCTTTATTTTGGTGTGTCCTGCAGTTTGCTTTTCGCCTCACTTAATTGCAGGCATATGAAAGGACAAAGCATTTCTTTTGGCCTGTGAGAATGTGCTTCGATCAGCGCTCACCAAGCAGACAGTGGGCTGAGTGAACATTTCAGCCCTCAATACATCAGGAGGGGAGGATGGGGGGGGGGCAAAGCAAAACCAGCAACAGATAATAATAGTCTCTACTCTCCCTTGAGCGAGTCCGCATGCAATATTATAGTGGTCCTACTGCTGTTTAGACTGCTGAAGACTGACTACGCTTAAAAAAAACGAAAACAAAAAACAAAGCGCTCGTGTCATCCTGAATCATTTCACGAAATGTCCACCAGCCAGGGATGAGTGCACCACAGCAATTAGGGTGGATCTGTTGGGCAGCGGCTGAACCCAATTACTCACCAAACAAGAGGCCCCATTGATTCTTGTGTCTTAGGGAGTGATGATTCCTCATACTCGTTTGTTGTTTGTTTGTTTCATCCCATTACATTTCTCTTTTTTTCCCTTTTTCTTTCTTTTTTCTCTTTTTTTTCCCCACTCTTTCTCTTTTTCTCTTTTTTTTTTGCACACTTGCAGCCAGCGGTACTGCATCTGCAACCCCGGTGTGGTTCGTCAGTTCCGCAACCCAGACACCATCTTTATCCTGGCTTTCGCTATCATTCTCCTCAACACGGACATGTACAGCCCCAACGTCAAGCCTGAGAGGAAGATGAAGCTTGAGGATTTTGTCAAGAACCTCAGAGGTGAGCACTGACCCTAGGTCTGACCCATGGGACAGAAATGTCCCAATCTGCTCCATGACATTTTATATCCTAACCAGAGCTTCTCTGTGAAAATTTGAAACACTAGAGTCCAAGCACCAGTATGTCTGTACTGCCCAAGGTATTCCAGAGACCCTGTTCAGTGCTGGTACTTTTGGGTCTTTCCTAGACATTATGCTATCTGTAATCAGTCGTCCTCTATACAGGATGATAATGCCATAGCCTTCAGCTGTATTGCAACAGCAGCAAATGTTGATTGCCTTAATATAGCATTTCATACACTGAGGATGTTTCCTATGGGAAACCATTCATCCAACATTACTAATTTCAGAGTGCAGATTTCATGCAGAAGAGAGCATTCCCTTTGATCTACACTCAGCTATTTAGTAGTCTGAAGGCACAGTTAATCTATTCCAGTTGGCACCTTCAGGATCATAGCATCAATCCCTGAGAAGCCGTCAAATTGAAAGTAATCAAGTACCTCATTTGGAAAATAAGTTGCTTGAAATTAAGAAAAATCAGCAAAAGTTAGAGCCGATGCAAACTGCCTACCTTCACTCTACATTAGAGGAAGAAAAAAAAAACTTCATGCTGGTATCCATGTTTAGGGTGAAAGTGCTGAGTTTGTGATGTTGGCATACGCATTGCCGCAATATTACTTTTTTTCTGTACTGAGGGCAACAGTGATTTAACCTCAAGAAAACTGATATCCTCAAGGCCTCTTCTATGTCTACGGTGCAAAAAAATAAATATATGAATAACAACTGAACCTGCAGTATTTCAACTTTTCAAAAGTACTCGCCTGATAAAAATGTACTCCGGAAACGCGTTATGTCACTGACAGTCAACGGAGTGTTCTGTGGTATCAGCAAAAGTACAGGTGCCGTTTTTTTTCCCACTCCCTTTTTTTCAATTGGATACAAAGAAAACCGCTACCCTGTTATATTCAAATTACGACGGAAAAAAAATCCCCATTTCCCTTCCGACTGATGCTCAGAGATATGTCACAGCACAAGGGCCCTTTGCCTGAAGAAGGGCTAATTGTATTTCACGCACATGCATTGGGCTGATAAATGGCCGCTCTCACAGAGATGGGAGCCGGTTTTTGCAAGTCATGGACTGGCATGACAATTGAGGCAGAGCTAATATTTTGTGTCCCCCCTCCTCAGACTGCGACGAGGCACTATGTTTATGGAGATAGTGATTACGCATTTATGAAAAGCGCATAGTTAGGGTGATTCATTTCCCTGTCTGTTGGAGCGGTGTTAATTAGAAATCAGAATTGACCAGTGAAGGCATGAGTGGAAGAATAATTTCTTTGATTTGGCTCTCTCCATCTGTGTCTGTGTCTGTGTCTGTGTTTGTCTGTGTGTGTGTGTGTGTGTGTGTGTGTGTGTGTGTGTGTGTGTGTGTGTGTCTGTGTCTGTGTCTGTGTCTATGACTGTGTTTGTGTCTGTGTGCATGTGTGTGTGTCAGGGTGTGTTTGTGTGTGCTTTTCTGCCCTTGAAAATTCTTGAAATAAAATGAACTAAATGTTGAACTGCTTTAATACAGCTTAAATATAGAATAGAAAAAGGGATTTGACTCCTGATGAAACTTTCGGATTTCGGAATCAAATAAAGAATATAAAATCTGTTTCTGTGTGTGTGCGTGTGTGTGTGTGTGTGTTTTCTCTAAGGTGTGGATGATGGCGAGGACATCCCTCGTGAGATGCTGATCGGCATATATGAGAGAATCCGAAAGCGAGAGCTCAAGACCAATGAGGACCACGTGTCCCAGGTCCAAAAGGTGGAGAAACTCATCGTGGGCAAGAAGCCGGTGAGGAGCTCCTTAACAAGGCTTCATCTAACTAAACTTTATAGAACTCACATTCACCCAAACACCCCTGGCTGAGAAATCTTGTTTTCAGTTTTATCTCACCCGAAAAAGCCACAACTCCCGAAGACAAGCCTGTTACACACAAGTACATGCGTATAGCTATGTCTGAAGTTTGCTGTTTCCTGTTTTATCAACCCACTCCCAATTACAACACTTTAGCTCATCATTACACTGGCGTTTCCCTCCAACACACCCAGCCGTTATGTGAACACAAAAGTAAGACAAAAGTATAGGCATCAACACTGACACACACACACACAAAAGCTCCATGGTGGATGACTGATGTCTTGCTGGCAAAGGGCTCCATGGCATAGCTCAGTGGGCTCCCTAGTCATTCATCCTGTATGAGGACACCCACTGCTCCAGGCCTGACTTGTCCCCTGTCCTCTTCAGAAGGCTCCTGGATGATGAAACGCAAAAACAAAACAAAATGTATTGATAGAGGTGAAGCGGGAAAAACAACAACAACAACAACCTTGAGCGTAGGGTGATGATGAGCAAAAGACCATCATGGGGGCAATGAAGGCACTCGGATGGAAAGGGTCTGATTAGGCTGTCTGAGACACAAAGAGAGAGGGAGAGAGAGAAAGAGAGAGAGAGGATAAGAAATAAAAAGATAGATACATGTCATTTTGCCTTTTTTGAGCCACTTCTGTTGTTGTGATGCTGGTGACTGTATTTTTATACCTAGTCCTTTTGGTGTTCCATTGGAGCCGTGATGGTTTGTTATGGAGCTGTAATGGCACAGTGCAGTAGATGGATCTACTCTGCTAGATGCTGGCTGTGGTTGTCCCTGCTGTCTGGCCTGCAGTGGGGGCTTTGTTGACTGCAGTAATTGGGTTTCTCTGGTGGTGCAGAGACCCCATCACGCCACGCCCACCTAAACACACACACACACACACACACACACACACAAACACACACAGATACAGCATCCATCCTCATTAACCTACCTTACTACCCACTCAGCATGGATCGCAGAGGATGGATGGTATACACACACTTACCACACACACATCTACATCTACAAAACACAAACACACACACACACACACACACACACACAGACACAAACACACACCCGCCAAAACAAAATAAATACTACTCAGACATGCAAACGATGAGATGGGGATATGCGCTGCCATAAACCAAAAATTACAAATTGATGTAAATATAGGTTACACACCCAAGCACATACTGGGGTAAGCATAAATAATTGCTTACACAAATTGCACATAAGGATCACATACATATGCACATGCATGCACAAATGCACACTATGCATTACAGCCAGACCCCTACTATTTTTATCCCCACAGTTTGATCTCTTGCTCCCCAGCACTTCCTGATAGTCTTATTATTCACCTGATATTGATGCTCTCTCCCTCTCTCTCTCTCTCTCTCTCTCTCTCTCTCTCTCTCTCTCTGCTTGTCTTTCTCTTCCAGATCGGCTCTCTGCACCATGGCCTCGGATGTGTAAGTACCAGACCACTTCTAATTAGTGTATCGTTTAAAAACCTGTTAGCTGACTAAGTGTCGAATTTACATGAGGGCCCAAAATAATCACTGTAAAAAGTGTGGTTGAGATGGATGAAGGACGCTTGTGATTGGGTGTGTGTTTCTATCTGGGTGCAGGTGTTGTCCCAGCCCCATCGCAGGCTGGTGTGTTACTGTCGACTGTTTGAGGTGCCCGACCCCAACAAACCCCAGAAGCTGGGCCTCCACCAGAGAGAGATCTTCCTTTTCAATGACCTGCTGGTGGTACGAACACATGCATGCACATGCACACACACACACACAAACACACACACACACACAGAAAGGCACATGTACACATGCACACACACAAGCTTAAGACCGAATAAGCATGCACGTCGACTCGCACAAAGCTTTGAAGCCAGACTTCTTGTAGTCTTGTGGATACACATGCACAAGAAAGAAAGAACAGCACACGGTGCCCATGTGTCAAGCACTCTGAGGCATCTCCTCCAGACTGTTTTAGGGGTGGCTAACCATGCAGTTTCCTCACAGTAAACAATCCCAGATGGTGGTCCTAAAATGGTTACCTTGCCTTTCTGATCTAGGTCACCAAGATTTTCCAGAAGAAGAAGAACTCAGTGACGTACAGCTTCAGACAGTCCTTCTCCCTGTATGGCATGCAGGTGCTGCTCTTTGAGAATCAGTGTAAGTGCCTCTCGGTGTGTTTTCTTTTAAGAGTTGACTGACATATCTCAGAAAATACCACATCCTAATGGTCATACCAGCTGGGCCAATAAAACAAAAACATGCCCACACATATATTGTAGATAGAAAAAAAATGCTTAGAGTACATTTTCTATTTCTCGAGGTTATTCAGGTGTAGAGATGTTAAAATTGTGCTGCAAGTTGTACATTTTAATAATACTATTAATCATGTAACTAGTCCACTAGATACTTTACGTGTCAGAATAGTAAATTTACTGAAGACAAGTGAATGTTAATGTTAAAAACCATTAAAATACCCTCAAGCACCCATTTTCTCAACACCACAGTACTTTGGACTGTTTATACTCACCACCGCTCTCCGTATCAGTGCTTAGACGGAAGTTTTAAACAAAAAAAAAAAAAAGAACAACAGAAAAAAGACACCGGCCAGTGTGTCTACCCTCTGGCCGTCTCTTTCCACATGTTAATGGAGGCTGTGGAATCTGCACCAGGCTAAGCTTCCTCGTCCTCTTACCCTTTTTACAGATTACCCCAATGGCATCCGGCTCACCTCAGCCATCCCAGGCGCCGACATCAAAGTGCTCATCAACTTCAACGCGCCCAACCCGCAGGACCGCAAGAAGTTCACCGACGACCTGAGGGAGTCCATTGCAGAGGTGCAGGAAATGGAGAAATACCGAATCGAATGTGAGCCAATTTTAGTTTTTTTTTTTTGGGGGGGGTCCCTCTCTCAACCCTCAAGTGTTCATAACCCTCATAAATCTCCTCTTCCCAAAAGTGATGAGCTGCTGCCCATTCTCTTATACAGCCTAAAGTGCTGACACTTTAAGTTTCTCAAACTGTTTCTTTTGTTTTCAAGTAACTTTTCAGTGTGACTGTAACTTTGAGTGACTGTGCCAGTTGGCTTCTTGTCTATACTATATGGGAAACAGAATGCAGTATACTGCAATGCACTGATTCCACTTTCACACCAACGTTATATTGCACAGTATAATATAACCTGTGTAGATAACATATGATGTAACATTAGTTCAGTGTAACATAATGCAACATGTAGGTGAGTGTGTGTGTGTGTGTGTGTGTGTGTGTGTGTGTATCTATATATATATATATATATATATATATATATAATCTTCATATTGAAAAAGTTGATGGATATGCCTTGTCTTCATCTATTGCGTATGTGATAAAGAATTTGAAAAGAGGTGCAGTGTTGTGTTCCTGCATTTGTATTCCAGTCAGTGAGAGACGCTATGGGATGGGGATAGAGATTCAAGCAGAGAAGGGCTTAGGATGAGGAGTTAATGAAAACTCATAACCACCAGAGAACAGAAGCAACAGCCCCTACTTCCTTTAGGGGGCTTAGAGACTAACCTAACATTTCTCATCTCAGTTTGTGTACTGTGAGTGAGAGAGTGTGTTAGAGAAAGAGAGAGAGAGGGAGAGAGAGAGAGAGAGAGAGAGAAAGACTGACTGAAATTGTTTATGGTTTTCGATGTAAGAGCCAAACTGGAGACACACAAGTGTGTGGCTAATTGTGATTGTGCAACTAAATCATTCTGATTGATTTTATGAAGATGTTTCTTATTTAGATGCTGTAAGCAAACATTATATTGCCTCTGTTTTGGTGTGCTGTTGATGGTGCGTGACTGACATCTCTCTATGTGTGTGTGTGTGTGTGTGTGTGTGTGTGTGTGTGTGTTTTGTCTGCCCACAGCTGAGCTGGAGAAGCAGAAGGGTGTGGTTCGGCCCAGCATGTCTCAGAGCTCCGGCCTAAAGAAGGAGGCGGGCAACGGCAACCTGAGCCGGGCTAGCCTCGACGACAGCTACGCCATAGGGGAGGGGCTAAAACGGAGCGCGCTCAGTAGCTCGCTGCGTGACCTGTCTGACGCAGGTGAGACACAAGGTCATCAGGAAGCACAGACTTCAGCCTTCTGTTAGATTAGATGCAGTCTCCTCAATAGCAACCCTATAATAAGCACATGCAGTCTCTTAGATGGATCCCAATAGCATCCAACCACTCTAAGTTAATGTAGTGGGCTAGCATAGCCTCTTTTAGGCTGTGTTCTATTATTGTGTGCCTCCTGTAGAAAAATCACTGGCACGATGCTGACCTCAGGGAGATCAAGACTTATTGTTCTTATTCTGAACCTCACTTGAATGGAGCTTCGAGTGGATATGGTCAAATGCATGCCAGTAAACCCCCCTCAAGTGTCTGGAGTCGGCAATGCCAACTTCTGAGACAGCCAGTTCTCCATGAATATACATGAGGAGGCAAGTCTTCTCCAATCAGTATTGTTCAGAGGAACACTGCCTTTTGATTCCATTTTTTTTGTTTTGTATTCAAATTGATCTGGTCCTCTTGGAGCTCTAAAACCAGAGTGAAAATGGTAGTGGGTTGTCCCTTTTTATATCAGTGATGAATTAAATTCTGTTATCAGGCTGATCTGCTTCCCAAGGATGAACAAGACACTTGGCATCACAGTATGGCCTTGTTGTACAATTTTATGGGTCCTGTGATTAGCTTAGCTTCACTTTGTTTAGATGTGTTTGATGATATGACACATGAGATTTGATCACGGCTAAAAATGCAGATTAGTTTCAATCAACTAATTGGGAGGCACGACTCACTGCCAAAAAAAGAATATAGGAAAATCTACCAAACTTAATTACCACATTATGTTCAATTTGTGAGTCAATTATGCTAATTGTCATCAGATTTCTCTCCCCCACGTGTGTTCTAATTGCAGATTAAGGATAGATTTGAAGAGTTTTCAAAACGCTTCTTTCAACACCCTTTGTCTTGCACTGCAGACAGACTTCTGCTCTCTCATATTTCTTTTTGGGAAAAAACGTTATCTTCCTTGGGGTTGAAATTAGGAGCGCAGATTGCTTTAGAGATTACTCTGACAGTGTTCACAGGAGAGGATAATGCGCTCTCTCTCTGTCTCTCTCTCTCTCTCGCTATGAAAATTTCTGATCACCTAAATAGATATGGATTGCTCCACAAGGCATTTAGGCCGTGTAATTCAGCATCGCAATCTTCACAGTGATTCATTTAGACTCTCCTGCAGACTCTATCCTTTATTTTACTTGAATCTTATTTTTAATTATTTTTAAACACCAACTGTAGAGTTTACACATAGGCCTACAGTGTCTGTGCACTAAATGTCTACCATGATTTGCTGTATGTAGTTTAGTAATAACTCTCATACAGCAAAATGATAAAACACATATTTTATTCACTCACTGCAGGGACAACATTAGTCCCTCATATATTGACGTGTCCTAGAGTAGACTGGATCTTGATACTGGACTAATCTGTCCAGAATCATCTTGTGCCCATCTGATTCTATTTGTCATACTCTAAAGATCAGATGTGCCTGCAAAAGCATCCTGCCAGTTTTGAATGAAGGTTCTTGTTGTAGCAAAGCTAGTCTCTCCTCTCTCTCCTTCTCCTTAGAGTACAGGCTCTCTAAACTACTGCTTTAGGAACAGTAGTGCATTTGGTGATGTGATCTCATAGCTACCGGCTCCTTTTCCTCTACTGATTCATCTGGCTAGGTCCTGTCTCCTCTCCTCTCCTCACCCCCCTCCCCAATCCCTCCCTCTCTCTCTCTCTCTCTCTCTCTCTCTATCTCTCTCTCTTCATCTGCTGGGAGTCGTAGAGGCTGACAGTCAGTATCTAGTAGATAGGAGCTCCTATCTTGATCCCGTACCCCCCACACAACTCCCCCACGCCCCACACCCACCCCCCTCCTGAAAGCTGAAAGCTGGTGTGTTGTACACGTCTCTAACCTGTGGTGTTGCATGTCCTGGGCAGGCAAGCGTGGCCGCAGAAGCAGTGCAGGATCGCTAGACAGCAATATGGAAGTAAGTACAGTAGAAGAGCCAGCAGTGTCCAGTCGACCTTTTCCTCTGATGGTCATGACGACGCTGATGCTGATGGATGTGCATTTTAAAAACACCATCTCTCCTTTTTCTTTCTCTGTAGTGTTATTTGCCATGTTGTCAGTTCTGTTTCTTTTGCTTTGTACTGGTAACCATCTGTCTGGTCCCTGTGTGGATTTTTCAAGGCTGTCGTGGATTCTTATGCATGCCTTTGCTGCCTGCTATGAACTGACACACACACACACAGCTTGTGTTGTTGTTGGAAGGGAGGGAGGGTGAGAGAGGTGCTTGTACAAGACCCTTCTACCACCCACCTCCCATTACTCGTTCACTTTGGCCAGCATGTATTTAACCAATAACCTGAAACTCACATCCTATGCATTGTGTGGGCTGGCTTCAGGACATCTGAAATACACTCCTTCACTCTTGTTGTTGGTGTAGTTTGCTTTTCAGTTATTTTTGGACTTTCTTTTTTTACGTTTTTCCTTTTCTTTTGAATTAATTATTTTTCTGTCGTCTTTGAGTTTCACTTGTGACTGTGACCGTGCAAGTGAAAGCCTGTGACCCCTGTTATGAGGTCATAGCAGTGTGTGTGTGGGGGTAGGGTGTGTGTGTCTGTGTGTGTGTATGCTGGGAGTGGCATGAGAGTGTGAAACATACAGTCAGCATTTCTCAAGATTCTCTCCAACCTTGGTCTTGTTCTCCCCTAAAACCTCCTTCCTCTCTCCACCCCGCACCCCTGAGCCCAAGCCCACCTGCCTGCCACCCCTATGAGGTCAAAGCAGAGCAGCCACAGTAGTTAAAAAAAAAACCAAATCAGGGGTCTTTCTTCAGACATCATTGATCACCGTCCAAACTCTCATAAAGGAGGTCAGAGACTGGGCAGAGGGTCGGAGTGGCGCAGCACTCCACTGTAGGGCTTTAATCAAGGCTAAGCCCTCCTCCTTGTCCCCACTTCCCATTTCGTTAGGCTCCAAAAGAGCAGATTGTGAGGCCCGATCACAGAGTTTCGTTAACGTCCCGAGTCTGCAGCCTCACAGAGACTAACCACGGAGGGACTCTTGCCTGTTCTCAGCTTCTGCATGTATTGCATGGCTATTCGGAGTCTGCTCTCGTTCATTTGAGAAAACAATCAAACCAAAACAAACATAAACAAGCAGGGAAGGAAAGCACTCACTGTTGTTCTCACTACATATTTTTTTGTGATGCCTATTTGTGTCTTTCTTGGTTTGCAGTGTTAACACATTCACATTCAAGTTTACACATGCACAGCATGTTTAACATGATGGTCAATGACATGGAGGAATGAACGTTTGTTTTGCATGTGAAACGCATAATAATGATAAATCATATTTGAATGGAAAGTAATACATGATGTTTATATGTATAGAACAATTTATCAGGATGCAAAATGAAGTGTGTGGTCAGTGTTGAAGTTCATTAATGTTGAAAAAGCAGACATCCAAAGCCAAAGACATCCAATTAAGAACCACTGCTTTTAGTCTGTATGCAGGCACGCACGCACATGCACACACACACACGCGCACACACACCACACACACACACACCCACACGCACACACACGCACGCACGCGCCTACACATACGCCCATGAATGAGGGGTGCCACAAATAGTACACTACAGGAGTGCCTCCTCAAACTGTCCAAATTAACAAGCCAGATAAACAAACACAAAGTGATGTGAACTCAACTAAGCACCCACGCTGATCTTCACTGATACAGCAATATGTTGGGCTTGTCTTCAGACTGAGAATGTGAGTGTGGTTTGTGATGTGTCATAACATAAGTCTACTCTCTCCCAACACAGGGCTCCATCATTAGCAGTCCACACATCCGCCGGAGGCCCACGTCCAGCCGCGACTGCCCCTCACGCAGCAGTGCCCACTCCTCCATCCCCAACTCCTCCTCCCTGCTTGGCTCCCTGTTCGGCACCAAGCGGGTCAAGTCCCCACTGCCACCCCAGCCCCCAGGCCCGGCACCGGGCCACCCCACTCTCATCTCGCACACGCCCCACCCATCCAACCTGCACCACACGGCACGCGAAGGGCCTGTCGTCACAGAGACGCAGGCGCAGATGCACGCTGCGGCGCACCACGGCCAGTTCTGTCACCTGCAGCAGCAGCAGAACCCTCCGCCTTATCATCACCACCACCACTACCACCCCCCAGCCCACCTGCAGCACCCGCCCCACCAGTACCATCCGCCCCCACCACCCTCCTCTGCCTCCACCCACGGCCACCCCCCGCACCCCCACTCGCATCCACCCCACGGCCATGCGCCCCACCCGCCCCATGCCCCGCACTCCCAGCATGCGCCTCACCACCACGGTCAGCCACCGGCATCTGCCCCGTCCACAGCTGCCACAAAGCCCAAGCACAGCGGAATCAGCACTGTGGTGTGAAGAGAAAGGAAGCCTGCTCCACGTGAAAAAAATACACACACACACACACACACACAAACACACACACACACACTCACACGCACTTCCAAATACAAAAACACACTTTCAGACACATACACACACACACACACACACACACACACACACACACACAGACATCTGTCCCTCTGGGATAGTTCCTGGCAGGGGACAACTGGCAGCAGTTCAGATGAGCACACACTCATTGGTGCACACACATCTGTGTGTGTCTGAAAGAGGTTTTGCTGGCTGCTGACCAGAGGAAAAAGAAAATAGATGGTCCACAGGGAAGTGTTTTTTTTTCCTTTTTCTGTGTGGTCACAAATGACCTGTTGACCAGACAGGATTTCATTTCATCAGGTGCAGTGACCTCCTCGGCGATGCACAGCTACCTGCGTCAGGACTTTTGGGAAGGCCGTTTGAAGGCCCTCTGCCTTCACAGCCAGACACCTCAGACTCTGTAGTGTACCGAGCTAAGCTAATGGGACTGTTTTTCTCCGACCTCTCTCTACGCTTGTCCTCCAAAAGCTGTTTCACTAGTGAAAATAGACATCTTGCCTCTCCTTGATGATGAACAAGCAACAAACACCAATGATGACAACAATGTTTAAAAAAACAAACAAACAAAAAAAAAAACAGCAACAGCATGCACAAAGACCATGGCAACTGTTTCTCTTGTAATGAATTACTTATTGGGGCTTCTTAAAAGCACTCTCAAATATCTGAGTACTAGTTTTTTGCCGAATCTGATGATGTAAAAATTATAAAGGCCCGGCATTGAAAGGGACATGATATGAGAAAAGAAAATGGTTACAAAATGTAGGTGTTCCAGTATTTAATGTAGCTATAGACCAGAATTCTCTGTAATATCTGTGAGCAGTCATAAATGTGCCAACTATTCAAGCAGTAACTCATTTAGTTTTACAAAAAAAAGAGACTTGCTTTGTGTATATCGTGCATATAGTATTTTGTAAAATAATGATAATAATATTATCATCAGTTATTATTATTGTTATAGAACAAAATCGTCAGAAGCTAACTTGTTGGAGCTGAGCTGTTAGTGTTAAACCCTTAGAGAGCAAGTCGCATATAGAATCCACTACAGTGGAAATGACATCCTAGGGTAAGCAGTTCAGTGACAATCTTTGGTTGCCTTGAATTGGGAATCATGCCCAACTTTAGGAATAATCTAGACTGAAGGTTTGCTGATTACACCCCTTTCAGCAAAACTACCTGTTTCAGTGGAAGTAGTAACGTTATGTCTGGGAAAGATGCTCACAAACAGGGATATTGTTGGCAGAGGTATTGGGATCCAGGGGGGCTTTGTGTGGGAGGAAGGGCATGTGGTTGAATCTCCACGAGTTGGGGTCTTTTTGGCAGTGGCCCGACAGTTTCAGCTGTCTGTGCACCATGGTTTTATTTTTTTATCCTATTTTTTTAGAAACAAATATATAAAGAAAAATACAAATTGAAATACTGTACATTAAAGTGATGATGTATATGGCTGTAAGAAGGTGTGATTGTTGGAGGCTATTTTGGCAATGGCGTTAGTGTTTGCTGAAAACCAGAAAAGGTGATGTGGTGGGCCACCATTTTGTCCCCTTTGTTTCCTTGTTCCTTATTTCTGTGTGTGTATGAGATCACAGGGAAGGATGAGAAGCATACTGACTGTGCCCCCCCAACACACACACACACACACACACACACACACACACACACACACACACACACACACACACACACACACACACACACACACACATACACACACACTCACACTCAATGACCCAACTCAACCACAACCCTCCACCAGAAAATCATGACTTTCTTTAGCATTTCAGAATTTCTAGCCTGAAGTTGACTTTCTCAGCTGGCTGAGTCTGCCCTCCATGGTCTCTGATTTCACTGTGTCCCAAGTGATGTTTTTAGCGCATCCAAGGATGACTTCTATCCATAGAGAAACCCTCTGAAATGCCTTTCACTTTGTTGTAGAGAGAAGAGCATTGTTGTGTACAGTACTCTAGACCCAGTTGGGTGTAAATGTATCAGTCTTTTCTAATAGTGTACAGACTACATTTCACCTTTTGCATATATTTAAAACATCAGTAAAGTCAATTTGGACCATCTTTCACTGGTCCTTTCATTTGGGTTGACATGGAGGACTGCTGTCTGTGATTGCAACTTACAGTGGACAGTACTGACCTTGGTTCTCCGGGGTGCATCTATTACGCCCAGGTTCGTTCAGATCTGGGACAGGGAATCAGCTATATCTGGGTACAGGTGATGAATTTAGCAGGTGATGTGATGCAAACAGCACTTGTTTCACCTTATGAATTTTCACTTTAAGTATAGTGATCCGTGACTAAAATTAGTCCCCTGGCCTTTTTACCAGGACCAGTTTTAGTGTTTTCCTGAGGTTTTCTTTGATATACCTTTCGTCCTGTTTTCTCCTTTTCTGCTTCTTTTTTACTGATTGTTTGTGCAATATATATGTATCAGTTATACTCTGGTTGCTGTCTGTTTTCTGTTGCTGTTCCTTACCCCATAACATGTTTGTCTCAGTGACCTGCGAGGATTGCTTTCGGTTTTGCAGAACCGGCTCTTCGCAGAAATGACGAGGAATGTCAAAGAAAGTACTCTTGCATGTAACATTATATTGTAATATTCTTCTCTAAATATTGTATATTCCCACAAATATATCAGTGTTACAGTGGACTGTTGTTGAAATTGAGTGATAATATTAAAAAGACTAGTAGACTTTCCACCATTCTGAAGTCTTTGATTGAGTTGTTCATTGCAGACAAGGACAAAATTTGGGTGAATTTTGTAGCACTCACTGAATGAAGTTTTCTTCATTTGTGTGTTTATGCCAGCCACATTAGTTGCAATGACTTTCATAACAGTTAACAAATAAGGCACAGGCTTGATTCAGTCTAGCTACAAATGCACAAACATACAAAACTTAAATGGATTTGCAGTCACCAAAATAAATGGCTGACCTCACAAATCAAAGATTTTTCTCCTTATCCAGATTGAATAATGGTATTATGCTACAGTAGATCGAGTATATCTAAAGGCATAGTCAGTCAATTCTGTAGAGTACCTTGAATCTTCAATCATTTTTTTGTTTACACAATCAATTTTTAATCTATGTTGAATGAAGAATTTGTAATAATTAACTCTTATCAAACAGGAAGTACTTATGAAAGGAATTCAGTAACTTGTCTGAAATATGTCATTTTGGGACAAATAAACTATCCTAAATATGTGTTGGTATGATTTTCTTCAGTGTTCTAACATTAACATGTGATTGTTCCAAAAACGTTTTTATTTTTATTTTTTTTGCATTATAATGCACACATGTGGTGTTTTGTATAGACAGTTCAAACCACAATTCTCAAAGCTGTGCATGCAATTGCTGCCTATATCTCCTCTGGGTAACTGTTAGTTAAAGGAAGCATAACTTTTTTGCCCTCTCCTCAACCTGTCTTCTGTTTGTTTATATTTTGTGTTCGTCTGTCCTGTCCTGTCCCGTCTTTTCTTAAGTGTTATATGCTTGTCATATGTCCCTTCACATATTAGGCAGTATGTTGCTTTGAGCATGTATCTCACTTGTTTACCCATTTGTAAATTAAGACCATTGATGCACTTATGTATACGTGTGATGAAGACTGTCCTCATGTATAGAAGTTGACAAACATCTCAAGGAATGAATACTAAGGTTCCTGGTGGGGCAGTGAAAGGGTGGGAGTGTGATTTAAGATGTGTGTATATAATGTGTATTATATTAGTATTCTATATCCATTATAAGACAGGTGCATTTCTTTTCCCCCCTTCTGAGGACTACTTTAGGCATAAATGTCTTCTGCTACCAGTTGTACCAAACTGTCATAGGATCTGCAGTAGTTCTTGAACAACCAGACTGTTACATAATCATGGCTTCTCCCCACTATTGTCCTGAGATACTCCTATTTTCTCGCCCACAGCTCATTTTATATTTACGGCAACAGGGAGGAGAACTTTCATTTGAATAGTCATTCTGTTTCTAAAGTAGATGACAAGACCCTGTTGATGATGTACCACTTAAAACTGTGACCATGTTGAGAACACAAAATAAAAACAATATACTGTATAAAGCATTGTGTCTGTCTATATGAGAGGACTAATAGGCAGCATGTTGTTTTCTATTAAAGCAATTTTTTTTAGAATTGCATGAAGACTGGATGTGATCCAAGGGTTCTGTGAACACTGCTTAATTGCTACATAGGTGTGATGATGCATTATACCCTTGTGTGTGAACGATGACCTCAAAATAGTTTAGTGTCCTCTAAAGCAAATAGTTTTCTGTTTACAGTAGGTAAGACAAGATATCAAGCTTTTATGTGGCAGGTTTCAGGACAGACAATATGGCTAATGCATTCCTCAGTGACAAAGATTCTCCTTCATTGTTTGTTTTTCACTTGCTCTCTCTCACTTACACACAATTGAAACTGATAAAGTGCTATTGTCTTTCCATTCGTCAGTGGACCGGTCCAAGGTCAGCTTCTCGAAATCTTTCTCGGCCGTATCTTGGGAGGGAGAGATTGTACAGGAGGAACTGCACCGCCTGGCTTTGAGGCTAGACTGAGTCATGTGTTTCTCTCAGCTGGCCTGCTGGGAGATTGAAGAGGCTTATAGGCCTACGTCTGAATGCTCAGAGGGATGCCCTAAGCATCCCTGCTCTAGATGGGCCCTAAGCATCCCTGCTCTAGATGGGTCCTGTTGCCTATTCCTGCAACTCAGGTCATCCCTGCAGTCAGTGTTTGCTAAGTCCTATGCCATTCCATCTTGGTTTAATTGAAGTACTAGAGACCTTGTTACTTGGTGTTATTGCCAGAGAATTGTACAAGAGGTAAATGTGACACTATAGGCTATAGGCTGTATGATGGTAACAGGGATGACGTCCACAGGATAGAATTGTCATAGTAGACTTTTTAAAACTGGTTATATCAATGGAACAGCTCTTACCCAAAATGAACAACATATTGTTAGAAAGCAAAATATTACACTAGTTTGTAGACAAGGAAGAGTACTATAGCCAGAACAATGTGACTCCTGTCAACCTTATTAGGCCTATGCCTTTTCCATAAAGTCAGCCCTGTTATCTTTAATATTTTTGCCCAAAACTGTTAAAAATGACCAATTAAATATCCCATTAATGATAGCCTGTTAAATAAGTACATAATTATATGTTGGCCAGGCCCATTTTTTCATCTTTGTCTTGTCTTGTTCTTTTAAAAACTAAATTTACTTTATGTCTGATGAAAAATGATTGCTAATAAAAGAAATCCTGTGTGGGGTGGGGTGGGGGGGGGGGGGGGGGTGGTGAATGAGAGAGAGAGAGAGCACCTGTCACTGTAGCATTGTGTCTGACTCTGGCTGGCTACTGCTTGGTCAAAGCTAAATTTATCCTTGGCCCCAGAGGCCCATTTCCCAAGTACTCAAACTGCTCTGTCACTAGGCCTATGGCCGAGGACATGGTCATTATGAAATACATCTGCATTTGAAATCCTCCTCATAGATGCCCGTCTAAGCAAATACTGCCATGTACATACATAATATGTTCCTAGTGTGCTGAAGTGAATGTGATCTGTGCAACAAAGTTTTTCTTTTTAAATTAGGTTAATTAAATTTTAGAAGATAGCCTAGCAGCCCTGTCTGAAAAATAGGAATAAGATAGACGCATTTTAGCTTACAAACAAGTTCATAAATTCATTTATGCTGCGACTCAGTCTCATTATTTGTTATTCAAAGATAAAGATCGACATCTAGTGGCCTAAAGTAAACTGCACGAGCCGTAAGTTACCCAATTGCAAGACGTCATTACTGTGCGACAAAAAGAGGTGAAAGGTTTCCTTCCAACCACTACAGAACACAACACCGCTAACCTCTGCCTGTTTTCAGCCACCTATTTTTACTTGGAACCTGTGAAAGGAAGCGGGGGCATAGACAATGAGTTTAAATAGGCTTTTCGTTTTAACGAACTCGCTTAAAATTGGAAGAAGGTTGCTAAGATCTCGAAACGGACAGTCTGGAAAAGAAGTCCTGTCACATCTTCAGTTGCAACGTTCTATCAAAACTAACTCCAGAAATCTTGCTTATGCCAAAGATTTATTTCTTGGTAAAGTAAACAAGGTAAGGTGACAATGGGTCGATTTGAGTTGTAGTGGATATCTGGACTTTATGTAATTTTCTTCGACCTTCATCCTGCGAGAATTTTAGGGGGGGTGGGACACGTTACTTAAAGAAACATTAGCAAGGGTAAGTCAGCAAGTCAGGTTAACGTTAGCCAGTCACCGAGTTCAGTAATGCCAACTTTACATAGACACTGAAGATTGAATGACAGTACCCATCGTTTCAGGTTCGAGTAGGTAAATGTTTGCCATGGTTTAACGTTGCTCACCGGTCACGTTCTATTACTTCATGGTACATGCAGGCAGAAGTTTTCCCCTACCCGGAAATTGATAACGAAGAATTAGAAGAAATCAATCAATTGGTTGCCCCCGTGGAGAAGTTCTTCAACGAGGACGGTATATATAATTCTGAAAATCCATTGTTCTCAACTTTGTACTTCTATGTAGCAGAATAAAAGATTGTTTGTAGACTAGACCACCTTGCATGTTGCCACAAATGATGTATTTCATGTTCCAGTCGATTCAAAGAGGATAGATCATGAGGCCAAGATCCCACCCGAAACTTTAAATGGGTTGAAGGAGTTGGGCCTGTTTGGGATTCAGGTTCCTGAGGAATATGGTAAGTTACTTAGAATGTATTGTATAGTATACTGATCCTGCATTATGATATTCAAGAAATTAGTTGTCTGAACCGTAATGTGGGGAATCTTTGTTGCTTAGGTGGGTTGGGCTTATCAAACACTATGTATGCCCGCTTGGGAGAGATCACATCTCTGGATGGTGCCATTGCTGTAACACTTGCAGCTCATCAAGCTATTGGTTTGAAGGTTTGCAGCATTTTAGTTTAGTTTGTTGATGGTTGATGGATAAGATGCCTCTCTCTGATATATTTTTTCTTTACTTGTTTCTCTGCGAAGCTGAATAGATTTATTCTGATGAAAGCGTGGGAAAATAAACACATGACAGACATTACATTTGAGAGATTTCTGTAATTCAAATCAAGACAAGACGTTAAATGATTGCATTACCTATTACAGAAAGATAAGTGTATTTTGTTGTTTTTTTGTTTGTTTATGTTTATCTATAAATAATGCCTTTCCTCCCCAATCTGCTATGAAGGGGATCCTCATCGCTGGCAGTGAGGAGCAGAAGTCTAAGTACCTCCCCAAACTGGCAACTGGGGAGCACATTGCTGCCTTTTGTCTAACAGAGCCTGGAAGGTTAGGTCACTTACTGTCATCATGTCCCACTCCTCTGTATCATGTCGATAGCACTCAAGCATTCGGCTGTCTGTAGCTAATGTGTTTACTGTGTGTGTGTGTGTGTGTGTGTGTGTGTGTGTGTGTGTGTGTGTGTGTGTGTGTGTGTGTGTGTGTGTGTGTGTGTGTGTGTGTGTATGTTTCAGTGGGAGTGATGCTGCCTCCATTCAGACCAAAGCAACACTGACAGAGGATGGAAAACACTACCTCTTAAATGGGTCAAAGGTGAATGACATTTGTTTTGGAAAAAAAACACTCAGATCTTGTCTTCCATCTGAAAGTGTGGCATTTTGGAAATCAAATCATGGATCGTTTATTTATAGAGCACACATCATGAAAATGTTGTGTTAAAGGGATTTCCAGTTCAAAAGTCAATTGACAATGCAGAATAATATGAGAATGCCACAAGAGAAGAGTTAAACATATGTGGTGGTAAAATACCAAATTAACCAACAACGTTAACAACAACAAAACATTAAAAAAATAGAAATTAGTGGAAAAAAATGATTTATATGTTGATACAAATGATAGAAATTAAATTTCATAGAAAGTCATTAAATCCAATAAAGAATCAGTACCACAGAACAAGAACTAAAGAACAACATACTGACTACTAGCAATGGGACAAAAAGATGTCTTACCTCAGACTCAAATCAAAGCGTGTTAAAGGTGTGCGCCACCTAGTTTCAAGATAAAGAAAGTCAACAGACTTTGTGTAAGTGTATGTGTAAGTGTATGAGTAGACGACAGTGTCGTCTCTAGTGAGCGTTCATTGTTCCATGATGTTGAGGCTAACTGGCAAGTAGCATGCTGATGGATTTTGATACTCTGTCTTCAGATTTGGATATCGAATGGTGGCATGGCAGACATCATGACGGTATTTGCCCGGACTGAAGTGGTGGACAAAGACGGGCAGAAGAAGGACAAGATTTCTGCATTTATTGTGGAGAGGGTCTTTGGAGGCATCACCAGTGGCAAGCCAGAGGACAAGCTTGGCATCCGTGGCTCCAACAGTAAGCCTATCTCGACCTCTTCAACAACTCAGCACTAATGCATACAAGAAGTCATTTGAATAATTGGCAATGATGTTTTGTTGTCATATTTGATGCAATTTCAGTAGGTATAGTTTCTCTTACCACTACCAAGGAGGTTTTGTTTTCATGAAATTGACAAGAGCCAGCCCTGATAAAAATACATCACTCTCTGTTTAGAAATTGTACTCTTCAGTGTCCAGTTATTTGGGTCTGTTCTGTAAATTTAAGAGAGTTCCTCTTAAGTTATATATTTTCACCAAGTGCCATAGAAGTTTTTGGATAATCCTCCTGACAAACAAACAACCAACAGACTGAAAACTTAATATAAATATTAATGTAAATATAAACTATGCCTTTAACTCAATATGTAGTTTGTGTCCTAATTCTGGTCTAGTATCCTAATCTAGTATTCCTGGGGAGGGAAAGTTTGACTTTGTCCAGTCTTTTGTTGTTGTTGTTGTTGTCAAGACTTGTTGTTTATCCTCTAGCTTGCGAGGTGACTTTTGAGGACACCAAAGTGCCTGTGGAAAATGTTATTGGAGAAGTTGGCGGTGGTTTCAAGGTAATGTATTCAAGGACTGTTGCAGCCTCATGCAATTAGGGGGTTCAGCTTGACTGCATTTGCTTTGCACTGCTCTGAGGCTCTCTCCAGGGAGGGGATGAAAAAGGTCCTCTCATGAACTGATTAAGAGTCATCTCAACAGCACGTAACAGCCCCACTGTACGTCTCCCTCTGCATTTCAGCCCATCTGAAAAAAGTTTGGAAATGAGCTGCTGTTGGCAGGTTTCTTTTGGCCACATTTGTGTTTTGCTTCTGAGTGAACCCCTTAATGTAGTTGCCGATCTGTCCGCATTTGAATCCCAAGCTCGCTCTCTCTGTCTGTCTGTCTCTCTCTCTATTTCTCTCACATTTCTCTCACCTTCTCTCTCTCTCTGTCTGTCTGTCTGTCTGTCTGTCTGTCTGTCTCTCTCTCTCTCTCTGTCTGTCTCTCTCTCTCTCTCTCTTTCTCTTTCTTTCTCTCTGTGTGTGTGTAGGTGGCCATGAACATCCTGAACAGTGGCCGCTTCAGTATGGGCAGTGCCGGCGCTGGAATGATCAAGAAGCTGATTGGTGAGAGCAAATTATAAAACACGTCTCTGTTTTGAAATGACATGAACACAATTTGGGTGTCATGCAGCGCATAAATCACCCGTAGAAAAAACTCCTTGTCCTGTAACACTTTAAAATGATTATGAATTGAAGAGGGTCTGAACTAAAGAGTTTCTATGTGTCACTTGTTTTGTTTTGTTCAGAGCTGACCTCAGAGTATGCAGGTACAAGAAAGCAGTTCAACAGGAAACTGAGTGACTTTGGAATGATTCAGGTATCTTTATTACCAGTCAGCTAGTCAGTCATCATAAACAGTCACATCCAATAGTGGACATCTGATAAAAATGTAGAACACCTTCCTACTTTGCTGGGGATTTTAATGATTTGTTCTTGAAGGAGAAATCTGGTGTGAATCAGTCCATAGCTCTGTTGTTCGTGGTCACCAAGTGCTGTCAGTAGGAACAAGAAAAAAACAAGAAAAGAACAAGAAATTAATACAGGTAGACCAATAGTGAAATGGTGGCTAATGTTAACTGAATGGGGCACAGAAACTTACTTTCAGATTAATTTTTGTATGCCCCATTCAGTTAATGTTAATTGTCTGTTCGCTATTTGGTCTATGTTGTGTCAAATTTGGTTCTTTTTCTTACAGACAGCACTCTGTGACTCGAACAACAGAGCAGTGGATTGACTCACACCAGAATTCTCTTTTAAAAAAGGAAATGGGACTTATTCACATTATTATTAAAACTTATAAAATGGGACTTGCATAATTTTCAAAGCTTCTATAATGGACATCAGAATCCACCATTTATATAATATAAATATACTGAAAAAAAAATACTGTGTGTGTGTACGTGCGCACATAGGAAAAGTTTGCTGTGATGGCTATGAATGCTTTTGTGATGGAGAGCATGGCCTACCTCACCGCTGGCATGATGGACAGGCCAGGGCTTCCGGATTGTTCTTTGGAGGCAGCCATGGTGAAGGTGAGTACCTAGTATCAGGTAAACTCTTACTCACTTTTGAACTCTGTCAAGTTTGTATGTAAAATGTATGTATGTTATGAGCGTTTTAATGTTCGGATTCCTCAGTTGTGTCATGAGGTGTCTATTGTTGGTAAAAAACATTCTAGTCACTTTATTGATATAATACTATTCAACTTGGCTCAAGAGCCCTGTTTGGTCTGAGGCTCAAGTATTTAAGGAATTCATGTCAGTCGTGGATTTGTTTGTCTGAGAGACTGTGTAAACATGAACTTGCTTGTGGTTGAGAGAATTTGTGTGACCGCATAGGTCTGCCAACTGATCTTCCATGCAGCTGGTCTGTTTGCAGTGTTTGTGGTTGTGGGTGTGTGTGTGTGAATGTGTGATTTTGTTTGATTTCTGCATGAGACACTTCCTTAAAGTATGTGGTTGTTTGTTTTCTGCAGTCATTGTGTGTGTGTGTGTGTGTGTGTGAGAGTGTGCAGTTGTGTAACGGAAACCCATACTTGTGTGTTCATGGCAGGTGTTCAGCTCGGAGGGTGGCTGGATATGTTGTAGTGAGGCACTGCAGGTTTTGGGAGGTCTTGGCTACACAAAGAACTACCCCTATGAGCGCTACCTCAGGGACTGCCGCATCCTGCTCATCTTTGAGGTAACTAATTGAGCTTTCACTTAGCAGTGGACTCTACAATGGAATCTAAGGTCTTGGATTTCCCATAGGGGAACACTAAAGATAAATCCTTAAAGGTAAAAATTGAGGGGTGTGCAAATGTATGATGTCCCAAAGAAGTAGTTGTTAGTTGCATTCCTTTTTCAAAGTGTTCTATAGGGCATTTCTCCAATTTGTTTGCCATTTCCAGAACAAGAGTTCCAGAACACTCTTTGTACTTCAGCTTTACTGCTGCATGTTCTTATGTTAGTGCTGAGACCTCAGAATAGCTTCACTGTATAGGAGCTGGCAGGTGGCCAGCCGCACTGCTTTAACTTTGTAATGTGATGTGAGACGACCCTCCCCCCTCCTCTTCCTCCTCCTCCTCCTCTCAACATGCTGTCCTGTGCGAAATGAGAGTACAGCGCAACACCTGGCTCCAATCAGGAGACAGGAAAAGGGCTTGGCATCTGTTCTGAGTTTTGTAATATCAGTCATGGCCACCAGGGGGAAGCACTGCCAGTTTCACAGAGAGCCCAAGGAGTTCAAGAGGGGATGGTGGAAAACGAGTCAGCTGAGGCTCCAAAGTCAAGGTTAAGGTAGGGATGGTGATGGTGTGATGTTGCCAAAGCTTGACAATTGTGTCCAATTGTTTTTTTAATTCTAGGGCACCAATGAGATCCTGAGGATGTACATAGCTCTCACAGGCATGCAGTATGCTGGCAAAATACTCACAGGGAAAATTAAGTAAGTAACTACACAACCAGTTGAGTTGAAGAGTTGACTAATTCAGTCACTTAAAAAACAGGGGAGGTAAATCCCATTCACTCTCTAATGATATTTGTCAGTGCACATATGTATATATGACTGAAGGTTTTATCACCTTTCTGTTGTCAAAGGTTTTGTTAATGTTTGGTTCCACTTCTTGCTCATCTCTCTCTCTCTCTCTCTCTCAGAGATATGAAGAAGGGGAATATGGGAGTTGTCATTGATGTCCTGGGCAGTAGGTTGAGGCAGAGTTTGGGCAGACCTAAGGATCTGGGCCTGACGGGGAAAGATGGCTTGGTCCATCCCAGCCTGGCGGTGAGTGACCACTAAAGCAGCCTCAGGTCTTCTAGAAGGCATGGGCTTGTGTCTGCTCAAACCAGACCTGACCTTGTGTGTGTGTGTGTGTGTGTGTGTGTGTGTGTGTGTTTTTCATGAACCATTGACAGAGAGATTAAATTGCTTGTATTGTAGGGTCTTCATGGCAACTCACTTTCCTAGTTGTCATGAGGACCCTGCACGAAGCCTTGTCACAGAACTACATTATCACTGTTTAAGTTATCCTTAAAACTCAGTATTAAAACTGTCATGAGCTAGGAACACAATTTTTGCACATACCCTATTTTTTAATGTCAAGCGAAATGTTAACCCAAACATAGTTTAATTCTGAGGCAAAGGACATTTGCTAATTGGTCATGATCATCACTCAGTCAACTTAGTGACCGCACATGATGACTGGAACTCATGAATGCCAATCACGAATAAGAAATATCCAAGTGATTGTGTGCCTGTGTTTGCTACAGGACAGTGCAAAGAAGTTTGAAGAGAATGTGATGTACTTTGGCAGCACTGTGGAGGCCCTGTTGTACAGATTTGGAAAGGTAAAGCCCCATTCTTCTCATCAGCTTGTATTCTCAGCTTAAAACATGTAGATGACTCTTTGACTGTTTGCGCTCAGGTCTTACTTTTCCCCAGGCCGTAAGACAGGGGTAATCATGTCAAATCGTCTCTTGTAGAAGCCCAATTCCCTCTGCCTTCTCTGAAGAGAGTGATAGGGAGGCAAAGAGGGAGAGAAAGAGAGAGGGGGGGTTGAGTGCTCAATTGTATGACTCATTCACTTCCTACGCACATTTTTGGAATACCGTTTCAAACAACTAAAAAAAGCAAACAAAAAAAAAAAAACGATATACATCATATTTTTTTTCAACGTCCCATAACGGGATGTTAGTTGCCATGGGAACAAGATTGGGGTAATTAGTGTGAGCTGTGTGTTCAGCACGAGTGGAACTGACCCCTCACCCCACCCCACACGCAAGCACGCACACACGCGCGCGCACACACACACACACACACACACAACACCCACACCCCCCACCCCCCTCCCCCTGCACCCCCGCTTTCCTGTCAGACTGAGGTAATGCTCATGTGTGGGACAGCTGGCCTCAGACCCCACTCTGCTTCTGTGAGATCTGCTGAGGCCCATGCTATTATAGTCAGGCTACAATATGGACTTGGGAAGACTGCTTCAGATCTCTCCGTTCCAGTTTTTTTCTCCAGAGCGGAACTGACGACCGAACCCACATTTCATGCTGGCTTCATGCAAAAGGGAAAGTTTAAAAGTGTGTAAATCTTCCAGCCGCAGAGCTTTCATCTGCCCTGGAGAACAGGCAGACTGGTGGGCCTGGGGGGGATGGCACGTGCATTTAGGGGACCAGGGATGGGGGTTCAAGATGAGAGTGAAGGTGTGCGGGTGTGGTTTTTGGACGGGGTCGCGGAGAGGACGTCGGTCGTGACGGCTCCCACTGCTCGCTCACTCGGGGGGGCACTTTCCACCTCTTTGACTTCCTCTCAACGCGCCAGACGTACATCATGTGATGCCAGTTATGTTTCTGAGTGTCTCGTGCTCACCTACCCCTCCTCTGCGCACTACACAAACCCCATAACTCACTTAGTCACTCCATCCCTCCCAGTCTGTCAGTTTGTATTTTATAAATCAACCTTCCACTTCTGTCTCATTTGAGCTACTAGCTCGCCTCTCCAAAATCGTGACGTTTCACCTATCCCTGTGTCTCAGACGATCGTGGACGAGCAGCTGATCCTGAAGCGTGTGGCAGATGTGCTCATTAACCTGTATGCCATGACCGCTGTGCTGTCCAGAGCCAGCCGTTCCATCGCCATCGGCCTCAAGAACCACGATCACGAGGTAAAACGCTTCACCCACACACCTGCACCACTCACTCCATTGCATTATTCAGCAGTAAGAATGCCTTTGTCCATCTGTCCACCCTGGTCCCTATTTTGAGCTGAAGCAGTGATTGCAAATTTAAATAATAATTGTCCTCTACATCAAGACAAAATGCTCTAAAGGTTTGAAGGCAACATGAGTTTGTAGCATTTTTGACTCTAAGCATGTCCGCTTTGATAAGTTTGTCTTAAACCTCCAGTCTCATGGCCAAAGTTGTTGTAATACTTAAGATATTTGATTACAAATCACAGAAAAATCACTTCAAAGTTTATCATCACAAAAGAATAAGGGGCCCATTTAGAATTCTTTAACTGTGGTGCTCTGTTCTGCTGGGCGTTTTTATGACCCTATTCCTGCATCAGATCTTCCTCCTCTCCTCTCCTCTCCTCTCCGCTCTGGGTGTTCCTCCGAGCTTGTCTCTCACTATCACAATCATCCTGTCACAGCCATAAATTCAGCCAAAACTCCGCAGCCGAGCTCAAGAACACACACACTCAAATGTGCATTCAGGACCTCCAGTCATTTGTTTCATTAGATTAGACTGGGACACAGAGTGTGGTTTATAAAGTAACTACTAAAGGAAAGGTTACCCACTTGTATGCCCAATATTGCCTGTATCATTTGACTATGTTACTTTTGTAGTTGTACTTTTTACTTACATCATGTTTTGTTCAGCAGTGTTTATGGCACTTGGATTTGGCTGTGGAACTGTGTGCGTGCGTGCGTGCGTGCGTGCGTGCGTGTGCGCGCGTGCGTTATTGTGGGGCGGTAGTAGAGTAGTAGTTAAGGAACCTGGCTAGAGTGCTAGTACCCTGGAAAGATATGGGTTCAAATCCCAGCTGCCACAGTTATGCCCTTGAACAAGGCACTTACTTGCTCTAGGGGAGACTGACCCTGAACAGTTGATAGTTGACAAATGTAAGTTGCCTTGGATAAGAGTTTCTGTTAAATGCAAGAATATAAAATACAAATATATGCTACATCCTCTACTTATTTAACAATTCCAAAACAAAACTGAAATGAGGTTACGGCCACGGCTGACTGGGACGAGATCTGAAAGTGCGCTCTGTGTTCTTGCTACATTGAACAACAGTGCATGCTTCACACTGAACATGATTTTCTTGCGTATTTAAATCAGTTGCAGGTGTTCATATTTATACAAACACACACACACACACACACACATACACACACACACACACACACAAACATTGCACAGATGCAAGACGGAACACAGACCTGCTTGTCACGGGTCGGAGGTACATAACCCCTTTGCACCGCACCCCTCTCTGTGGGTTTGTGGCAACTCGGAACAAATCCATGGCAGAAGCTCATTCTAGTCTCTTTCAGTGTCAGTGTGTCTATCTGTCCATGTTTGAGTTCAAAGGAAATTTCATCTTTGTTCCTCATATTTCTTCTTTGTGTATTTACTAGTATTTATTTGTTTTTATTTTCTTGAAGGTGCTCCTTGCAAACACATTCTGCAACGATGTCTACTTCAAAAACAACTTCTTGATGACTCAGTTGCAAAAAAGTAAGTGCATCACAAAAAGGCTAATTGGGACCAGCCCAGAGCATTTTTATAGCGTCTTCAGACAAAATACTCACACATGTACCCTGGTTTCCCTGCTTGACCTTCCTAACTGTTCTTCAGCACAGGACTGTTTGTTGCACACAAATTCCACATTTTTCCACTTAGCCTTGTTTTAATTACAACAATTTAATCAACTTTTTCTGTTCTTTTCTTCCTTTCAATACCTTTGGGGTCGCACTCACTCAAGCATGCAGGACCCATTTTAGATCAAGTCAACAATGAATTCCGATCATTATGTAAAAAAAAAAAAAAGAAAAGAAAAACTAAAATAAAATTCTATTTGTTCCAGACGCACCAGAAAACAATGATGCTAACATCAAGAAGATTGCAAAGGAGGTGCTAGAGAACAGAGCATATATCTGTTCCCACCCACTGGAAAGAACTTTCTGAAGTGGCCCACTGTGATCTCAGAAGCTATGGCTTCTTCTGCGTTAATTGGACTAACCCTGGTCCCTATGAACCATCCATGACTGAGCCATGTCTGACTACCCTCCTCTCGGGCTGTCATTCTCCTTAGGCCAGTCAGATCATTATTTTTTTTTTTTCTGGAAAAAAGAAGACTAGCTCCAACGTTAATTTAATTGTGTGTACATATTATACAGTGCTAAATAACCAGTTTATTAAAGGATTTGTTATCTGTTATTTTGGAATGATTGGAATTTACTTTAACTACTACATCATCCGCTTAAATAGCTATTATTTTTTATTTGATTTTCTGACATAAATAACCCACCGAAGTGCTGCTTTTTCATTGTACTGTAAAGAGCAAGCCAGTGTTTGTGGGCTGATGAAGCCCTCAGTATTTTTTATTAGTGCAGATGGAGTACTACTGCTCTGTGGGTGCGTGTCTCAGAGATGTTCCCGGCCTGGGGCATCTGGGGCACTGTGGGTCGTGGTGGTGCAGTGGCCTCGTCACGGCTCCGGAAACGATACACCTCCAGCTCCTCCTCGGTCAGTGGCAGTGCTTCCCTCTTGTACTGGAACGAATGCGGTCTCCAGTGGCACCTAGGTCAAAAAAGCACAAAAAAGTATAGCATGAGTTAAGTGTGTTTGGATTCTGTTCATTTCCCTCGCTCCACAATTAAGTAGTATTCATTTTCAAATGGCAATTTTATTTTGCTCTCTGCGGCAATCTGGGAAGAATGTGACATGATGTATGTGTTAGTCATTCATTGTTGCTCTGCAGTGTGATTTTAGTTTTATTTTATTTTTCCTTTTTTTTTTGTTTGATTTCTTAACTTACCTGAAGGGTTTGTTATTGAATTCTGGGAAAGAGTAGTCCTGGCTTTGGTTCTGGTCACCATCAGACTCAGATGGTACCCCTCTCTGCCTTTCTTCATTGGCTACCTCTGGGGCAGAAACTGCTTGACCCGTCTGTACATGGGCACACACACTGTCACACTAAACCAGACATCTTGGTTTCCATTTATGACTTTTCTGACACTCAGCATGGCTGGTTCTGTTAAATTTAATAGTGATATGTATCAACATACAGTATTGTTGCATAGGATATAAAAATTTTCTCTAACAACCGAGCTTTTTTTATGCAAGTGTCATCTCTTTAAAAGAAAATACATCATTACATGTGTCATCTATGTAGGTTTCATAAAGCATGGGGTTCATGTGCACTTTTTAGCTTCCTGCTCAATTTGAAGCATTTTTAAAGTGTTAAAGCAGACATAATACCCAGAAGGCTGGACAATGTCTCAGTCACCTCATAAAGAACAGCTTTGAAATACATTAAACAGCTTTTATGCAGTAGTCTTACAGGAAAAAAACACACAACAATGTGCTCAAATGCATGTGTGCCACATAAATAATATAGCAAAGACTCTTTTACACAGTATAAAGACATAACTACCATTGTACTTCCATCATAAGGTCTGCTGAGTTTATTAAGGTCCTTACTCCTAAAGTCTAGGAACCCACCTTCCGGAGCTTTCTGGCTTTGGTGAGGCCAGGCTTCTTTGGCTGGTTTTTGAAATTGGGACTGTGCTTATCCAGGCCATCTTTCTTCATGTGGAAATGAAACTGGGGGACTGTGTGGTGCTCAGTATTGCGCTTGTCTGGCAGGATCTTCCTCATCCACCTCTTGTACTGAGCGTAGGCTGCCTTAAGCTGCTCCTGTTTCAGAGGGTCCCCTAGGACAGAGGAGCAACGCCACTTTTAAAATGTCTGCACATGATCCCTGTCCAGCATATGGTGTAGTCATACACCGCTGTTAATAATTCTGCCCAGCCAGTAGTCAGAATGTTAAATGTTTACATATTGTTGATTAACAACAAACAATATGGTAATTAAGGGTATGCAGAAAAAGTACTATCACCAAGTAAAAATGACCATTATTAGTCTGACACAGGAACAACAAGACGTTCATGGAATGAAATTCATGTCATTTTTTTTTCCTGATAAGTGAGCAAAGTGACAAGCTGGCACCAGTTTGCCACCTGTCTAAAGAGGCGGTGTGTAAACACTGGCTCCAGTACAAGCTTGTTGAGCGAGGGCTTACCTGCCAGGTGGATGGTGACAGGGGGCTTAGGCAGGAAGACAGGTGGGGGCTTGATATAGAGCTGGAAATCCTCCGAGCGCCTCTCCCAAGGCCATGTGCTCCGAGAAAGAGTGGGCCTGAGGCTATTCCCATGCAGGATGTTCTCCCTCCAAGGCTAAGTCCGGAAGGGCCATAATAAACAAGTATTATGAAAGAAGGACAAACGGACACTAAGATATTGTAATAAAACATTTCCCTGTAGTTACAACCTCCAACTGTGCTCCATACAGCAGTTGGAGGCAAACTGATTAAACTATCCACTTACAGTGTTTATAGACCTTGGATGATTTATTACATCACACGCTATGCCTTGGATTGCTTTATATAGTTGAGAGATTATTATTAATCTCAGGACATTAGTCAGGGGCAAACTCCTTTACACACTCCTTTTTAGATGTGTTTATGTACAAACTCACTGACGTTGATTTGCGAGGGCAGGTGCATGTCGTGACCTTGAACGTAACACACAGGTTGACTTAACAGGTTGTTCTGTCGGACTAAGTGATAAGTCACTCCAACTGCCCAAAAAGCAGACATGGAGACAGTGTCCCAGTGGCTCTACAACCATCAATCACTCAGCATTAGCGTTGCCATACGAGGTGCAACCAAATACTCCAGCCAAGCTCACATGCTCTGTAAAGGGTCACGTCAGGTAGAGAAAACATCAATAAAATTCTATCTTCTTGCACAAGTACAGTGGAATGCCCGTAAATGTGAGATTTCAGCCATGGTGGACCATTCATGGCAGGGGGAACCAGACACCCAAGAAGGACATGGTAGATCAATGGTCAATGTGTGTTGGGAAGAGGGGCGGCGTATGCTGGAATTCTCTCTTTGTGCTCAAAATGAATACAGTACCGCCTCTACCTGATGACTTTGAGAGCTAAAAGAGAGAGACCAAAAAAATGCGTCTTTCTGTCTGAATCCGGCTGGTCCGTTTCCAAAAAAGTCCCCTGAATAATGTGCAGCATTTCCTCCCTCCTAATTTGATTTCCCTTTGGTCAGCACCCCAAACAAGCCACATGTGACTAGAAACACAAACAAAGGCAGCCCTGGCTCCCAGTCGTTGACCTTGCTTGCGTTTAATCCACAGGGCACTGGCAGAGGTTAGGAAGTCTGCTGTCTGTAGTGGTACAACACCCAAGGACTCTACACAGCACTCTTTTTCTGTCGTTACTGGTGTTACAGCAGACTCAAATGCCACATACATTTAGAAACAGCTATAAACACATTTTTCCTAATGATTTCTATGCTGGACCTTACAATTATGTGTGATATTAGGCTTGCTCTTTTTTTTTTTTTTTTTTTTTTGGTGTTTTGCTTTAACGAGGACTACTCGCTCCATGCACACTTTAACTTATTATGCGGTTAGAGCATGAACAATACCCAGTTGCTGTACAATGTCTCAATCACCTCATAACACACAACCGTGAAAAGTGTTAGACCTGTTTTTTTAGGAGACCGCAGCATTCACACACATAGGTTTTGTGTGTGTGTGTGTGTACCTTTCTCAGCTCCTCGATGCGAGCCTCGTCAGGCATTTTTGGGTGCTCATTAGCCTCAATGCTGCTCTGGAAGCCGGGGTAGGTGAAGCCAGCAGGGGTGCGCCAGGCTTTGCGAGAACGCACCTCAGCAGCCTTGCATACGGCCTCCACGTCACATGGCTCGAACGTGGCCGACTGGAACTCCTGACTGTACGTGAACCTCTGCTGAGGAGCCTGTATAAAAGAAGATGTTCTTTTCTGTTAAATGGGTCGTGTTGTCACATTCATGTGTTTGCAGTAAAGCCATTGCCTTATAGATTGAGTAAAGCTGATAAGGTGTAAGTGTCTTATTGGATTTATCTTAATGAAGATAAACAGGTTTATTTGCTTACCCTGGTTACTTAGTTACATGCATTTGTCATTATCAACCCTGCCCAGTGGAAGATATTACTGCTTACAACAGCCCTGCCTTTGTTTCACGGAAATAACTGAACTCTGAATTCTGATCTGTCACCTTAACCCTCTTTAGGAGCAAAAGAATGGCAGACGTGTATTTTGAAACCTACAGTTAAACATAGATTGAACTGAAATTGGCTTGGACAACTGACTATTCTTTAGAACATTTGTCAGATCTTAATGAATTCTGACTTGTCTCTACTAAAACTTCCTTCGGAGAAAAAGACACTATGTACAATGTAAGCACAATGTAAGGTTTATTTTTCTAAGACAGATACAAGACTGTACATTCTTCTGTATGTGCAGCACAGTCAATGCCAACAAAAACTGATGAAGGTTCATGTTTGTTAGTCAGACTATCCAAAACTTTGAGTAAGACGGTAGTGTGAATTTAAATTGTAGTCTTAATGAAACTCTTGCAAGTTGAATGAAAGGTCTTAACTCATTCAAACTCAGAACCATATTTGGTCAAGCACTTGATCAGTTTCATGGGAAACAAACCACGGCATTACACTTCCTGTTTAATGATTGTTATTGTTTACATCTCAAGGGGGTTGTTTACCTTTGCAAGTTCCTTGCGGAGCAGTTCCTTGGCCAGAGCAGTGGTATTCAAGGTCTGGCTGCTGTAGTTGTGAGCCATCTTCCCATCCTCCACTTTTGCAACAACTACTACAGGCTTTGGTTTTTGGACCCTTTGACTTGCATGATGTATCTCCTCTATGTTAGCCTGGTAACAGACAATACAGAGGATACTGATACAAAGACCATCTCAGCAGACTCAGCTGGCTCTGATAACTGCAGCTCTAAAGACAAAGTGTTAAAGATCAATTGTTAAATTCTTTTGACGAGTTGTTTATATTAATATGGTACAAATTAATACTGCTTATAAATCAAAAGTCATTTTTCAAGTTCAAAACTCAACATCATCATTGGCCATTATTGTTGTGAAAAATAAACATACAAATATATTCATGAGTACCTGGACATAGTCCTTTGTTTCTCCACAGAGTTGCTTTGTTGCTTATAAATCAAAAGTAATTTTTCAAGTTCAAAACTCAACATCATCATTGGCCATTATTGTTGTGAAAAATAAACATACAAATATATTCATGAGTACCTGGACATAGTCCTTTGTTTCTCCACAGAGTTGCTGGACAGCTACACGTTCCTTCCACTCAATGTACTCCTGGTTATAATTCTCAATGGGAGGCTTGGATCTCACTTTGGTCCTCTGTCTGTCGGGCACTCCTCTGGCACTCTGGCAGATGTGCTCCAGGATCTGCTGTCCTCTCTCAGGCAGAGAGCCAAACTCTTGGCTAAGGCTGAGCACCATATCGGCTGTGGGAAACAGGCTGTTGCGCACCGCATCTTTCATCGACGGCACTTGGCACAGCTGTGTTAAGCTGGAACACAAAACAGGTACAGGAACAGGTGCCAAAATTACTCAACACTATGGCAATCCTCAGCCAGCAGTGTTTGTACATAAACAGTCACAAATCTTCCCCAATTTCAACAGTTGAAGACCAGTCAAAACGTATCATATGTTTTGTGGCTCTGGCCAAATCTGAAACTCTCACAGCAAAATCTGCCATAAATTAACACCTGACTTTTGAGACCTGACCCATGATCCACCTCCCACAATGAAAGGCTGGTGTGACATTACCGTGACAGACCCTGGAAGCAGGCGTGCGGGACCATGTCTCTAACGTACACAAGTGGTCGCCTCATGATGGCCTCTAAGGGCTCGTGAAGGTAGATGGGACCAAAGCTTACGTCCAGACAGTCATAAAGGCGCTTGGAAAAGCTCAGCGCTGAGTTATAGAAGGTGGTGATCTGCCTCCAGTCAATCCCATCTGACCTTATAGCAAAAAAAAAAAGCCCATGAATTTTTGCACAGGAAAATCTTTGTCAAATGCAAAACACCACCAGGTTAACTCAGAAGACTTGAAGAGAAATGGGATCGTACTTTGTTGAAGACATCTCCCAAAGTTTTTTGATAGCACGATCCTTCAGTCCTTCAATGACAAAGATATGCAAGTTCTTGTCCAGTAAGTGAAAACCAGTGAGGAAGTCCATCTCCTTGCTCTCCATCTCCTGCGTGCTCACTCTATAACACCCAAGGACTCTTTGCATGGCCTCATCCGATTTAGACATCAGCTGGAAGGCAGCTGTATTAATCCTCAGCATCTCAGTCCGTAGTCTGGTCAAGGCTTCACCGTCACTGCGTTTCATGAGGTAGACGATGCGACCGAAAGGACACTCCTCTTCGGTGGTGTTGATGATGTCTGCGTTGATGGGGCATGCTATTTCTATCTACACATTTCATAGAATTTAGTGTCTTAAAATTCTACAGTACTGTAAATGAATGAAACTGCAATTAATGTAAAAGCATGAAAAAACATTCAATGACTTATTAAAACAGTGTATAATAGCCTGCCAAAAGTGCTGCCAAAAGATTGCAATACATTTTAAAATATAATTAAATGAAAAAATACCTGCACGTTTAGCTGTGAACTGGCCTCCAAGTAATGTCCCTTAGGCATGCAGTCGGTTTGAGCCTCATCTCTGGCACCAGGCACCTCCAACATCTTACTCTCCCACTGTGCCCTGTCCTTGCCCAGGATCTGAGAAGGAGCTGAGTGGCAGATGGGGAGCCTGTACCTCAGAGACCGGTGGCCGTCCAGCAGCTCAGCAAAGCTGAGTCTGGCCACACCATGAGGGTGTTGGGGCTTGATGGGTTCAAGGGACTGTGGGTGAGGCCTTTGCTGTTGATCAGAGCCACACTGCTCAGTAGCTCATCTTGAGGCAGGCGACCAAAAACGGCGGCGCTCTTGGGCCGTTTCTCACCCTTTCTGTCGCGATCATGGACCTCGATCTCCAGTGGCGGGCCACTGAGGTACTCAATGAGCTCCCCTCGGCTGAACAGGCCAGTGAAGATGACGTTGACGTCCTTGAAGTAAATGTTGCTGCTGTGTTCATGGCCTTTAGTTTTGTGCACCTTCCTGTTGTGGAATTTATACTGGCAGTAAACAGGCAGACAGCATTCCTAAGGAAAAGACAGACCAGAGAACATTTATCATAATCAATCGCCTGTTGACATCATAAGAGCTCAGACCTAGTTTTATTCATTTGAGTACAGCAATAGTAGACAATTCACTCACAAAGACTGAATCAACATAAAGAAATTTATCAGTCAAAAAAACATTACATTAGAATGACTTTTAGAATATAAATATTATATAACACTAGAATAAACTGCATTTGTGTTTAATATCAGTATGAAATATACAAACAAATATATATACCGGTATATATAAAACAAGTTAATTACAAATTTTACTTTTCAGTATTTTTCTGTTCATGTATGTGTACTTTTTGAGGAGACAACCTGCAGCTATTAAACTTCTTATGCTTTCCTTTTGTTTGTGTTTCATCCATTTAGTGCAATATTTCATTTGCTGTAATGAGTCAAGTATACTGAATACTGTTAAGTTCCCTTGGTATACCTCGAGTTTATAAAAGGGAACAGGGGTAGAGGGCAGATTGGTGGCTGAGCGGATGGTTATGACTAGTGGATTAAGCGCCGTCTTCATCTCTCCGGAGATCAGGGGCTGGTCCAGTGAGAGATTGCACATGCCCTCCAGCACCCCTTTAGAGCGGGTGAGTAGAGAGCCTGTCAAAGACTTCTCCCCTTAGCATGAGCAAAAAAAACACAGAAATAATTAACAAACAACAACTGTCCCTCTATATAAGGTCATTAGTTTTAGACATGAGATCAGCTATCATCTATTGCCAAAATAGAGCATTTTGTATGTCTAGTATACAATTGTAATTGTATCGAGTAGATGTTTCATGTCATCATATTGAAATATTTAAACCTAGCTAGTACTTGTTTTTCCTCCACCTCTGCAGGGAAGCTCTACACCTATGATTAGTAGGGCCAACAGACTTAAACTGCTAGCTGAATCCATGACCTAAATATGCTGTCTGATTCTAGAGGTCAAGGACCTCCATGAATAAGTTTACCTTAGTGTTCCTTTGCAGCTGTGGCTTGCAAAGCCAGCATTCCATCTGTGACACTCCCTCCACATACACAATCCAGGAAAAAAGTGAGATAATAATAACCCGATGGAGTTACTGGCCTTTAGGCCCTGTAATATACAGCTTTGTAGCGGGACATTCTAGCTTATGTGTGATTTGTTGTACTCAAGCATTTCTGAATGAACAAGTCCAAGATATTTCCTAAGCCGAGGCCCGTCATCAAAGCTTCCCACCACCGCATTAAGTGGAACACATCAAAAACCAAGAGATCCTGAGAGCTGGTTTCGTACCGTTGTTGTTCTTCAGCCAATTAGAGGACCCACCAGAGCGAAAGGAACCCTACAGCCACTACGGCCACACCCTCCTGCTGAACACTGGGGAGCACTTATACGAAACAGGGCCCTGTCAGAACATGGCTGCACCACATTACATAAACACTTCCCCCTCACAAGGGGAAATACAGCATGGCCTGGTTTCCTGAACATGGATTCAGTTTTGTCCAGCTCTGGCTTGTTTAAAAGAAGAGTAAGAGACCCAACCAAAGACCACATGTACCCAGACTGTGGTTACTGGTTCATCAGCTAGTGTCCTTGTATCCTTCTACATACCATACACTACACACTGTGTATAGGATATTTATTCAGCATGATGCCTATGTAACAAACATAAACAGCATAGGACAAACAGTCTTATAGGGACAATGTAGTTGTGGGGCTCTTTACCTGCAAGGAGATAAATAAAACTGAGTTCTGCTGTGGCAGCACCGTGCTTCCTGATGTACTCAGAATTGGCTAGCGAGGCCTTAAAAATGGTGTTTCTTCTGAGCTGAAACCTCTTGTTGACTTTTTTTGTGGATGACAAAAAAGGAAACAATAGTAAGAGGATGATACCAGTAAAGTTTTAAAACTTAACATTAAACTACTCTGAACATTATACAGCCATAAATCTGAATATGAATACAGACAATATTCCTGCACTTTTTTTTTTGTTTTAACATTTTGCTTTATTTCATTAATACTTGTGTCTGTTTTGGGGAAACTGCATAAATGAAAGTCCATATAGGGCCTGTAGGTGTTTTTCACAGCAAGGTAAAATCCTCAAAACATAATAATCCTTTGTGTAAAATATGTAGTGTCTCACTCTGCAGTGGAAAGGCTTTTTGGCTCAACTGCTTAGGGCCTCTGAGTTGATCATGAGTGCCTCGAGAATCTAATGAGGACTCCTGCCTTCCGACTTGTTCTGCAGATCTGGGGAACAGAAAGGAAACTGGCTTTGAATGCATTCGATACACTTTGGACACATCAATCAAGCTTTATTAAAGGTATCCTGTGCAAGTTTCTTTTTAACCTTAACATGATGACTTTGAGGTTAATTTGATGGTAAACTGACTTGTTACAGGGAGAAGACTTACCTTTCTCACATGTATCTAAGTTGATTATGGAAAAATCAGTCTTACAACTTTGCTGCCGACGCCTCACTAACACTGAAGCTAAAATGGTGGCTAGACGTACCGGCTGGGAACTATTTGCTACCGCAAGAGTGCGTCTAGATTTGTAGACTAATCCACATAAAGTATACTGGCGTGAATCTAGAACGTGTAAAATACAAAAATTTGGAGACTACAGGGGCAGCTCCATCATTTCAAAACAAAAGGAAAAAAAACTGCATGAGATTAGGAAATCTAAAGATGGCTAGATTTGATCAGGAGAGAAATGTATGTCTCCTCAACATGAGGTACCCAACCTTGGATAAATATACTGAGGCTCCAGGGTAACAGCAACTGAGGAGGCAACTCTCTCATTTGCAACAGCATCTGTATTGGACAACTTGGGGTCATCTGTAAACAGAAGAAAAGCGAACTGAGAGTGATCAGTTATGGCAGTGAAACTAAACCTAACTTTGGTTGCTCAGTTACAATGGCAGATACGTTACATGACCCAACCTGTTGAATAGTTCATGTCACATGACGCCCGCTTAAATTCATCTTGTATGGATTCTGCAAGATGTTTTGAGGGTTTCATTTTTGAACCCTCCTTTCCAAAATGATCTCGCAGCCTAAGGACCATGTTCTTAGTTCCTGCGGACAACAAAAAAGTCATGATTCCAAATACACTAAATATGTGAATAAAACTGTGCTATCATGGTTGATGGTCTAAACAACAATGAGCACAGCAGAAAATACGCAAAACTATTTTCTTATCAGTCAGCTGTGTACATGGGATGGAAGAAGTTCGTTGAAGTCTCAATGCATGTTAAATCACATCTAGAGCTAATAAGCTTTCACAAAATGTGTAGTTTATGCTGTTTTACTTGTGTGTGTACTCTTGTTTCATTCTTGATTAAAAAATCTTTAACATAGCCCTATGGGGACAGACAATGTATTTTTGCCTTTTACCCTTAAGGGAAATATGTTAAACAGCAAAAACTATCCTTTTTCTAAAAGCTTATATCCTGTAGGTGTGATCTAACATGCATTGAGACTTGTCCCAATTCCACCCACACCATGGAATTTCCATAGTTTTAATGTATTTCAATGGAATTTAATAACTTTCAAAACAATGGCTTTCAATGGGCATGACTGAAACAGGCAGTGTATCTCATAATTTTCACTGTTAACATTAAAATTCACATTCAGCATTGCCAGAGCATGCAAAAAAAGCTGTTTTCATTAACACATGGAGGGGGTGCACTTTGACCCTATAAAGATTATGTGCACTGCATATTATCATTGTAAATATAAAGAAAAATATTACCTGTTCTAAATACCTCCGGGTCCTGAGGGACACCTGTCACAGTGCATTCCACACAAGAAAATCATGAATCAGATGTTTCTAAATTGCCTTCAACTTAAAAACACACTAAAGAATAATTCTGCATGTAAAGCAACACCATACCAGTATAGCTTTGCCACTATTTATGACATCCTGTCTATCAGACAATTCATTTTGGTACCACATTCTCATTAATTAAAATGGCATGTTATTCCCACCAGGCATTCGGGATATATACTGTGCACTTCTGGGTGGAGAGTAAGAAACCACCACAAAATAATAGAAATCCTCTAGAGCATGATATTGCTAACTGTTGTTCTATCAAACACCCATTGGCATGTTCTAGCAGTGGCAGTCAGGCCTTCTTGATAGCCCACTGGGTTTATATTGAAACTCCATAGTGTTGTTACTATTCTTTTAATTTCTCCTTGTGGTCCTCTCATTTTCATCCACACATAAACCAATGAAGTGATAATCATTCACAGCCAATCAGCTTTAGAAATTCTGTATAATTTGTCATTTGTATAATTTAAACTCAGACATCAACAGCCCTTTGCCAGAATCGTGAACTGCATCTTCAGTAGCATGCAATCACATATATTGACAGTGTATATTCCATTCATGCTATATATGCTCTCCTACACATGTTTGACATTATTGAGTAATATGATGGGCACATACCAATTTGGTCTGAACAACCTTCATCACTTTTTTCTGCCGGCAATCTGAAGGCTTTAGGTCTATCGTGCTTAGCTGAGGCAGACACAAAGTCCTTGGTGTCCCACACCCGGAAAGTGACCTTATGGTGAACCAGTTTGATGAGCATTTCTTTGGTGACTTTGAGTCTGATGCTCTGGGACCAGGCCAGCCATGTTTTGTCATCCTCTATCCATGGCCTCAACACCTAAAGGTGTTACACAGAATAAACAAAGGTGTAATTTTGTAAAGTGGGACCTACATTTTAAAAATATGTTTTATCAAAGACAAGCCACAGTCTGTAGGCTCCTTTTTTAGCAGCGTACATATAGCATTGTATTGGAGCAAAACCTTTTAGTTGTTTTCATTATTGTCAGTAAGGCAGTAAGACCAAATGTACTATAGAACACACTGGTCAATACAACTGTTAGTCTAACCTGAACAATGACAAAAATACTGTTTTTGAAAGAAAAAGAAAGTCTTAAAGCAGTCCATTGTATCTATTTAAATGCTGATTCCCTACACAAAGCACTGAGAAAGTAACAATGACTTCCCCATTATCTTTGATGAATAGTCCATTACCCAGCTTTAATCTCCACCTCAAACACACACCCTTTAATGATATGTGCAAGGTGATTTCCATTAGTGTGAAGTGTTTGAAGAGTGTAAGACCACCGTGTCCTAACCCAGGAAGTGTTTTAAATTGTAGGATATACTTCAGTGACAAGTAACACACGCATGCTGCACATGACATGATACAATATCCTATGGGTATCTGATGAATAGTAACCCTGAATATCACATGAAAAATGCTTGAAGTAACTTGGTGCTACTTAGTGACTTAGTAAAAAATGATTATGTGTTGGCCTTCTGACAGACAGGCAAAACAATCCTGCACATTCTGTGTAAAGTTACTTACTTTTGACTTATTACCCTTGTAGAGTTTAGCAGCCAACCCAAACATGACGAGGTCTACTTTAGTCGGCTCGGTGTCATTAGGAAGTAGATTGTACTCAATATGGTAATAGCCTTGTGCTTTGGGCGCTTCAATCACAGTGTTTGGTACAGTTTTCTTAGCTTTCTTCTTTGTCTTTTCCACAGGAGTTACGGAGTCATCATCCTCGGCTCCTATTGTGAAGATAAGCACACAACTTTACATTTATTTCATTAAAATTATGTGGGAGAAGTGTAAAATATAGCTTCTTCTTGTGATTTAGGACAGTTACTTACCATTTGGAATCGCCACTGCAATGTTGACATACAGGGTTACTTGACAACAAAATTCATTTTCGTTTGATATGCCTACTGTAGTGGACTCTAGTGGTTCTGTGTCAAAATCTGGATCCTCTATGTCAGGCTCTTCAAGGATAGGTTTGTGTTCTCTGAGTTCAATGTCTTCAGTTTCATATTCAGGAGACAGTGGGCCTTCGTTAAAGTTGATTTCTAAGCTCTGTGATGACTCTGTATCAGTAACCTCCATTTTCATATATAGAGTTCTCTAAAATGACAAAAGCTTATGTCTTAGGATGGGCCTAGTCCATGAAGAAAAATAGCTTCTTACACATTTTAAGAAATGATTCAGACTACATTAAATTACATTCAGCTCAGCTGTGTCTTTTTCTCCTAAGATTTTTGGAGACACAAATCGGAATTCCGTAAAATTGGGTCAATGTCTCATAATGTCTTAACTTCATTCCTAAGAAATAATCTAGGCTACTGTTCACTCTCAATTAAGCGAAGTGCAAAACCGTAAAATACTTTTATTTTTGTCTTTTTCTCCCAAGATGGAGTTAAGGAGAATCCGATCAGAATTCAGTAAGATCTAATTTCTTTGAGACAGACAACTTTTAACTTTTTTGCTCTGGGAGGACATTCCCATTCCTGGACATCAACATTGTAGCCTAAGTGCGGGTGTTTTGTGTTAACACCACACCGTAGCCTAGGCTACTTTATTAAGGTCTTACATACTCTGACAACACATCAAAACTGTGAACTCACCTTATCTGCTTGCAATGCCTAATAAGCTTTCTTCGTTACTATACGAAGGTTTTGTCTCCTATTGGATTAGGCACATTTGAATATTCGACTTGCAAGCGTCATAAATAGGCCAAGGTAACATGATACACTCACACAGGTGTTTGCATATTATACGTTTTAAGCTTCCGTCGCTATACCGAGTGCCTCGACGAAAACACCAGCAACGAAATCTGTAGGCTGCTATATGTTAACATATTGATGTTATTTGCAAGAAAATGGAATGCCAATAGTTCCAGATGGGTTGGCTTCGGCGGATGACCATTGTGAAGGCATCATGTTGCCCTGACAACAGAAGTTGTTTCATTCTTGCCGGAGTAGAACAAGCTCTATCCCGTTCCAATAGTTCCACCAAGGGGACATCACAACGTGCACTAATGGAACATCAATGCCCTTTATTGTATTTGCGCACAAAAAGTAATACGTTATAGTGTAACAAGTTTGCCTACTCACTGTGCCTTTTTTTCTGAGTGTTTTTTTTTATCTAAAGAAGGAAAAAAATGCATTTGCCAAAGTAGCACATATAAAGCAGTTATGGTGTTTCGGCTCTTCTAGTTTTTTCTCTTGCATATCATGCTCAAAAAAAACTTGGCAATCCAATATGCCGGTGCTATATTTAAACAGACCAATGGTTTGTTGCTATTCGGTTATACTGCAGCAGGAGTCTTAACAATAGCAATCTACGTGACGCACGCTTCTGCCCCAAATTTTCAAAATTTGGTTTCTTATAACCTCGCACATTTCACTTCAAACTTCACCCCTCCTCCGCTGACTTGTGTGGGCAGAACTCTTTGCTCAGAAACGCCCCCAAGCAGTAGGCTTCTTTTCAAATGAGAGAATCCACTCAGCATTTGAACGAATGAGTAGAGCGCCTTAGGAAAGCATAGAGGACATGAGCGCACAGCTTTTAGGCTTTACAACCCTGTTCTCTCTATTAGTTCATACAATTAGAAGCCGTAAATGTGTCATACATTCGGAGAATGATGGAAAAAACAGATGCATATGATCCATACAGGCGGCCAGCACGGAGAACACAATGGATAGTAAGCACTTTGGCGTACCACTATGGTTTGGATCGTGGAGTGGAGAATGAAATAATTGTCCTGGCTACAGGGCTAGATCAGTATTTGCAAGAAATTTTCCATCATATGGATTGTCAGGGGGATGGCAAAATCCCTGCTGAGGATTTTAATGTTTTGTGTGAGATTTTGGGACTAAGTAAAGAGACAGATTTAGAAGAGTGCGCTGGATTATTGGATAATCTCCCCAAAGAATTGACTTTTAGACAGTTTCACGCTAAACTCTGTGGATATTTCAGCACTAAAGCTGGCTGCCAGTACGAGAATGGACGTTTGCTGGTCGGTAAAGAGAGTGAACACATCGAGACGCAAATCCGACTTAGGAGTCCCTTGCGGCGCAGAGAGAGGTCGCTCTCCAAGAGCATCAGTGGAAGAGGGAGCAAAGGTTCGTCGCCCTCTTTGAACCGCCGCACCTCAATGTGCAAACAGGGCTCATGTACTAGGGAATGTTACGAAGAAATTGTGGCACTGGAAGAAGCAGAGGACAGGATAGCGAAACTTGAGGAAGAAAATGCAAGTTTGAGAGAGTTGGTTGAGGACATGCGCGCTGCTTTGCAGAGTAGTGATGCTCGGTCGTTGGCTTTGCAGGTAAGCAGACTATAATATATATCATACTGTAGCGTTTTTGTACAGATTTATAATGGTTTAGACCATTATACACTCATTTTACACTTATTATAATATTACAATTACAATATTTTTAGTAGGCCTAGGTCTAATAATCTTGTATACATATAACATATAATCTTGATTATCTTGATAGTCTTTAAGGGGGAATGGCATGTATGTGTGCAGAAGTTTATGTAGCCTGCAAAGGGTCCTCTTCACTGCAGTTGTACTCTCTAATTTCTCCTCACTGTAATTGCTCCCTCTCAATTTCAGTTACTATGTATCTGTTGTGGTTTGCATGCAGTGTTGCTGTTTGATTTTTAATTGATGTTGCTGTGTGCTGTGTTATCCCTGTGTCAGGTTGGTCTGTGGAAAAGCCACACCAAGCACAAGCCGGATTCAGGCTGTTTCATTGCCCACCATTCGCTGGCTGCCCAGAAGAGCACTAAAGCCAACACCTCTCCAAAGAATCTGCAGACCTTCCTGCATGAGATGGACCTGATCCGGAGCTCACGGGACATGCAGGTAGAGGAGGCCATGCTCTTCAACCAGAAGCTGGAACAGGAGCTTTCACGCTCCCGGGAGGCCGGGGCGTTGCTGGAGGAGTGCAACCGGACGTTGAAGAGGGAGCAGCTGGAGATGAGGAAGAAGGTGGAGGAGGCTCGACAGGCGGTCATCAGTGGCCTGGCAAAGGTCAAGGACTTGGAGGCCAAGGCTAGGCATGTGCCTGTGCTGCAGCAACATATCCAGCAGCTAGAGATGGAGCTGCTCTACTACAGGTAGGAGGACCTCTACTGTTACCCTCACGGTTTCACATTATGTGCCATGCCTCTTGAATGCCCCTAAGCATTTTACAGGGATCAGAATGAAACAGTAGTTAATTTTCAAGTATTTGTACATGTAGTGGTTTGTAAAGTGTACGTTATGTTAAATCATCTTACATCATCAGTGATATGTTTACAGCAGTAACAGAATGTAAGGAGGACATGCCATCCTATCATGAGAAGAATACTGTATAGCATACTATCATGGTAATTAATTGAGCCTCTATCAACAATGGTAACCCTGCTACAGTTTAACAAAGCATCCCATCACTTTGCTAACAGTATCACTGGAAATTCAAAGCAGAATAGTAAGTTTTGTGAGGTGAGTCGAAGAGCAAAGACCTCAACAATTGTTTGGCCGTGCAGATGCATTGCTCAGTCAGCTGAGCCCAAACAAAGCTTTATTTTGTGCTTAAGTCAACATATCGTGCTAATGGGATCACTTCAAAATATTTAGGTAAAACCACTTTGGGCCTCCCTCAATTATTATATGAGTTTTGCTAATGTGTTTTGTGTCTAAACAGCATGGCCTCCCCCTGAGAGGCAAGCATGGCTAGCGTGCTGGTCTGTTACTGGCATGAAGCCTGGAAAAGTATGCCAGCATACATGCAATTTAGGTATGCTTGATGTGGTCCACTTGAGATTTTCAGCCTTGTTTTGTTTGGGTTCGTTTAATAGGCCATGTGTGTGGCAGGCATAGCTCTCACCGCTACTGTTGGAAACTATTCATTTTTTCGGGGTGTTTTAGTTTTATAGTGTGTCATTGAACCTTGTGTGCACATAACTGTTTGTATAATGTCTGCAACCTGTTTGGCTTTCCTGACTCTCCTGCTGTAATCAGTGTCGGGGGGACAGGGTCAGGCTGACTATTTTCAGGAAGTGTTTGTAAAGTTCCTCTCTTTTGGGGTCTTAGAGATGGGAGGTTCAGTCAAAACTGCTGTTTTAGTGTAGTAGATGCTTTTCTTTCCTCCCTTCCCCCCCTCTTTTCCTTTCTCTCACTCTCCCATTCTGTACAACTCTCTCGCTCATTTTTAAGACATGTTGATTCAACTGATTATTCAGTTCACTGACTATACAGGTCAGCCATATCACAAATACTTTAACAGGTTCATTTACTTTCTTCCAGTTCCATACAAACCAAAATGTCGTCATTGTCAAGATCTTTAGAACTGAATGCAAACTGAATTTTTTGGGCAAACAAACAGATCACTTAGTACTGTTTTTTGTATAAAAGAGGACATTCCAAACATGTGATCAAACACTCCAAGATGATGGGACTGGATGCAAAGATAGACTCTTGGGGTTTACCTCTAGTTACTGGGTTTGTAAAGCCTCTTTGATTTCTAACAGCGAAAGCCATCAGTAATGTTAAGTACAGGGCTGTGCACCACACAAGAGTTTGGGTGCTAAGACTCATATTTCATCAAAGTGATAAGTGTACACTGGACTGGAGAAAATGATAACATGCTACTACTGAATTTCTAAACTTAACTAAAGCAGGGTGAATACCTCTAGTCCCTATTAATTAAAGGCACACATTGTGCCAGCTATCTCTGAAGTTGTTTCAACTTCTGAGATATAGCAAGTAAGATATTTTCTGTGGTTGCCAATTATGTAATTCCACGCACACTCATCATTTTAAAACAGATCTGATACAAAAGGCAACTATGCCTTGACCATGTTTGACCATGTGATTCATTTCATCAAAGCTGAATGTGTAAAACAGAAACAGTTTGGACGTTGGAAAACAGAAACTGTTTTTCGTTTATTTTCGTTTTGTTTTTCGTTTCGTTTTTCGTTTCTTTTCAAACCACTTGCTTTACCACAGTGTTCGGTTTACACTAGGCTTCAGGGATGCTTTGCGTTGAACCATGTCAACTCAAGAAAGGAAAATATTTACTTAATGTTGTTGTAATTGGGACCCCTTGGCTGACATGATGCATCCCATGCAGTGAGTGATCCTTTGATAGGCACATTTTGGTGGCACAAAGCATAAACATTCCTAGACACCCCTGCCATAGCTCCCTCTAAATGTATGCAAAAGCTCCTTGGCAGCCAGTGGGGAGGGCCTTCCTTAGTGCAGGCCCCCATTGATGCTCTTAAGCCAAATAATTCATTCAGTGACACAATGGGGTTGACACATAGGCAGAGAAACCCTTTCAGTAAGGAAAAGCCCTGACCTAAACACACTGAAAGTTCCCATCAGTCTTCAAACAGTCTCTCCTGCACTCTCTGCTCTTGCCGAATAATAGATGAACACTCCCAGAAGTGTATCCTAGCAACAAGTCCCTGAGCATTTTCTCTCCCTCTGTCACTGTGTTGCCTACATACTCTCCCTCTCTCTCTCTCCCTCTCTCTCTCTCTCTGACTGTCTCTCTCACACACACACATACATACACACACTTTAGGTACACAGACACATTCTTAGAAATGCAGACTTATTGGCGACTCCCCATCAAAGTCTGGGCTGCACATCAACTCAACCAATGAGAAAAGAGTTTTACTTTACTTGGTAGTGCTTGAGGTATGTAGTGCACTGCATGCAGACAACATGAAACAAATAGTGAGTTTCATCCAATTTTACATCTTGTATGCCAATCCACCTGCATCTCCCAGTGAGGTTATCGCCTTTGGAATTTGTTGGAATGCTGAAACACACATTTCAATCTCAAATCTCTTCCTCCTCAGCAGGTCACAGAAAGTGCAGAATTTCCACAAACACAGAAAACATTCCAGATCACTTGAGAACTCCAGGGTAGGGTTTACAGTGCCTTGATTCAAGAGGTCAGTTCTTGCACAAGTTAACAGTTAACCATTGGGGGGGTTTCATCAGTTTCTGTTGTGCTGTAATCCATGAAGCATGAGGATAGATTTAAAATCATTTATCAAAAGCGTTTGCTTTTCTACAGCTTTACAGCACAGTCTTTATCCCTATGTTATCGCTGCTTCAGTAATTACTTATAATTAGGGTGTTGTGAAACTGTTTACAATTCATCTTTGACAAGGAACTCAAACAAGGACTCACAGCAACTCAGAGCTTAGTTATGGGTGCAGTTTGATCATTTGACTACTTCCTTCAACTTTTTTTTGTTTTGCCTAACAGCAACAACCAGGCATTCTTCTAAGCCCACATTGTAAACTATTAGACCTTAGAGACACTTAAAGAACTTTATGGCCTGTTCACAGGAAGACTCCTCTCTGTTGTCCGCTGAGCATTAGGTAAATGATCCACTTGGGTCAAGTACAGACCTTACTGTCACCACTCCCCACCAGCGTGTCATAGATGCAGTGAAATATGCACTTAGCTTGTGTGCTGAACAGGCTTAGATGACCATGACCACACAAGTGGTCTTTTTGTTTTGTTTGTTTTGTGTGTGTATCTGTGTGTGTTTCCCTATGCGGTAAATAATGTATGCATGTTTGCAATAATGTATACATGTATCTATCTAGATGTCTATCTATCTATCTATCTATCTATCTATCTATCTAGCTAGCTAGCTATCTAAGAATAAGACAACTGAACAGGGTGTAGGCCTAATCTGCTAAAAGAGTAAGATGTTTCTTTAGTTGTGAAAACTGAACTTTTTATGTTTCTTTAGCGCAAGTGAGCTGTTATTACTACTCTTAAAGGTTTGAATGTTGAGTATGTTGGCACGGGGCTGAACAGACATATGCCTATTGAGCACACACACATACAGAGAGAGAGTAAGAGAGAGAAACAAAGAGAGACTACTTGAGGCTTCTCAGCCCTCCTCAAGGGTTTAGAGATCAGAGTGGACTCGAAGTGGGGACTCGTTCCCGCATCCCATTGTCCCTGACAAGAGCCGCTTGGCGTGTGGGCAGACAGTGGACAGCGTCAGAGCTGAGCCTGTGCTCGTCCGGCAAGTCCCCTCCCCACTCCGGAAGCCTTTTGATGCGGCTGCCAGGGGCGATGGAGGGACCTCGGTCACGCGCGGTGGGGTCAGTGTCTGATGTCTGATCAGCCCACGGTCACCGAGCTTCTTGCCTTTTATCTGAGTTGGGAGGTGTGTCCACTGGTCATTTTTCTTCCTCCCTCTTTTCTTCCTATTTCTATTTCTCCCTCTCTCTGTTCTCCCCTTTTTTTTCTTCACCCCTCCAACAAAACAGTCTCCATTCCACTTCCATCTGCCACCAAAGCTGTTCTGCTGAAACACTAGAATCCAGAGCCTTTCAATCCTTTTCTGACATGTTGGCAAAGCACTCTGCATATCCCCAGTGGTGAGGTTTGTCTCCCAATGGACCCTTTCTGCACTGTGCCATTCGATTTATTTCTACAAAATATCATCTTGAACCTGCTTTCCATCTGCCTCCATCTGCTTGTTTTGAAACAGAAACTTTGTTCTCCTCCAGACAGAAACTTCATTCCTCCCCTCCTCACCCTGAAGCCACATCAAAGAGACTCATAGTAAACTAATTGTCCTTATGTTCTGCCATCAGTAGCTATCATGAAACAGTTTTTGCATTTTTCGCAGGATATTCACAGGCAATCGAGGGTGGAGAGATTTGTTTGCAGGGGGATCAGATGTCGTATGCCTGTGGGCTGAATTGAAAGATCTGGTATGGGACAGATCAAAGTTTTCCACCTTCGTCACCGCATCTGGCCTGTGTTCTCTCATGCGAGAGAGACAGTGGCAAGGCCTGTCAGGACACTGATTTCAGAGATGCCAATGGCTGCTTTTGAGCACTGCAATGAATGGATGAGCTGTCAGTGGTACAGAACAGAGGAAAGGAGAGATGAAGAAACTTTACCAGAGACATAGAGAACGAGAGAAGCTTTACCAGGGAGAGAGAGAGGCTTTACCAGATGGAGAGAGAAAGAGGGAGAGAGATTCTTTACCAAATGGAAAGAGAAAGATGATGATGATGAGATTCCTATTGAAGCTGAATATCATGGACCCAGCTGTTTCTACCTGATAGAAATTGCACCACAAAATGTTGCATAAGCCATTACTCCACTGACATTCCTTTAAGCTGATATAAAATTTGTTTTTGTCTGTCTGTTTCTCAAGAGCAGGGTTTGCCAGTGTGTATAAATCTTAGCAGACAACTGGTGTGTATTTCGGCATTTCAGATAGCAATTTATGCAACTGCTAAATGATGTGAAAAACAGACAAATGAAAAGAAGTCAGTCTGTTTGGTGAGACAAAAAAGCATCTTCACTGCCAGTATTGTTGCATAATACTGTATCTCCTGGAGCACTTTGCCAGTAATGAGTTTAGGATGTGGAGGGAGGTAGGTGTGTGTGTGTGTGTGTGTATGTGTGGTGGGTGTGTGTGTGTATGCATGTAAAAAGGAGGGTCTGTCCTGGGTGGTCAGCTGGTGGGAACAGACAGACAGGAACTAGCACTAGTTCATTACCATAGGGGATAACAGAAACACACACGGCACCTTTTAGCCCTAAGGCTCTTGTAAACCCAATGAAGGGAAAGATAGAGAGAGAGCAAGAGAGAGAGAGGCAGAACGTTTAAATCAGCTGGGGCTATTGGTCGAGCTGCAAGCAGCCAGGCCTGCAGACAATGGAAAGTGCTGGAAGAGGAACAAAAACGACCGTCGGAGGAGGAGGAGAGGGGTAGCAACAGAGAGAGGAGAGAAAAGGCTCAAACAGCTCGCCATCTGGAGGAAGAGGCAAACACTCGACTGTTTGTTCTCCAGGTCCTGTCACCTCACCCCCCCCTGAGATGGATGTCCAGGCCCCGCACAGGAAAAAGTCAAGTTGAGAGAAAAAATGACCTGGGCCACCACTCACTGTGTCTTTATTTGCGCAGAGGTTTGGGTCATAAATAACACCCTGCACTCAACAAGTAGGGGGAAAACATGTCACGGCTCTAAAGGATGGTTCATTGACATACATGTGTGATGGTGTGGATGGGTGTGGGGGGTGGATATGGGATGTTTGTTTTTAACCTTCTGGTCTAGGGTATTTGTAATGGATTCGATTGGTCTTGGGCCTTTGGGTATTCTTCAGGATTTTGATCTACATTAGCAAAATGTACTCTGCTATGTCTTAATTGACCTCCTTACGACATAGAAGGGGTGGAAGAAGAACAGATTGCTGACCTTTTTACTGCTACTTCAATTGCACCCCAGAGACACTAAAACAGAGGCGCAAAAGGAGACAAAAAAGGACAGAGAAAGAGAGAGAGAGAGAAAGAGAGAGAGAGCAAAAACAGAAAGGAGAGCCAGACAAACAAAATACAAAATGGTCTCATGGTGTCGCCTCACAATAAAAAGAAAGCAGAGGGCTGAAGTTCTCAGCTGTGGCAACAGTTTTCTTATTATGTAAGATGAAGGCTAATATCCCCAAGGTCTGAAAACCAACAGAGCAACACCTAAACTAACTTAGCGAGATGCAAAGTTATACTTTAGTGAGAAAAAGAAACCCTGATTACAAGTAATTATAGTGCTGTATATGGGCCGGGTTGTCCTGCCTCACTCCTCGTGCTGAAATGATATCAATCATTCTTAATGGCAGCGCACACTCACACATACACACACACATACATACACACACACACACACACACACACACACACATTCACACACACACACACACACACACAAACATTGAAAGGATGTCTGGGAGCTGGAGGGTTCTTTTTTTTACGGTTCTGTTGTTCTTGCGCGGGCTTCAAAACCCTCCTTGGCCAAGTGGGCTCGTTTTCAGTCTTGGAAAGTTTCCCCCGTTTCTCCTCCCTTTCCTTCGACCTCCATACACTGCCTACATCAGCATGAATCCACCGTCATCACAAGTGGACAGACACACACACACACACACACACACAACCACACACATTTCATAATAGTCTCGGGAACCCACCTCAAAAATACCCTGAACTCTCTGCCACTCCCTCCAACCTCCGACTCCTAAAGTTTCTCTGGTTCTTTTGGGTCTTTTTCTGTGCCATTTTATTGTCGTTTGGTTGGTCATCTGGACTAGGTTGCTTCCCTCATCAAAGTCTGTCCCTAACAACAGTGAGAAAGCTGCCTGACCTGTGTTCACTCTGTTTCAAATCTCAACACTGAAGCAGTGCTCAAGTTGTTGCTCAGCTGGAGGAGAATCTGGCAGTACACTCTATTCTTTCCTGTCTATGCACTAGTAACCCATCCATCCTAAGCCACACTAACACACACTCTAACTCTCTCCACTAAAGGTGACAGGATTGATAGATAACACCACAAAGACCAGAAGACCATGCACAATATTTTTGTTTTTAGTGGTCCTTAGTTGAATTAGGATCAGATTGTGGAGCGCTGTTCATTCCAAACATCTCTGATCCTAGATGGAGGAAGGATGGATTTGGAGGCTTGTCGAGGTGGGATGGGGGTGGAAGTTGGGGTTGGGGTGATGGTGCTGGAAGTTCAGCCCTTTGCTTTAATAAACACAGGAAGTGGCCCTGGTGTCTTCGCTCTCTAACCACAAGCAGCTGGACTGGCCACCACCAAACCGTCGCTCATGTCCTGCTTAAACACGACCGTGATAGGCTGTGGGATACAAGACCTTGTTATGAATACCTCAAACCAACCCTGCAAATATTGCTGACTTAAAGCTCTCAGATCACTAGGGTGACATATGAGGTGACACTGAGGTCAGAGAGCAGAGTTTTGACTTACGAGCTACATGGCCCAGACGTGAGACGAGCAGACAAGTCTGCCGAGCGCCTTGCATTGATCAAATATTAAAGTTGCCCGGCGGAGACGTACGGGAGATCCCGACTCCTTTCGTTCTGCATCTGGTTCTGCTTTGGCCCGGGGTGCCCTTTGTTTTCCTGCTGAAAGAGTGAAGTTAAATCAAGTGGATCAGACTTCACTCCCAGGGGCAGAGTAAAAGAAGAGGCAGATTAGCATCTAGAAATCATGCATTTGCATTCATTAGTGTGTTTCAGTCAAACAGAGAGCTTGGTCTTTTGTTTTAATTTCCTTCCATTAGGTCCATATGTTTTGGGCCATATAGGGACTATGTGTTCATATCTGGTTTTGCCTCTAGGTAAAAGTGTTCATTACTTTAAAAATGTCCATTACTGCCTATATAGTTTTCATCATTGCGAATTGATGTGAACTTGGCTGGAGTCTGTTTGAACTTCCTCCTCCCTGTTTGGACATCCTGAATTTCGATTATAATTTTACACATCCTCAGTGTTTTTTCTTCATTTCTGGGGTCACATGCCTGGATAGATGCTAGCACAGCCTGTGCAGACAGTTCTGGAAATGTCCAAATAGTTACTGAGCCCCACTGCTCTGGCTAAAGAGGCCCACGGTGATAAATGCTATACTCCTTCAGGTCCCTCAGCCAAAATTTTTGAAGTGTGTTTTTGGTTTCCCTTTTAAAAGCCATGCAGAGAAGAGTGGAGAAGCACTGCAAGTTTTTCTGTTTCTGAAACATCTGAGTTGTCGCAATGATGTACCCGCATGCACATAACACAGAAAACAAGCTTAAACAACATTAACATGCAGACTGTGCCAACCTCCCAGCTCACATGATGCAAGGTATGCCTCCCGGCAACACAAAGCATGGAATCAAAGAAATGGGAATTAACGGTGACTGGACAGCTAACGTTTGCCAGATGACTGCCGAGCTTGTCCTTTTCCAGAACTGTACTGCTCTGAGCTCAGTGACAGCTGTAGACAACGCAGAGACCAGAGCATTATGGAAAACCATGTTTGACCCGATGGAAAACACTGGGAATGGTTTTAACATCTATTCCGTTTAGTCATTAAACTCTCATTTCAGACCAGGTGTATTTTAAGTTACATAACATGTTCGAAAAGGTTCTGGAGTTGAATGTAAAGTATGTGTGTGTTGCATGTTATGGCTGTTGTTGCCTGTTCAAAACTCAAACTCAACTCAAAATGAAGTTATTTTTCAGCATGAGCAGACACAATATTTTGGTAATCACCAAAAACCCCTGATGTAACTTTTCCATTCAGTCCTGGCTAGACTGTTCACCCGTCGGTTTCTCCTAGGCCAAGAGCACTCTGGCTTGGTTTCGCAGTGAAAACCAAAATGTCTGGAATGGTTTCAGGTGTCTGAAATGCTCCGTCTACTTCAACTTGTGTGTGTTGTTTTGATAGCCTCAAATGTCGCGCAGTAAATTTAAGTCCTTGGCTACTACCCAGGGCTTTCATCCGGGCCTCCACACATATAAGTTTCATTCATGAAGCATCTGATAAAGCAGCCTACTCCATAGCTTACACTCACACACACACACACACACACACAGCATATCCCCACACACACGTAATCCCTTTTGACTAGACGTAGCATGATGCAGAGTGAGCGTGCTCCTTTTTTGTTTTGTCTAAAAGGATTCTGGCACACAGACTCAAGCTGGTTGTCTCATGAGACTCCATAGAGTCTGCCACCATTCACTGGCAGCCCACCCTAGAGATCTCATCCAGTGGGCCCCCCTCTCCCACAAAGCAACACCCGCGCTTCCACAGACTCTGTCAATTAAAGTTCAATTAGTTACAGTGGCCTATGTTCTATTACTCTATCAACAGCAACCCCCCCCCCCCCCCCCCACACACACACACACACCTCCTCCAGACAACATTACCACCACTATGGCACCAGAGATGCAGCCCATTTTGGTTGCCAAAGAGATCCCCATAGCAACCTATTGGAGGTGTATAGTAAGGGGTCCCCTGCCATCGTATGTAACAGCTGCAGATTGTCAGGCATATGTATATATAGGGGTACCCCACTTTTCACTCCCCACCCAATCTTCTAACACACACACACATACATACACACACACACACACAGACACACACACACCTCAGTAACTTGACTGATTGCCTGACTGGGGTCTGCAATTATTGACCTTTCTGCTGAGCACTGCACTTCCCTCTAGCTTTCTGAGAGGCGAGGTGATATTTGTAGCACTTGTACTGAACAGATTTATCGCCATTTTATGGCGAGGTTTCCCCGGTTGAGGGGGGATATGTGTGCAGGGCGCTCCCGGACTCATTTAGATTGTGTTCTCGTGGGATAAATGCTGCTGAAAATGAATTTCTTTGGTGGTATTTTCACCCCCTCCAACTCTCTTTTTCCCCCCTTGCAAGACACTCATCTGGAAACACTTACTGTCTGCTTCTCCAGTGGCCCCCTATCGTATTTCTCTCCTATATAAAAGGCCAAAGGAAACTGTACAACTCAAATGATAGCAGACTGATTGGCCCGTATGGTTCTGGATTGAAATTTTGTTTATTCCCTATTATGATATGAAAACACTTGGATATGATAGCACTATGTTTAAGCACAATTTAATTTTTGTTGCATTTCATTTTTGACCATGTTGAACAAAATGAACGCAATCACAATCTCCAACCCTTCAAAGTTTTCCATTGTTTGCATTGATCTTTAGAACATGAGGATAACACAGGACAACATTTCTTTCACTCTAGATACCCATACAGCTCACGGCGTCTCATAGCTGCTGCTGTGTCTTGTTTTAATTATGGTCTGCCAAAGTGCCTTCAGACAGCCGAATCCCATGTGCCAATAAAATTATTATGGTGGCTATGGGCGTGTATTATTAAAGGCATCTCATGTTACTTTCTCTTCCCTTTGAAGTTATGCAATCCCCCGTTTAGGCTATTTCTTACTTTATGGACAAATTTCCTAGCAAAATGACTGTTCTGCTATTGTCATAAATGAGGCTAAAAGGCTGAAAATGACAGGTATTTGCATCAGGTCGAGTCAATAACTATAGGCCTATGGCCATACAATTTTCTGTAATGGATTGGATGAAACCCCTAATTATACCATTTTTCATGTCACAGTGCATTTGTCCAATATTTCACTCTCTGGCCACTGGACAGCCAACATGATGAGCAAGTCTTTTTTTCTACTAGGAAGGCTGGATGTGTCCAATGGGACTATAAGGCTAAAGTCTCTGTTCTCCTTGGCAGGTCGGAGGTGTCCAAAGTGACTGTGCCTTTCAGCAGTGCTGCAGATCAGCTGTACCGGGAGGACAGGAGGTGCTGTCTGGACTCCCGACAGGCCCGTCACTCACCGACGGGCCATGCCGAATCCACTCCTGACAACAGTAAGAGCCCCTTGATTATATGTTACATTCACAACCTCTCTTATACCATACTGCCACAAGAGTTATGGATCCTATTTTAATTCAGAGCTAATCTGAATTACCTTGACACAATTTCATGGACCTTAAGTAATTTAGAAATATTTTATATGCAAATATATGTCATACTGACATACTGTATCAATCAGTCAATAAATCCACCAGACAGTCTATCGATCTAGAAGACTAAAGGAAAAATTCAGTAATTAAATAGAGAAACAGAATAGACAGGCTTTATATGCTCAGCATTACGGATCGGTGGATATGTGTGCGCCAATGTGTGCTTACTTACAGAGTTGCAGAGATGATTGTGAGGAGCTGTGTGAAGATTGTGGCTGTTTTCCCTCACAGTGGAGGAGCAGCTCTTCCGCTCAGTGGAGGGCCAGGCAGCGTCGGACGAGGAGGAGGACCGATGGACAGGGGAGCAGCAGAAGCAGGTGGACGAGGTGAAGAGGATCCTCACCAGGCTGTCCTGCTGCGGGGACAGGTATAGAACCCCGGACTCAGCTGTCCACCTCATTGTTGAGTTTGAGTGATGTGTCTTTGCTTTTCTTTCTCTTCTTTTAATCCCCACTCATTCTCCAATCATTTGCAAAATAGAGATAGCTGTATGTCAACTTACATGATTACATACAGTATATTTCCTAATGGATGGTTATCATGAAATACACATGCACACGTGTCACTAACACAACACAGCTTCATGGCTTTATAGATGTAGCAAAGAGCAGCATCATAGCTGTACACATAAAACAATGGTTCAGAGCAGATGCACACCGACGCTCAAACAAAAAGTGAGAAAAAACAAGAGAGAGAGAGAAAGAAAAAGAGAGAGAGTCACCATCCTCTTGTCCTCAGGTGTGATGAGAAAGCTGTGAAGAGGCTGCTGTCTCACTTTGGAGGGTCACGCAGTGAGGAGAGCCAGAGCGCTGTGCTGGAGCTGCTGGAAAGAGTCACCCACCTCAACAAGCAGCTGGAGCTGCGGGAGAGCCAGGCTAGGAGGAGCGACGTGGACATGGACCAGGTAAACACCACAAGGCATACCTTCCAACCCTGTGTGATCCTGATGTGGACCACAAAGCCTCATAATATCTGACTCTAACATTTTTGGGTCTGGAACTGCCATAGAACTGGTAGTCTCATTAAAGTACAGGATCCAGTAGGATTTAGGAGATGCTTTTATCTTAAGACTTGCAACATCTACCAGTTCTTAGGAAGTAAGAGTATAAAGAGTATAAAGCCTCATAATATCTGACTCTGGGGCATCTTGTGTCTCATCAGTGTAGGGTTGAATCAGGGCCAGATCAGTACTGTATGGTGTTCAAAGGTGAGCCAGTATTGGAGAAGCTTTTGATCCTGTGCCAGAAGGCACCCACTGCCACAGGTTGACAGAAAGCCGTGGGAAAAGACCAGGCACAGGAGAACCATGTAGGATAGAGAGAACCAGGTGGCGTGAACAGACCCAAGTGTGGGCCATCCATGTCCCCAACATCCTCCCCACCCCCTCAGCCAGAGTTAGAGAGAGTTGGGCAGGCACCGCAGAGGCATCAGCCTCTCTCCTTCAAGAGCTCCAACTACACTTGATTCTCTGTGAGCGTCCCTTACATTGTAATTCAGTCTGGGGCAATGGGGTGTAAAATTAGATTGGAGGAGGGGGAGAGTGCAGCTTAAAGGGTTGTTATGGAACTGTAGGCCTTCAAAGAGAGCAACCGCAGTGAGTGGTGGAGCCCTCCTGCCTTTTGCAGCCACCCAACAGCCTGACCGCTAGTACTGGTGTGGGGAGGGAGCCACCCTGCCTCTATGTGTGTGTGTGTGTGTGTGCGTGTGTGGGAGTATCCATGTGGGGATGTGGGTCTACGTGTGTGTATGTGTGTGTGTAGGAGTATCCATATGAGTGTATGGGTCTGCATGTGTATCTGCGTGTGTGTGTGTTTGTGTGTGTAGGAGTCTTCATGTGGGTGGATGTGATTCTGCATGTGTATACTTGTGTGTGGGGGGGTGTATATGTGTGGGAAGGACTATGCATGTGTGTGTGTGTGCATGCCCACAGCTGGTTCTCACTGCACTGACCACAGAATCACACACACCCTCGGAACCACACACACCACCACCACGCTCCAGCAGTCATTAATGCAGCGCTGGCTCCAGCTGAGTTGTGCTCCACCAAACATGAGCACATGCAGTTGGGTGTAGCACCAGAGCAGGAAGGAGGAAGAAGAAAGAGATGGTGTCCCATTAACTCATGTGTTTGTTTTAATGTGTCACTTTTGGCCTGGTTCAATTCGTAACCAACTTAAACACAAACACCTCCAGAAACATCACCTTGTCCAGCCTGTTTGCTCAGCTAGCAAGAGAGCTGATCTCATCATTGCTGCTGTCTGTTGCCATTGAATCACTCTCTTAGTAATAATACATAATGAATAACATAGGCCTATGTCAGAGTAAAGATAGTTTGTGTAGTATGATTAAATAGTGCCCCACTGTGCGATTAAGGTGTCCTAACAAATGTGTCCTCTCCTCTCCTCCTCTGCCCCTCCTCACCTCTCCTCTCCTCTCTTCCCCTTCCCCTGCTCAGGTGAAGGGTGCGCTGGTTCAGGAGCTGCAGCAGAAGGCGGAGGAGACTGAGCTGCTGCACATGGAGCTGCAGATGCTGGAGACTGAGCGTGTGCGTCTGTCGCTGGTGGAGGACAAGCTGGTGGATGTACTGCAGCTCCTTCAGCAGCTTCGGGACCTGGTCAGTCAGAGAGATATGCTACACTGTCTACAGTACACTGTACCACACTGTGTCAGGTGTATAGGGCTGTACTGCATGACTCTCTGATACAGTTGTATCAAAAAGGTCTGATCAGAGTGGATGTTTGATTTACTGTTGGTTACAGAGACATTGTGAATCACTGGAAACACGCCTGACGTTATCACAGTTATCACCCACCATGCTGTGGTGTGTTATCTGAGTAGAGAGTGTCAATATGTACGATCACCCAGAATGCACTAGTGGTATACTTGTTTGTTTGTGCCATTTATGACATAAAGGCATGATGCTTGAAGAACAGTGGATAAAGTGAATATAGTCTACAGCTTTAGACCTTTTCTGAAGCATTTGTTGTCTTTTTAAGTCATTGCTAGAGCAGGCATTCCATGCTTTTCAGTCAGGTCCTTTTGGTACTTTCCCCCAATCCCTTTCCCTTCTGTACTCACTCTTCAAAGGAGCAGGCCATGGGTCTTAGCATAAAAAGCCTTAATGAAACGTAACTGAAGTGAATTGAATTGACTTAGTAATGACTGCGTCCTCTCTGCTCTGAACTCTGTGGATTCCATGGATGAAGTGGGGAGGTGTGTTTGAGCATGAGGCAAGCCAGAGCCATCCAGGATATGAGACACAACAGGAGCAGTCTGATCGAGTGCCAGGACACACACACACACACACACACCTTTTGGACTTGCAAATGTGGAGGAAGTGTAGCCAGCTGCCACTCCTCCCATTCATGCATTGTGCTCAGCGTGTGTCATCTGTGGTTAAACTCAAGTCTATCTGTGTGTTTACACATGAACAGCCCTAAACTTGAAGGTGCTGAGGTACTGACGACAGATCAAAGTGTGTTTTTAAAAACAATGCGTGCTTATGGCAGGCTTAATGCTCCGTTGACTGGGTGCATTTTTCCTTTGGTGTCTTTCTTGCTTTGTAAACGTGAAAAAGTTCCTTTTGAGTGTGTGTGTTCCACACCTCTTGGTAACTATATGATTCCTGCAAACATAAAGACCAACATGACCTTATACCTTAAAAAAGTCAACATCAATTTAGACCTTGACCCAAAGAGAAAGTATGGCAAGCGGTGATAAGTTAGAAATGCCCCCACCTTTTCCGGTACCTTTTTTCCAAAGCACTCACGTGTTTACACTACCATTTAGTGATAATTCTTTCTGCAATCTGAGAAGTTCTCTCTCATTTCAGAATGTCTCCAGGAGGTCTCTGGGAAAGATTCTTCTGAGTACATTGGAGTCCTGCAGTGATCCTCAGCATGGTACATAACCATCAACAGTACCCAATTAAATTAACATGACTCTTGTGAAACTGTAACCACCATCTACAAAGACACTGCACATCATAAAGCTTTAGAAGCACAAATGAAATTTGTTGGCGTGCAGCTGACTTATAGCTGACTTTTAGTGTGCTGGCTTTTGCAGCACTCACATCTGTGGCCTCTATCTGTTCACAGGGAAAGCCCACATCCTGGAGGTGCTCAATGCCCTATATCATGAACTGGCAGCATGTGAGGTTCTATCCAGCAGTGTGGCTCTGGAGCGGACACAGAGTCATCAGTCCCTCACAAACCCCCTCCTCATCTCCTGTTGATCGACACCGCCACCTAGTGGAGGGTAGGATGGACTACAGGGGACACTGAAAGGCCTTGGTCTGCTTTGACCGTACATAAACTGTTTGCTATAAAATGCTGGCAAATGAGACATGTCCGTCTGTCAAACAGAAAGAATGAGACACAAGAAGCAGTGTCATTCATTGAAACAAATTTCAGGTGAAAATGTGTGTGTTAGACAGGCACTGTGTTTGTCGAGAGATGCTTTCATCAGAAACACCAAGATATTGTACACTTAAAACCTGGACAGCTGTCATATTTGTGAGTTTTCCTTTACAGTTTTATTGAATAACTAATTTTCAGTCAACATTCCTGTGGACAATGATACCAGATCGAACACTGTAAATATAGGACAAGATGGATATCATTACACATATCTCATAGTACATTTGTTTCACCATTTTGTATTTGCATTGGTAATGTGATTACTGATTAAAATAACACCAAACTGCATTGAACATTATGAAGGAACAGGAAACACAATATAGCAGAGCATTCAATGTAAGCGTTTTTGTGAAGATAATGCCGCTGTGAACTTTTTTTTTTTTTAACTTTTACATGCATGCACCTTCACTTGGAATATTTTATAGCATATTTACTAGTGGTATTTGTGTTAACACGCAATTTGATACCCATCTGTTTGTAAGAATTGCTATAACAGCATAGTGATGCTATCCATATTATATGCTCTTAGGGTTTGGAAGATGTCTTTGTTCCTCAAAACACAAATGCCAACCATTCAGTCAAGAGATGTGGCTTTGGTTCATTAGTGTCTATGGAAGATGAGATTTCAGAGCGTACAGGCCTTTTCTTTGTCACCTCCAAACAGACTCATTTATAAGCAAAAATTATCGAGAATGATATAATGGCATTATGAGACATAACTTGAGATGTTTTTGGTGCTTTGTTTGTTTCTTTGTATTTGTGTGTCTTTTTGCTTGTTGTTTGTCTGTTTTCATTGTGAAATCTTGCCACTCTTGTGCTGAGACTGCATCCATAATGCCATGTTTCCAAATGTTATCCATACTTACAGTAGATTTGACTTTATTACCAGGTGATCATATACTTTTAAGTATTAAGCAAGCTTAAGAGTATTTTAAGAGCAGTACTTTTCAAGATGGAAAATACTATTTACTTGACAAGTAATTTTACAGTTACAGAGAAAGTATATGTACAGCATATGTGAGGTAGGCTATACTGGTATCAGGGAAATTGTCTTCTAAAACCAGTAACTACTGCATGTAGCTCCTCAGAAGCATGCCTTTATTTGTTACAAGCCAACACAACACTTAATCTACTAATGGTTTCACTTCTGTATGTTTTGATTGCTAACATATAAATGTGTCTAGCTACCTGTTGAAAAAAAATATTGGAGCTCTACATAAACAGTGTTATCAATGCAGATAACACAAAATATTCAGTGTGCTGAAAAGCCATTCCTGTTTTTAAGAAAATTTGATGAAACACCAAATGTAGCAAATTTGTACTTTAATCTACTGTTCTTTGAAATGCTTTCTCAGTGGTTGAAGGTAAAGAATTAGCCTGCTTCTCTACTTTTTGTCTAATGAGTTTGACTCCTTATTAAATACAATCTTGTGCATAAGGGTCAATACTGATACTAGCCTGTCATTTTTGTCAATGCACACTTTATTTTGTTGGTGAGTGTATGTATGACCCACTGGGCCTAAAACTGCATGATTCATGCAACCATTTATCTTAGTCAGAAGTAATAGTCAGTGGAGGGTCTTTAAATTATTTTTTCTCCTCCCTTGATAGGTCCTCTGCAGCTGCAACTGTGAGATATATCCAGTGGGAGCTGATGTGAAAGTGGGTTCAGATGTAAAATGTGCTACTCAGGTAGTGGTGGTAATGGTAGTTGTGTGATAATCACAGTCCTTGTCCTCACATGCTCCTCTTAAGGAGACAAACAAGATTATTTCACTGTATCCATTCCATACACACTTCCACCAGTTAACTAGGCCTATATTGTCTTGATTCTAACTTAGATTCCCTGTCAGCACTTGAGCCATATATTTCATTCACAACCAGAAGCCCACCTTCCCTTAGTTTACTGGTATCATAATTTGGGAAATTGGATTTGGTGTTCATCTTTGCAGCCCATGTGAGCTGGCCCTCACAGAAAATTTTGCCCCAAAATTTCAGTGAAGCACCCAATAAAAATGACTTAGACAACTCTCAAATTAAATCTAATCTAATCTAATCTAATCTAATGAGACAATAAGCACCCTTCAAATCTAAGCAAACCTTGAACTGAAGGTTGAAACGGTAAAGCTTACATGGTGGACTGGCTGTTGATGATACTGATGTAGCCAAGTCGTTATATTAAGGACAGCATGCTGAAAACTTGTCTTGAATGTTCATTCATATTAATAGTCTTTGATAATTTAGCTGACCGGTTCACAAGGTAAATATGTTGGCGTTGATCATCTGATCATCTGTGACCTACACACAGTAAAGAGTGTGTTATGTAGGCTAACGATTGAGCCCACTTATGGTGCAATAATCCCTCCCGCCCTGATGTGGCGCTACAACTTACATGCTGTGCTCTTCATCAGTTCACGCTCTGCGATTGACCATTACACGAAAAGAAAATGGAAGGCTGATCAAATTCAGTTGTACAGAACGAAAACGTGGTCAACCAGTAAGTAGTAAATATTTTGTTGTATACGCGCGTGAACTGAGAGTGTTTTCTGTTGTACACATGTAGTGTCCAATTTGGTGTTCTCGATCGAAAAATCTTTACATATGCAGCTTATTCTGGTGTAACCTTTCTGGTTAAGCTAACGCTACCCAGGGACGCCATGATGTGGATTTGAAGCATTAGGCTAACGTTAGCGTTAGGCAAATGGAGGGAGCGTGTTAGTTAACGTTAACAACAGCGTCAAAGCTGTTTGTTTGTATCACGTTTCCAAATAATTTGTGAGTTCATATTCTTTCATAGATGAGATCATATTAACGGTAATGTTCGTTCCAAATTTTGGACGTTAACGTTAGACCTTATTGAAGATGCAACGTTAATGATAAAATTTGCTAGTGCTAGTTATCATGAAAACGTACTTTGCCCCATTCAAATGAACTCACTTGACTTTACTTTGTCAACATGTTGTTCCGTTAGCAGCTTGTTGGTTAAAATGCACAGAATATATCCTTGAAATTACCGTTAACTGATGTAGCTTGACGTGTAGTATTTTGCTTATTTGCCCTATGCTAGGCTAATGTAACACCATCTCCACCTCTTTTCACTCTAACGTTAACATTTTCCTGCTTAACACTTTGTAGGTTGGGTATAAACGGCGTTAATGCCATCAGTGAAAATAGTTTTTTCTCTAGTCTACCATGCAACGCCCACCTAGGTTGATGTTGCGCATGAAGTTAACGTTAAATTGTAACTTCAGCTTTATTGATTGTCAGTGGTCGTTTGTGTAGTAAAGTTCTCCTTAACGTTGTTGTTGTGGGGTCGCATTGTGCAAGTTAAGATGACCTTGAGGGCAGATAGTTTTAGTATGATAGCGAATCAACATTACGAACGCCGTCAAAACACTATCGAGAAGCGCGGTGTTTTGCACATCTTGAGCAAACGTCGCCACAACTTGCAACTTTTAATTCGGCCGCATGCTAATTTCAGTAACGTTAAGTTTGCTGTCCTTGACTGCTGTCTGCTGCAGTCCTAGGTGCATTTCCCCAAGATTTTGAGTTATGTAAGTGGTAACCGTACTTCAACCACGCGGTGTTATGTTCAGTTAACATTTTAGATTTGTATTCCATGGTGCCAATAGCGAGACATGATATGTTAACGACATGGTCTCCATTGCTGTGTTGCTTAGCGTAGCTGGCTGCAACTGCCATTCTATCAACGTAACAGCTAATGTTAATCTACACTAGCTAGTAACGTTTTAATATACCGCGGACGGATACGTGATACAAATGTCATTCGCTAGGAAAATTCTATCGACTCGTGTCTATTGCAATTACTATTGCAGTGAAAAAGACGACAGTCCTGATCAATTGCTATCCGTTTTTACACTGTCTGGAAAGCTAACCCCATTCTCGGCCTAGCTGTGTTGAAAACGTTAACTGCAAGTCCCTCACCCCCCTCACGTGGCACTGTATCGTGACGACCAGGGACAGTGCGCGTTCTGTTTTGGTAGAGATTATATTAACATAATGAGTCCAACATCCTAAACCATGTTTTTTGACGTGGTTACGTTTTGTGATTATTCTTCGAGTTAACTGTAGAAATATCGCCTAGCGTGAAACAGGCCACTTGTGTGCGTTTTTGCTTGTTCTAAAATGGAGGGAGCTCAAATAACGTCGTCCATGCGCCAACTAGTGGTATCAGCTAACAGTGGTTCATTGTATCGGATGCGCAATAAACAAACTCAGGATTTGGATTCGATAAACCCCATCAAAGTTCTTTGAATATTGACCGTTTCAACCCTCTCCGACCCCAGTGTGAATGTCCATTGCATTCTAAAAAAGACAGCCAGAATAGAATTTTGACAGTAACAGTAAGCCAATGATGTAATAGAAACTTGGTGGATGGCAGGTGGTTGTAAATATAGACTAAAGGCAATATATTGTGCACTGTGTTGTGTGTTGCGTGGATGAGCACTAAAATGCCATACTGAATCCTGTGTGTAAATGTAATGTATCTGTAGGAAAGTTCCTTTCTGATGTTTAGCTCAGAGAGATTTTTTTGTTTATATTGGCTGTTTTTTGGAGTAGGGTCTACTAATGTCTTAGTAATGAGCAGCAGCAGTGGCATGGCTCACTGTCTCTGATAAACATAGGCCATGTATATCTTCCAAACTTAAAATCACTAATGGCTTATGCCTAATCCTACACAAATTATTATTCCAGTATGGAGATGTTGGGGTATGTAATGATAGCCCAGTAGTTGTAAAGGTGGTGAAAATATGCAGGTCTGAGATGTTGATGTTGAGGCAAAAAAAGTTTTTCATCACAATTTGTCCCTTAAGACTCTTTATGTCCCTTAGGACATCTTTCAGGCGGCACTGAAAAATTAAATTGTTCTCTGGTGTTTTACTTGTTTGTCAAGTGTATGCCTATGTTGTCAATTTTATCTTTGTGTAAATGTTGCCACTGTATGTGAGCGTCGGTGTTGTTGCTCTGACCGTCTGTGCTTGTTGCATTTTCTAAGGTCATGTTCTGTTCTGTCCACAGTTTTGTGCAGTGATGTGTTGATACGCTGATGTTGTGAAGGAGAGTAATTCTCAGCTACAGTGTCAGCAACCACACAGAAGCAGGTAATGTTGAATTTCACTTAGCACTGTCATTTTGCCTGCTCACAGACAATAAATGAGCTTGCTATTTGTATATATTCCAAATAGGCCTAATGTAATATGCACCAATCACCAAGTGTTAACTTTAGTTTGTTCATTTTAATTAGTTCTTTGTTAACACAGTACTTATCTGTAGGTCTGTGTTCAAGCCTAATGGTATGTCAAAATGCCCTTGTCAGAAAGAAGCCTTGGTTTTAACAGTGCATGCATCATTCGTGGTTCATTCATTGCATGCAAGTCCAAGCTTTTTGTGTCAATTCAAAGGGCTTGATAACCAGGAAAGCCCAGTTTTTGTATGTTTCTATCCCTATGCAATTGTACAAATCCAGTTTTGGGAAAGAGAATTTGTCTGGATGTTGGTAGTAGTGCCTGTTTATGTGTAATTGGCATGTTTACTTTTTTCCCCCCTTCAGTGTTTTTTTGACACTGAATATGTAGCCCATGAGCATGAGGGCTATTCAGAATTGGACTGGAAACAGACACGGCATTTGTAGAAGCCTAGCCATAAGCCTAAATTGTAGTACATGGATACCTATGGCTTCAACTAAAAATCAAGTGGCACCTGTTTTTTTCATTATGGTAATTTGTAGTTATGTCTACTGAAATAGTAAGCAGTGTTTGACTTTTGACTGAGATTTTTCTCCTGTGTTTCAATGTTATTTCAACTGATCAGGCATTAGGAGCCACACCACATAATCCACACATTTTTAGTTGTTGGAAAGGAAGTAATTGCGACATGAAACTAATGTCTGGATTTCCTTAAAAAGGTATATACATATATATGTTATACATTTTTAACTAATCTTTAATCACAACTAGACTCAGGCCTACTTAAAACATCCTTATCATGAAGTTTCATTAATTCAAAATCATGTTGAATCAACTGACTGTCAGACGTGATGTAACGCTGACCAAGTGTGCTCTACTTGGGTAACTCCGGTCTGTGTGCTGTGCTTGTCTCTCTCGCCTGTAGACTTTGTGTCTGAGGGCAGTGAGAGACTCCAGCTATGGAGGACAGCACAGGCCCAGGGCTGCCTCTATCCTCTGGGCAAGGGGCCACCCAAGAGCCTGCTGTGAGCAGCTCGCAAGGTACTCATAGGTTCAGGGAATCACCAAGTACCTATTAAGCTAACCAGGCTTTTTCTTTCATTCGACATTTGCTTTAGATTCAGTGGGAGCACTGCTGAGAAAATGACAATACAATCCTGCCTTAAACATATTTTTCACATGATATCTATTTTATGAGTGGCACAAAGTGGGTATAAAAAAAAGAGCTTAATGGGTACTACAGTTCTTGGCCCTTGCCTGTAAGATCAGTGCTGGTGAGGGCCTGATAATTCTGTTGGAGCTGATTGGGTACTTTTGGCTGCAATGCTGGACCCCGCCTGGACTGAGGCAGGATGTTTATTTGAAGAGAGGAGCTGCTGAATGTGGTATGTGTGCTTGAGAGGCATGGCGGATGAATCGAGCAAATGAATGTGGCAACTGCTGTACATTTATTTATTTATTTTTATTTGGGCACATCGTCATCACCTGCTTGGCATACCCCTCTTGGAATGCCTGGTTCATCTACTTTTAAATCTTCTTGATTTAAACTTGGCTCCCTGCTCCTCTGTATTCCTTGATGTTTGTCTGTTGTCTCCCTCTCCCCTTCCTCCTCCACCACCGCTTTTCATGTGTCTTATTTCGTTTGTACCCCCTCAGTCACCGTTGCCCACGAAAGTGCATCCTGGTAGTTTCCTTTGAATCTCTAACCTGTTCTTACCTTTGTCCTCCTCCCATAGTAACTGTTACTGACGACAATAAAGACGAGCAAGAAGGCAAAGAGGCCCAAGCAGGAGATAATGGTGGTGACGAGGAGAAACTAGACGAGTCACCTGGGAAACCAGCCAAGACAGCAGCCACTCCTGCCAGCAGCGAGTTCAAGAAAACCTGGGGCTTCCGAAGGACCACCATCGCTAAGCGCGAGATGCCAGGCGAAACGGCAGCGGCGCCTGTTGAGGGTCCGGTCAGGCGCAGCGGACGCCAGGCCAAACGCACGGACAAGCTTGAGGAGTTCCTCCTCACGGCCAAGAGGGGCCGCGGGGGAGGGGGACGCCGTAGTGCCCCGGCCAACCTGGAAGGCGGCGCCACCGGTGACCCTCCGTCTCAGACGCCGACAGATGCAGAAACCGCCTCGGAGGCGAGCTTTGATGGAAGCGCCGAAGTTAAAACATCCGGGAGTAAGGCGGCCTCACCTGAGAGGAAGAGGAGGAGAATAGTGAAGAAGGGGGGGCGGCGGCAGCGACAGACTCGAAGCGCGAAAGCTAAGCAGGAGGAAGAGGCGGAGGAGGAAGGAGCTAGTGAAGACGATGCGAGCTCAGAGGACGAGGCGGCAGATGGTGCCCAGGATGCGCAGAAAGAAGCAGACAAGGAGGAGAAGAAGCCAGAAGTCGTGAGCGTTACCACTGACATTGTTGCCCCCTCACTAGACATGCAAACAGACGCAGAAAAGATGGAGGTAAAGAAGGAGGAAGAGAAGACCAAAGAGGAGGAAGAGGAGAGCAAGACGAAGCCAGAGGACACCAGCAGTACCCGCCGGCCCAGCAGGAACCCGGCCAGAGCGTGCAAGGACTCCACTCCCTCTAAGTCCAAGGCCAAGGCTCGCAAAGAGGAAGACGATGATGACGACGATGACGATGAGTCGTCATCGTCGTCGTCTTCGTCTTCATCATCTGATGAGGGCGGCTCAAACGATGAGGGCTATGACCCAAATGCTCTTTACTGCATCTGCAGGCAGAAGCATAATAAGAGGTAAGCCTCTAGAGCTTGTCAGAGCAATCCGAGTGTACTTTGCATATAGTAAAAATGGTAAATTGCAGTCATCAGTCAAACTGTCAGAGATCGCTATGGTCAGGTGGGGCTGGGCGGTATGGCCTAAAATTCATATTGTGGTGTATTTTCAAACACACGGAATGCATTATGTGTTGCGAGATATTCATGTAAGTATATATAACTTTAAGATGTGATTTCAAATGTGCAGTATTGATCAAGTGAGACAGACACAAAAGTTGTATTTTTCTCCAAAAATAATGAGCTAATTTGTGGATTTCAGAATGTTTTGAGCCAAAAATAGTATTCAGGGTAACCCTTCAACGTCAACCTCCAAGATGAGTCAAACTTTGTCAAATCATTACTAATTGTAGGCAGAATATAACTAAATTAAATTAAAAATATGAATTGTTTAAAAACATTCAGGACATCTTTAAATGAAATATACAGAAATACACAATTAATTAAACTGAAGGAAATCTTTAAATAATTGCAAAGCAGTTTAGAATAAAATGCAAAGATATATCAAGATGTTTCTGTATCTATCCCCCTTGATAAAAGGAGTAACTGAATATGGCTAGGGAATATGTAAGCTTGTGTAATGTTTTGGTTTTTTTTTTGTCAAATAGATGTGTCACTTGTGCATCACATAGCGACACACCATAGAACTCTGTCACTCAGCGCGAGCAAACCTAAAAGTTTTATTTAGGGAGATGCCTGCACCTGCTAAAACTTTTCAACCACACTTTAATAGGAAACTATGAGAACATCAACAACTAACAACGGCGTGGCAAAGAGAACATAAATCAGACTACCATACATAAATTACACGTAAATTGACAGAAATGCATGCAGTTTTCTGCATCAAAGTGTCAGATGGCTTTGGATACGTTGGTTTTCTTTGCTACCGTTACATTATGGTTGATAAGGTCTCTGCATGAAATCAAAAGTATACGTCTTGTATTTGTAAGTGTTAGTTTGTACTTATGTTGGTTTGAAAGTGTATGCCTACATTATATGAATACATAGGCTAATGCAAATCAAAACCAAACCTGAACTGCGCTTCTCCACCGTTCGCCAAATTTATAGACGTACTGTTTATACCCCCCACCCCGATGGTCGGGTAATCAGATAGACTGATGTGTTCAGTGCCTTTGTGCCTGCTTTCTCGCTCCTTATTCCAGCACTCTTATCCTCTAATCTAATACTTCTTTCTGTAATACCGAGTCAAATAGGCAATATACATTAGGTCTTTGTTTTTTACCCTCTAGATTTTTCCTCAAGACTTGTTGGTAAATGTCTCTCATGTGGAGTTAGGTGGTGGTGGTGGTGGTGGTGGTGGTGGTGGTTGTTTGGGAGCATGTGCTCTGAATTTACTAGATGCTATTTAGTTGACCTGAAAAGGTGTTTGAATTCACACTCTGTCCTTCCCCTAAATCTGTTTGAATGTACGCATTCGGCTGTGTTTGTTTTACTATACCTGTGTTTGAATATTCACCTGTCGGTGTGTGAGTGTCATTGTCAGCTAGCTTCATATTTGTTTATGGGTGTGTCTGTTTAGGTTCATGATCTGCTGCGACCGCTGCGAGGAGTGGTTCCATGGTGACTGTGTGGGCATCACGGAGGCCCGTGGCCGATTGATGGAGCGCAACGGAGAGGACTACATCTGCCCCAAATGCAATGGCAGCAAAGCCCATGCGTCACGCACCACATCTGTTTCCGCTGCTGTTGCGTCGTCCGCTGCCTCTACAGAAAACGGTCGCCGTAGCCTCCTGGCGGCAAAGCGCACTGAGCAGAGCCCGTCCGCTCCCAGCAGTCAGACAGCGGAGGAGAAGGCAGGCGATGACCTCGGAATTAAAGGCAGGATCGAGAAAGCCACTAACCCCAGTGGGAAGAAGAAAATCAAGATTTTCCAGCCGGTACGTATCCATGTAATGAGTGTATAAGCAGTTTGCTACCACTTTCAATTTAGTAATGCACATCAGGATATGTTGTTATCATAGACTTTTAGGTAGGAGTGTCAATATTATTGGTAGGTTATGATGTAATGACTAATGCACCTGTCATTTGTTTTCCAGACTTGCCTTTTTAGCACTTTTTTAAGTGCAAATATTGGTATGTTTGTTTTTGTATGGAAAAGACAGAGTTACTGTGCTGTAGTCCACATTAGTTTGTAATGTAGGACAGTCTGGGAGGATGGTTCATTTTTTCCCCTGATTAGCGGATTAATGGCAGTGTTACAAAGTCCTACTTTTGAGGCAAAGCTAATAGGAAATGTGGCTGTGACTGGGCCATTATATGTAATGCAGTCATGCAAAGAACAAAATCAAATCACGATGGTCTTTACTCATGCTGGTAGTGTTAAGTCTGCTTTAACACTGCAGAAAAGCTGGCAACTGGAGGGACAACATTTCCTGCCATTTCTTTCTATCAGTCACAGCTGTTAGCTGACAAGCCCATGTGGCCAGTAAAATGATCTGTGTGTAGTGGTGTTGCTAGGAGGTGGCTGTTAACGACAGTAACATTGTCAACTCAAGGATTAACCAGTAGGCCAGCCAGACCGCTGAATCCAAATTCACAACTCATAGTTTCGTAGAATCAAGTAGGAATTTTGCTTTGAGCAAGTAAAGTGTGGAAAAACGTGTTACAGTTTTTGATTTAGGCCTACGTCATTGTTTTTGTAATCATTTGTGTTTTCACAACTCCTACAACCTTTTTTGTTTGTTTGTTTTTTAAACAGACAGTGCCTGTCTTGATGCACTTTTTGCATTTTTGAAAATGTTGTTCACAGAAGAGGAACTAGTCTTTTACCTAAATAATTGAAAACAATAAGAAAATATTGTGAATTGTAGAATAGACAATACATGTCAAATTTAGTGTTTATAGTTCAGATGATAAGAATTAGGGCTTACAGTCTGTTGTGAAGTAAACTGTCAAAATCCAGCCTAGAAGATGGCAACACAAACAACTTTGTACAGTTCGTCCGTCCAGTTTATGTAGCATATATTAAGAATTCCTGGACTTCTGCATTTCCAACTTGTAGCAGGCCGTGGAGACAGCGTCCTCAAATCTCCCAAAATGCATTGGTCCGGGCTGTGAGCGGAACGCGCTGCCAGACTCGGTCTACTGCGGGAATGACTGCATCCTGAGGCACGCAGCAGCTGCCATGAAGTCCATCGGCGACCCAAAGGAGCCCAAGCAGAAGGAGAAGGTCAAGGGGCAAAAGAAGGCGGGCACAAAGCCCACGCCGAAGGTAAAACAGGCCTGAGGAAACGGCAATCCAATACCTATAGCAACGGTCAGATATGGACAACAGCAGTTCTGTGCAGTTTAAGTGATTGACAGCAATTTAAATGATCACTGGAGGTGATGAAAATGGTTGGAGTGATGTCACTTAAGAGTTACTTTCTTAGCAGGGCACTGTAACCATTTGTTGAAAATTTTAATAGAAGTAATTGCATGGTAATTGTACAGTTTTGTTTGTAACTGATAAGATTGCTTCACTTCCAGAGATGTATAAGGTATGGTGTGTCTCAGACCACAAAAATATTTGCTGATATTTCTGACATACTATGTAAATTGAATCCGTGTCATATGAAGAATTTCTATAGTGTTGCCAAATTGCACATATGCATACATATTTGTGACCATGATAAAAAAAATTATATATACACGCACACATATATGTATCTGTTGAACTCCACCTCTGAGCTGAAAGCCCTTGTCTCACCACTGACACCTTGCCTGTCTGAATGTTTATACAGAAGTCGGAGAAGAAGGCAGGTGGAAAGTCCGCTGAGGCATCTGAGGATGATCGCGAGGGTGAAGATGGCAACAGCGACCATGACGCAACCGCCACCTCTGTTGCTGCTGCTGCTGGTAGTGGTGATGATGACGAAGACGCACACGCTGAGGAGCACCCACCGCCACCCGCCATGTCGTCCTGGTCCAGCGATCATAATTACATTGCCGTAACGCCAGAAAAGACTGCACCCGTTGCACCATCTGTGTTAAACAAATCGTGTATGTATCTCTTTGAAGGTCTTTCACACTTAATTTTACCCTCCATCTCTTTCTTAATGTTGGTGTCTAGTCTGAAAGGTGAAGCCTTGAATCTGTGAATTCTATGAATTTCTAATGAAAATTCAAGGCAGTTCTGAATAGGACAACATATTGAAAGAAAAACAAAACATATGCCTGTAGCATAAAATACTATCAGTGCTCTGTTTGGATATAACATGTCCTGAAATACCTCTGTGAGGTATTTACAGAGGTCTTGTGATGTCTGAATTTGGTAAGTACATATACCACATATATGTAAATCATATTGATTTTGTGTAAATGAAGGCTGTATCACAACAGTCTGTAATTTTCTGAAGTGACAGATGAGTTTTGTAGTTTGTAGGTCCTTCAAATGAAACAGAATATTGAAGTGCCTTGCCTTGAAGTGTGAGCTTGCCTGAATGAGTGAGAGAGAGTGTCTACGTGAGGATACCTGCTTTGTTGTATCTGTCTGTTTTGGGGGTGGTTTGGGTTTGCAACCTGTCTTCTGGATCAAGCATGCTCTCTACACACTGTTTTTGGCAGTACTGCAGTTGAACAGGAGACTTTGTGCCATGTTGCTCACTGAAAGGTAGGTATCAGTGGCTTATTCTCCCATAAGGTTAGCACAGTTTTCTGTTGAGACTTTACACTGAGGTCAGGTCCTGGCAGAACGTGCCAGAAATGCACATTTACGAAGTTAGCCTAGACTGCAGCTATCATATTTTACTGTATACAGTGCACCATAAATCATCTTTCTTCCCTCTGAAGGATAAATGGCTCTTTACAAAAAAAAAACAAAAAAATAAAGTGATATTACAGATACCACATTTTGCTGGCTCTGCCTGAGTTTTGAGAGAAGTCTTATTGTGGACTGACCACTTGGGGGAGGAAAAAAAAACCTCTGGCCTGTTGCTTTGCTCTGCCCTCTACTGTGCACCTGCTGCTTGACACGGGAGCGACAGCACACACACAGGGGAATTAATGCCACGTGGAACCAGCAGACACACCCAGCCAGAACCCAGAGGAGGAAGATGTCCAGAGCCGACAACTGTCAGCTTAGCCGCGAGAGTCGACCGAAGCGTTGTGTCCCTGAAGCATAGAAGATGACGACGACGGCAGCAGCAGCACAAGATTGTGAAGATTTAGTGGCTCCTCCCCCCCATACTACAACCACAAACCACACAGATGCATACAATTTTATGGAAGCAGATTGCATAATCCTACTTGTGTGTCTGCACAAAGTGAATATTTTACAGATAAGAAGAATGTACATTTTTGTCTGGGATTTCACACAAACTTCAGGCAGGTGATCTTGCATGTGCAGGATGTATACCCCTGTTACCCTTATGGTGATAAGGAGTCTTGCACTGACTCCCCCTGCTACATAGAAAGTCACTTTACTCAGGAATTTAAGGGCTCTAGTAAATACAGACGTGTTTATAATTGAATAGAATATCTATATTGTAATCTTGTAAGTTTTTATTTTGTTTTAAATAACAGATGCTTACAATGTTATGAATTAACAAGGTTGATTGTGAAAAGAAATTGAAATGACATCTTGCCTAAAGACTCAGGAGGGCATGTTGATATATTATGCCATAGTTAAGCAGGCACAGGACACCCTCATTTTTTATCAATTAGGTGGATATTGAGGTGTCCTATGAAACACGACTTGTTGGAGAGGTCGTTGAACTCAGCATGAATATTGCATTCTAGAATTGCATCATGTTGGGGAAGGAAGTCTTGTGCGGTGCATTGGCTGCTGCTGTTCATTCCGTGCACATGGAAGAAAAGAAAAACATTGTTCCTTAACCAGTAGTAGATGGCACAATGTAGAAATTGGAGCAGAAGATGAATTTCACAGTGAAGAATTATCCTGTTTTACGTGCTTTTGTAATCTAGGAATCATTCATTCATCATTCAACAGTATTGTCATGGTGATTGAGATTCTAATCATAACCAAACTTGATTTAAGCAATCGCAATCACAATCACGTTCTTTCCAATTACGGCTTGGTCAAGCAGTGAAATTATCTTGACCTTTGTAATACCAGAGGTTGTGATGTGTGTGCCAGGTACATGCCCTTATTCACAGACAACTGAGCTGTTGAGAGAATATTGAATTGACATTTGTTTTATACATCTTGGTATCACAGTTTAATGTAATTTGGGAGCAGTTCATGCAAGTACTATTGTCTGCATGCAGATGACTTTGAGGCTTATTGATTGAATGAATTCTCCTGTTCTCCTGGTGTATATGACAGTGGTCTGAGTGGAGTTGATTTGGTAGTTGATACAAACACTTGAGGCAGGATCTGTCATGAAACAGCACATCACAACACAATACAGTGTTCTGTGTTAGAATTGCTTACGTACACTGTAGGCCATATGTGAAAACCAGTGCTGTTTTTCCAAATGATAATTAAGAATGGCGAGTGGAGGTTTCAGGGGTTTTTTTTTGTGTGTGTGTGTGCTTTGGATGTTATCTCAGGGCAGGGTTTAACTTTAGGCATGCACGTCAGGTGTGTTTATAACCACAAGTAAATATTTATTTGTTTATATAATTTATGTATGTAAACCCCTTAGAAAACTATGCCTATCCCATAATATGTAGTTAGACAGTACAGTACAGTAAATAAAGGTTACCACAAAATAAATTTCTTGTCTGTCTTTTTTAAGCATTTTTTTTAGACTTTTAACCTTTCTAAGTACAGCTGAGTGACTGCTGACACTGAAGGCAAGGCACAGAAGGGAATAATTTTTTATAAACAAGACTAGCACAATTAGTCAGAAAAACGTAAAATTTACCTCGTATGTCACACCAAATTTTCACATAATTCCTGTGGTGCACAGTTATGTGAAATCCACCTTTTTAAGGCATGACCGTGTTGTGTTTGCGTTGTGCACAACTTTCCATTTAAGAAAGATTGGACCTGACATGGGGTTGTTTTAGACCATTGAGAATGACCAGGGTTTATTTTGAACTATCTTTCTTTTGTTTGATGAGATTTTTTTTTTCTCTCTCTCTTTAGCCTTAGGGAAGGAGGAGAAGGCAAGTGAAGAGGAGCAGAGCGACAAGGAGCCGCCTCCTGCAGAGAAGAAGCCCGCCACACCCTCAGTGTCCCCCAAAGGGCAGAAGAAGTCCCCAGGCGCCAAGGGCACCAAGCCTGGCCCCAAAGGCAAAACGTCGGCCCCTGCTGCCAGTGGAGGAAAAGAGGGCAAAAAACAGCCTCCAACACCAATCAAGTCTTCCAAGTCCAAAAAGCCAGGACCACCAGCACCCCCACCCATCCCTACCCTAATTCCATCTGGGCCACCTGGTTCCCGCCATCATGTCACAGGTGCGCTACGCGTAACCAAGAGCACCTTTGTTATCCCCAAGAAGCAGCCCCAGCAGAAAGAAGGATCTGGATCCTCAACCTCCTCCAAGAACCCCTCAACTTCATCTAGCTCTGCTTCCCACAGCCAACCTCCTCCATCCAAGACATCCCATCCTCCCACCCCGGCACCTCCACCTCCTCCACCACCTAACAACCAGATGAGGCAGAACATCAGGCGCTCTCTCACAGATATCCTCTACAAAAGGCAAGTTTTTCGCTCTCTCCTTCACAAATAAGCGATTCACTTGGGTTGCTGATTGCAAAAGATGGCTTGTATTCAACCTGTTGATGTGAAAGCAAAAATATCCCAAGAGCAGTTGGTAAACCTATTTGTGTTGTACTGTTTGCTCAACTTTAGAGTAAGTGACAGTGATGACTTGTCCATGTCGGAGAGTGAGGTGGGCAAACTGGCAGTCTCCATAGAAAAGGAAATGTTCAATCTCTACATGAACACTGACAGCCGGTATAAGAACAAGTACAGATCACTCATGTTCAACTTGAAGGATCCAAAGAACAAGGTTTGTCCATCACCCATTTGGAGTACGTAATGTATGTGTATGTGGTCATGAGTCATGTTTATCTCGACTTTTACTTTGTATTCTGTTTGCCCCAGTCTGTCTGTAGTGTACTGGATTGTAGTCATTTCTCAGTAATTTTCATTCATTGTGTTTGTTTTGCAGGGACTGTTTTATCGGGTGATTGGTAACGAGGTTAGTCCCTTCAGGCTGGTGAGGTTGACACCTGAGGAGCTGCTCTCTAAAGAAACCTCGGGCTGGAGAAAACCAGAAAACACAGAGGTAACGTCTGGTAACATTTAATGCGAAGAACACGTGGTCATGCAGTAATTTTGGTCTCTGAAAGAAACAAGTTCATACCTATTCTTCCAAGAAAAAAAAATCTCATCACCTTGAAGTGACTTTCATGCATTCATTATTCTGTTTGCATCGTCTCTGATGTGCAGGAGTGGGTCTTTCATGCTGTTCTGCCATTCAGCTGATGAATTGGTCACTCATAACAGATTTGTGTTATGATTCTGACATCAGAGCTGGGTTCATGTTAAGTTTGACTTCCTCAGGAGCTGGTGAGGAGTCAGTCAGGGTCTACCAAACCAAGCCACAAGCAAGACACAGGTCCACCCGATGTCGATATGGAGGAGGCACCACCCACGTCCGATGGAGATGTATGTATCTCTGCCAGCTCTGCGGCTGCTCGCTTGGCTTCAAGGGCAGTAAGTGGTGGCTTCCTCCTTCCCTCTTTTTCCTTTTCTATAGATCACTCCATCTTCACTCGGTTTTTGGCTCTCTGCTTCACTGCTGCCCATATGGAGCTCTGTTAAAGTTTGGCCAGGTTTGCTTGTCCTATAAAGAACTTGCATGAAGATATGATGTACCTGCGAAGTAGTTCTTGTTTAAAAAAAAACTTTTTTTTGTTTTTGTTTTTTTCATTCTATTAAACCCATTTTACTGTTAACAGTAGAAATGAACGTGACTTTTCTTGACTCTCCATATGGGTTGGCTCTGAGCTCCTCTGCTTCAGTTACAAGCACAATTCCCCTGTTTTTCTACCCGTTTTACTGCTTTCCCTGTCGCTGCTCTCCTTGCATCTAGATGTAGAACTAATCTTGGGGGATTCTTTGGGAAATGTTGCTAAACAAAATATCAACCATTTATCCCTTGTGTTCTTGTTTTTTTTTCATCTGTAGGAGCAGGAAGAGAGCCATCCTCCACCCACCTCAGCCCCAGCCTCCAGTACAGCTGGGAAGGCCAGCAGTGCAATGCCTGACATCTTCAGCAAAATGCTCAAAGACACTACAGCTGAACACAGAGCTCACCTGTTTGACCTTAACTGCAAGATTTGCACTGGTAAAGATGACATGAGCGAGTATGATAGAGAATGAGATGAGATGAGAAAGAGAATAATATTTAATTGAGCAAAATAACCTTATTCGTCTACGTATGAATAGTTTTGGTTTTTAGATTGACTGACGAGAGATTGAAGCTCTTGCCTATTTGGTTTGGTCGTGATAACTAAACCTTTATTGAAACCGCTATGGTTATGGTGTGAATGCATACAGATTTTTATTATGATTTGCTTTTTTACAGTTTTTACACACTCAAACTGACCTGTTTGTCCTTAAAACCTCCATGGTCGTGGTCATTTTTTCCCCTGCAGGTCTGAAATCGGCAGATGAAGAACCCGTGTCCAAAAAGCCCAAGATGTCCATTCCCAAGAAGCCAGAACCAGTCAAGACCAAACCTGACCCACGCTCCTCCCGACTTCCCTCCTCAGAAGGCACATATCCACCCCAGACTGGCAACGAGTTTTCAATTTCTGATTCCCAGCTGCCCATTGAAGATGTTGGTGCCAGTATGCACGTTCCACCAGCTGCCCTAGCGCCTGTGGTCACACCGCCTGTCTCGTCAGTGACGATTACCCGCAGGGACCCGCGCATGGCGGGCCATCGCTCTGGAGTTACAGTGACGCAGCCCTTGCCGGAGGTGGTCGTGCCCACTCCCATGGCCGAGCCAACAGTGCCAGTTGTGCCAGAGGTCAAGGGGCCTCTTCCAATGCCACCGGCACCTCCTCCATCTGTCCCCAGGTCGATGTCTAAAGCTGCAGTTTCAAGGTGCTCAAAAAACCCAGTTACAAACAGTGAAAGAGATAATGATGTTACTGTTAAATAGAGAAAAGAGAATCAGTCTTATTGGGCACGTGTATTCACACACACAAGGAATTTGGTCTCTGCATTTGTCCCAATCGTGAATTAGAGAAACACACAGCACACAATGAAACACACAGTAAGGTGAAGCACACACTAACCCAAGACAGTGGGCTGCTAATATTAATCATGAAGATTATGATAAATGTGTACATTATATACTATAGCATAGCAGTTTGTAATAAAGCACAAATTTCACTACTGATTTTATGATTTACTGTCAGTACAATGAAGGACTTTCACTTTTCATTTGTCTGTGGTAACTAAGAGGTATCTGTGAATGCACATTATTAATTAATATTTTTCTGTAGTGCCGACACCCACCCCCCTCCTGAAGGTGAAACAGCCCTCTTCCTGTCCGGACAGGAAATGATGTGGAAAGGGTTTATCAACATGCACACAGTGGCTAAGTTTGTCACCAAAGCATACCTGGTATCAGGCTCATTTGAGCATCTCAAGGAGGTTGGTGTATTCTTTTAAGGACTTGAAATGAAAATGTGCAAATGCATTGAGATGTGGAAATATTTTAAGCGTCATCAAAGTTTTTAACAATTGTAAATAGATTCTTAATTCAGTGTCTCGCTTAAACTTCAGGATTTGCCAGACACCATCCATATAGGTGGCAGAATCTCTCCCCATACAGTTTGGGATTACGTTGGCAAGCTAAAAACCTCCCTCTCGAAGGTATGAAAATGAAACGACACAACGAGCTCAAGCAATGGAGATGTTCACCAGTTATTAACTACAAAGAAATCACTGTGTTAACTGTTGTCGCCCTCCTCTGTCTGATTTCAGGAGCTGTGTCTTATCCGCTTCCATCCCGCCACGGAAGAGGAAGAGGTGGCGTATGTGTCTCTCTTTTCTTATTTCAGCAGCCGCAAGCGCTTTGGCGTGGTTGCAAACAACAACCGTCGCATTAAAGACCTCTACCTCATCCCATTGAGTGCAAAGGACCCCCTGCCTTCCAAACTGTTACCCTTTGATGGGCCAGGTAAGCATGAAGGAGAGAATCTGTCATCTCTATCATGATGACCACACAATGATCCAAATCCCAATTTCTTTCCTTTTATAGAAGAATGCGGATGGTAAGTATGTTAAATTAGGAGGTTTGTGTGAGATCAGAGCTTGTTCCTACACAAGAAAGATTCTGTATGTAATTGGGTACCTGTCTGTATTTTCCTGTCTCTTGTCCGCACTGTCTGTACCCCTTGCTTGTAATACCCTGTATCCTCAGTAATCTTTAATAAAACATCTTGCATCTCGTGTGGATGCTGTTCTAGATATAATCAGTCTCAGCCTTTTGTTTATGCTATTCCATCCATTGCAAGAACATAATTGTCATGGTGAGCATGTTAAAAGAACTGACCCTCATAACAGTTAGTCAAAATTAACATAATGTGTTTTTCCTTTTATATTTATTTAGAGGTTAGAGGTCAATTAGGAAACGTAATTAAGTCTAATTATGCCATGAAGTGGAATATTTAATTTCTGCTCAGGAAGTTTGTCAGTGTTAGAGGGATAGTGCTGTTGAAACATGCATAAATTACTGCAGAAGAAATATAGACTCTGCTGCCCCTACTGGACTGAAGTCCAACTGAATGTTTTGAGTAACAGCCAAGGTAAGTCACATGAAGCTTCATCTAAAAGTACTTCGGGGAAAACGAATGCAGTTGCTGAGCTGTGAGTCATCCTGTTCACACTTACTTGTCTGAACACAAAAGAAGAGGACCTTCTTTAATCACTCGTAAAATATGAAGGAGAACAGACACAATTGTTGCATGTATTTGGAAAGAATGTCTTGGACTCTTTGGAATGCTTAAACCCAAAACTACACATGAAACTACTAAGGGTCCTCTCATCAGATCTTAAAAGACTTTCACAAATGTTTCCTGCGTTGTATTAAATTGGTCTTCAGTTGATTTATTATTCTCATTACTATTAAAAATTGTTCTGGCCACTGTTTGATGTTTGAAATATATTGGTGGACAGTATTTACTTATGTGGACATTTGTGAAATGTGAATAGGAAGTGAGATGTTTCTTGTGAAATTTGTCTATACATTGAAAGGCTGTTTTGAAAATGTAATTTTTTTGTGAAGGCAAATTCTACAGGTCACGTGACATTGTTATATGTAATGTGTTTGAACAAGCTCTCATCTCACCACTTTTATAAAACTTCATACATACATACATAACAAGTTAGATATTGGGAATTAATGCCCTGAATTGGTTGTTGATGGATTATGATATTTCTACTATATTCCTTGCTTTATGTTTTTGATATACTTTGACTTGTCTACTCATCTCTAATCAGTCTCTAATCTTGTCCGCTTCCTTGTAGGACTGGAGCCAGCTCGACCCAACCTTTTGCTGGGCCTTGTGATTTGTCAGAAGGACAAGAAGAGAGCTGGTGCACCTCTGGAAGGCGAGGAGAAGCGCTCTAAAGTAGCCAGGGAATCGGATGACACCGGCCTGCCCAAGCCTGCATCTGTGACCAAAGCTGATGGTAAACACGATAAAGCGTCACGGCACAGCCTGGACACCATGATCAGCACCACTCCCCCTGGCACCCCACCCCCACTGACCAGCTCTGAGACTCCATCAAGTTCGTTGGGTGCCGCTAACGTCCTTTCTCTCCTCTCCTCAGTCAAAGCAGGAGCCTCCAGTGGCGCTGCCATGGCTAGTACGGGCAGAGATTCCCCGTCAGCGTCTGGCTCGTCTGCCACTCCTCTTCAGACCATCCTGAAGACATTGTTCGGAAAGAAGAAGCAAGATTCAGAAGCCTCCATGTCTCCATCAGACCCACACATGGCTGAAGTCACCATGCCCGCAGTGCCTCTGCTAGATCCAATAGTTCAACAGTTTGGTCAGAAAAAAGAAAGTGCAGTTGATGAGTATGAAGATGATAGGCCTTATGATCCTGAGGAAGAGTATGACCCCAGTATGGGTTATGGGGCTGAGAAGGTTCTTTCAGCTGTTAAACAGCTCGAGGTTTCAAAGTCTGCTGAAATTACTCGTGATGCAGCAGTAGATGATGTGGCCTACGACCCTGAGGACGACTCCATTTTTGATGAGGTGCGTGTCGAAGGTGGAGGCAACACCACAGGAATGTTAGAAAGTGAAAATCAAAAGCGTCAGGAGGAGGGTCAGGAGGCATCATTGCTCACCTCTGTTTCAGACCCGCTGATTTCTCAATCCACAAAATCCTTACTGTCCAACAGCCAATTGCTCCAGCTTGGTAAAAAAGTGGAGGAGCTTGTAGGAAAGTCATCTACTGCCCCTGTTATCAACCAAAGACGTGATCCAAGGCAGAGCAGGGACCCGAGGCAAGCAGCAGCAGGTCGAAGGTCAACCAGCGATTCTGTTGAAAAAGAGGAGTCACCTCCTCAGGCTTTTGTTCCTGCTCTTGTTTCTGAGGAGACACCTCCACAAAGCTCCCCTCAGCCGACAGATACTGCACAGGCACCACTAGAGGAAGTAAAGACTGAATCGCTGCCTTTTCTTGAGACTGACAACATTGAGGTATCGATTCCCTTGCTGGGTGAAAAGATTGAGCCCGAGATGGTACAGGATTACATGCCTGCGGAGCCAGCTGTGATATCCAGTGAGGTCATTACCTCCGAGACAGACCCTGAAAACAGCAACAACAGCTTTAGCCTTTGGCCAAATTCTGCTAGCATTTTGAAGGAGGTTGGCGCCAGTTTGGAAAAAATATCTGAAGTTACATCTACTCAGTCACCCTCAGTAGCATCTGAGAATAACCCGGTGCAGCCGATTACCAGCCTGGCTAATTTCTCTCAGGATCTGAATCAAGGCAGCTCATCTAGTATGGATACTCATACACCACATATGCCCCACATGCCAATACCTAGTACCCAACCCGATTACAACAGAGGCCCACAGAATGTTCATCCACCTATGTCCTTTCAACCTCCAGTCGGGCCTCCTCCAATTCGTGGCATGCCACCAATGCAGACACAACCACCTATTCAAGGGCCCCCTCCCATGCATGGACCCCCACCAGTGCAGGCCCCCCCATCAATGCAAGGCGCACTTCCCACATTGGGTGGTCCACCACCAATGCAGGTGCCTCCACCAATGCAAGGTCTTCCCCCTGTGCAGGGTGATGGCTATCCACCATTCTCCAACCAGTGGGGAAGTTCTCAGCAACCATTTGATGGCGCAAGAGGTCCTCCACCACAAACCTTGATAGCTCCAAGAGGGCCCCCTCCTCCATTCCCACCCCCTGCTGGCCCAAGAGGTCCCCCTCCCCAGATGTTTGACAGCAATATGCCGCCACATCACATGGGTCCTAGAGGGCCACCCCCTGGTCAGTTTATGGAAGGGCATGCCCCTCCTCCCTTTGATGGACAAAATGGCATGATGCCACCAAGGTTTGGTGGTCCCCCACCACCTCCCTTTAACTTCTCTGGACCCAGAGGGCCTCCACTGCCTTTCTCTGGCCCTCCACCAGGGCACTTTGACAACCGAGCTCCACCACCAGCCCACTTCAGTGGACCGCGTGGCCCACCACCCTCTAGCTCCTCTAACTCCATGCAGAGAGGCCCAGGTGAGCAGTATGACAATGACAGTGGAGGGTCCTACCAGTCAGGTATGGACCAGCACCAAGGACAAGTCCCCCCATATAGAGAAAGCCAAGCTCCCTCTCAAGGCTCTTCTTACAGAGGACCCCCACCGAATGTGTATGATGGGCGCAGAGGTCCTCCTCCTGTTGGGGAGGGACCAGGTCAGCGATTTCCTCCTCCAAGCCAGTTTCGGGGCTCCCGAGGTCCTTCGCCTCCTCGAAGGGGATCTTTTGAAGACCAAAGGGGCCCTCCTCCTCAGGACTTTCCAGGCCACAGGGGTCCAGTGCCTCAGTTTGGTGGACCAAGAGGCCCTGGCACAGCTGGGCATTTTTCAGAGAGCAGTTCAGGAGGTCCACCAAGGTATCACTTTGACAGCAGCCCCAGTGACATTAGACCAGTCAGACATACAGGACCTCTGCTACCAACTCCTCCTGAGGGCCCTATTCAGTTACCCAGCCGCATGGGAGGGCATAGCCCAGAGCCCCACCGTGATGACCACTGGCGGAGGCACTCCCCAGACCCCAGGAGGAGGAGCAGGGATGACTCTGAGCCCCGAGAGAGGCCCAGCAGGTTTGAAGGTGGCCACCGTGACAGGCTGTCTGAAGAGAGGCAGCGAGAACTCTCGGAGGACCGCCGGAGAGAGCGGGAGAGGGAGGTTCCCCATGCAGGCAGGCAGTGGGACAGGGGCCAAGGTGGCAAGCCCTGGAGCCGGGAGCGAGAATGGGATCGCGGGAGAGAGAGAGAGCGGGAGAGGGACCGGAGCAGAGAGAGAGACAGGAGCAGGGAGAGAGGACGGGAAGGAGAGCGGCACAAGGAACCAGAAAGAGATGCAGACAAAAGAAGAGAGCGGGACAAAGAGAGAGAGCGAGAGCGTGAAAGGGATCGAGACAGAGGCCGAGAGCGAGAGCCTGAACGCAGGGATCACGACCGAGACCGCACCAAAAACAGAGAACGGGAGCGTGAACGAGACAGAGATCGAGACCGGGAGCGCGACCGTGAACGAGACAGGCGCCGAGAGCGGTCACGAAGCAGAGAGAGAGATCGAGGAAAGGATCGCGACAGAGGAAGAGAGCGCGAACGAGACCGTGATCGGGACCGAGAGAGAGACAGGGAAAAAGACAGAGATAGGCGAGAGAGAAGCAAAAGCAAGGAGCGCAGAGATGACAAGAAAGAAGTCCGATCCGAGGTTTCAAAGGACACTGAAAGATCTGCTGAGCCTGAGACTGTTTCTGATAAAGGCTCATCCTGATTGTCTCGTTCTTTATACTAGATCCTTGTTTGGTCTTTCCCACTGACACATTTCAAATTTCTGAATTACACATAAGTGAATTGTGTATTTTTTTTTCCTGGATACAAGAAGGTACTCTTGTTGTTCTTTTGTATTTACTCTTCGTTAATCCTCTACCTTTTATGCTTTTTATCTCTTTTGAAGTGATCTTGTCATCCAAGTCCAGGTGCTCTGTCAGGAGGACATCGATACCATGTCGTACTTTACTGCTGTTCGGTTACCCTTTTAAAATCAATATGAAATTGCTCAACATGATAAATCTGGTGTAAATATGTATGTATTTGTATATACAGCTCTGTTTTTAATTATCGTTTTTTCTACATAGAGAAAGAAGCCATATGCCATTTATGGGTGTACACAAGACAGATAGTTAACCTCATCAAAGGTCACTGTAAACGTATCGCTTCTGCATTAAAATACTGAATGGATGCGTCATTACAATACTGTCAGTTAATTCTACACTTTGTTCACAGCTTGTCAATTAAAAAAAATCAAGCCTTGCAATTTGTCTCCAGTGTTTGTGACTATGGGGAGGCAAGAAGTTAATTTTCCTTTAGCTGTAAATCTATTTGCACATTTCTTTACATCATCTTGTGCATACAGGTTAATAAATAAAGATTGTATTCCATGTGGAAAGACATAATAGGATCAAAAAGTAATGTAAATGAACAGTAAAATATGAGAGCTCAGTAAAACTTAGTGGAAGTGTCTGATGTATTTATTCCACCCTATTGTTAATCATGAAAAAATTAATACCTAAAACTAGATGGTGCCAAAATGTCTATTGTGAAATCTGGAAAGACATTTTGTCATTTTGTTATCTGCAATGTAATTCAGGATGAGAATTTCCAAGTGATTGTATGTTTCTTACATGACTGAGCACTGTCCTGAAGATCCTGTGGAGACAAACTACACAGTGCAACAGAGCCATACATTTTGTAATGAACATAGAGCTAATATCTTTATTAATACCATTGTTTTACATTTCACAGTATGTTAAAGTATTTCCAATAAACTTTAATTCAACTCTGATCAATCAATATAATGCCTGCAAACAACCAAAAGTACAACATTTGTACATTTCTGCACATGCATTTTCTGCAGTTCTGCAGACTAAAAAATTCATTACTGTTAGTCTACACTCATCCTTAGAGGCATCAGTGGCTACACTTCACAACTTTGTGCTTTCTAAATGGAACACCTCACTTTTGCAGCACTGACCCTCAGAGCCTTCTCTGACCGTGATTTCTTTATGCTCTACACTGGTGGCATGCTGTCTGCACACGGAGTGGTCAGCCCCTGACAGAGTATTCTCTACTGCCAAATCACCAAACTTGTCCTTAGAATAATCTTTCTGCTTTTGATCATCTTTAATTTCTTCTGCCTTTCCAGGAGGATCAGTTGGATCTCCTGTTGGTCCAACATTCTGGTTTCCAAGTGCTAGACTACATTTAAGTTTATCCTGAGACACTGTTGTGAGGTCTGGTGAGGTTTCATCTTGCATTGCGATGTGAAAATCAGCTTGATTAGTGCAATGTTGTACATTATCACTCTCTAACTGCTGTGGTTTAGTGGAACATGCACTAACTGGGTAGGAGTGCTCAGCCCCTGACTGGATATTTTCTACTGACAAATCACCAAACTTGTCCTTGGTATAATCTTTCTGCTTCTGATCATCTCTAATTTCTTCTGCCTTTCCAGGAGGATCAGTAGGACCTTCTGTTGGCCCAACATTCTGGTTTCCAAGTGCTAGGCTGCCTTTAAGTTTATCCTGAGAAACTGTTGTGTGGTCTGGTGAGGTTTCATCTTGCATTGCAATGTGAAAATCAGCTTGATTAGTGCAATGTTGTACATTATCACTCTCTAACTGCTGTGGTTTAGTGGAACATGCACTAACTGGGTATGAGTGCTCAGCCCCTGACTGGGTATTCTCTACTGACAAATCACCAAACTTGTCCTTAGTATAATCTTTCTGTTTCTGATCATCTTTAATTTCTTCTGCCTTTCCAGGAGGATCAGTAGGACCTCCTGTTGGCCCAACATTCTGGTTTCCAAGTGCTAGACTGCCTTTAAGTTTATCCTGAGAAACTGTTGTGTGGTCTGGTGAGGTTTCATCTTGAAAATCAACTTGATTAGTGCAATGTTGTACATTATCACTCTCTAACTGCGGTGGTTTAATGGAACATGCACTAACTGAGCTGTCATTTGTAGCCATGGCCGTTGGCTTGTTGGCACTTTGTCCCTGTTGTTCATCTATGTCAGTCTGCACCGCCACATCATCACCTGCCACTTGAGTATTGTTATATTCCTCACTATCTCCTTTACTACCTGAAGTTTCATCACCCTCATCTGAATACTTCATGTCTTCACTTGAACCTTCTTCCTTTTCCAACTGTGGCCTGTTTTGTTCTACAGGGACTCCCTCAGTGTTTTCATCCACAGAGCCAAGGCTCTGATTAGTTCTATTTGTACCTGTTTGCTCGCTATTGAGCTCCTCCTTGAATCTTTTCTGGACCCATTTAGGGCACCATACAAATTTCTCTCTTCCCCTTCCAGCTCCCTGGCTCTTCTGAAACATAACAAATGCTTCCTTGATCAGTTCTTTGCGTTGTTCTTTGTCAAGGACTGAAAATAAGAAGTAGTCCAAGGCGCTCTTCTTGACATTCCAGAGCTGGCCATTCTCAAGTGTCTCCTTCAGAAAGAAACGAACCAGTGGTGCTTGATAGTGTGTAAAACCCAAGGTGCCCAAACACTTCAGGATACGAGTGATGCGAAGATTGTTGTGTGTATATCTGACAAAAAAAGAGTTTAAAAGGGCTTGTTGGTTGATGTACATGGTTTTACTTTAACTGATATAGGCCTATATGTATTTTACCTGTATACACAATATTGTCAGACTCTGAAAGCTGAGGGACAGATCCAAATCCACAATGGGTAAAAAAAATATAGTAATTTAACTAACTTGTTAAGGTTGTCAAATTGGTCCACCCAGTTCTCTGCCCTTTGTACTTCTCCTGTCTTGTGGTCCACAAGTTTTATTCCATAAAAATCCAGCATCAGCTCATACGATTCTCTCAGGTTTTTTTTTGCCAACTCATCTGCTTTGAAGGCCTTGAACACAAAAAAAAATTGCCTAAATAAATATATCCGAGAATTCAGTGATATTTATATTCTTTCTACAGTCAAATGTATTTCCTCATGTTTCAGTTTCAACAATTTGTGAAGACATGTAGTATACATTGTATGTGTCTTCATGCTGAACAAACCTTTATCTCATCTTTCGTGAGTTTATACGCTTGAAAGTTTACACCATCCTCCCGTATGGGAAACAGCCTAGAATGGAGATCAGGGGTGAATTGAGGTCAGTGTTTCACATTTTTTAAATTTAGATTTAAATTTAAATGCTGTGTTAATGTACACAAACTGACCACTGGATGAATGTATGGACTCGTTCCAGACGTGTATATTTACCCCACCACTCTACATGGAACTCTGTTATAGATACATCTGAAAATAAAAAAGCACAAAAATGTACTTATAATTAACTTTTTTTTTTATTTCTTTTTTTTGAAAGAAGATGTGTAGGATGGAATTGTAATCATGAGATAATATATGCCTTACTATCGGGTTGAGAGTTTATTTCATTTCTGTAGAACCTCAAATTGGGATGCTGTAAATACAACATATACAACAATTCAGTTGGCTAACAAAACTGTTGAAGTGATGAGAGATAGGTAACACGGAACATTACAAAAACTTCAAATAACTTTGGCCTGTGGTTCTCCTTTGGTTACTGTAAGACTGTTTCCCTGTAAACCTTGGGTGTAAAGTTAAGAGAAAAGCTGTATGTTGTCACAATCATAAACATTCCCCTAATGTCTTAGGTACCAAAAATTCAAATGTTACATGATTGCATTGTGCATTTCACATAACTTTCCCACTTGGTTAATTTTTGGTGCTCCTATTATGAAACCATGAGGGAACGTTCCTAGGAGATCTTGCTTTGTCCAGTCTAACAATTCAGCATATCAAAGTCAGAGGAAAAATCAGAGAAATTTGAGCCATTACCTTAACATCTAAGGACAATATATAAGTATATATGTCTATGTCTATGTAGGCCTGTTCTATTTCTGTCAGTGCATTTAGTTGTCCTGACAGAGTGGAGGAAACACGACTGATTAAAGTGGGCCACCAGGGTTCGCATTCCACAATGCACACATTTTTTTTGCTGACCAAAACATTCATCCAAACTAATGTTGTATTTCCACAGTAAAAACCTTTCCTAGCACCCCTTCAGAGAACCAAAACTACTTTCATGGAACACTACCCTACCCAACAGATACCCTTCCCAGAACCAAAACTTGTTAGCTGGGATGTATTTTCTCTCTAATAATTATTTTTACAATAAACAGTCATGTTCAGGTCTGCATGTATCACAGCAATGTATACGCACGTGTGGAAAAATCTGACACGGCGGCGGATCCTCCACATCCTGCAGTAAACATACAAAAATGCACATGTTGATCATGAATGAAAAAATCCTAAAATAAATAAATATATAAATAAACAAGAAGGTACATAAATAAAAATCTAAAGAAAATGTAAAGTGAGATACATGACTCACTGGATAGTCATGTCTGTAGATCTGCATATCTCTGGCAGCATTTGTGTTTCTTCTGTCTGACCATGAACTTCTTCCATGCCATGTAAACTTCTTTTTCTTGGTACGAGTCTAATAACAGAATACAGAGAATACATTGCAACTGAAAGTGAATTACCCAATTACCGATTACACAAGGGACAAAGCCTATACTGGCCAACACCCTACACTGCAAAACTTCCCCTTTTAGCCTTCTGTGATCGTTACAATACATAGACACAATGGGGTTCAGCAGCTTCACTGCTACACCCCAATTATGCATTGTCCATGGTGTGGAGAAAGGTGGGACTTGTCTCAGTGCATATCAAATAACATCTACAGGGTGTAGGCTTCTAGAAAATGTATAGGTTAGGCTGTTTAACTTGTTTACCCTTACGGTACAGGCCAAAATGTAGATAATTATTACATATATTTAATTGTATGATGCATCATTTATATATTTATGCATAACCGTTTCAGAAAACTTGCACTACAAAAATATGTTGCCCTACTGCAAAGAATCAGCTGAGAAAGTTTTGTGGGGTATCTATTTTTTTTTACCCTATTCACCTGTTATAACACTTTCCATAGGCCTAATGGACATAAACAGGCTGATAAAGCAAAAAAAAAAACGGAATGCAATGCTATCGCATATTTTCTAAAAAAAAAAAAAAAAAACACAATTAGAGTTGAGTGGTACCGATGTACCAAATTTGGGGGTCTGGCTCAAGGACTACAGGGAGCAGGGTGCGCGGGAGTTTGGAAACCACTGACCGGCCTGACACAGAGCCATGTGGTTCTACTATAGATGATGAATGGGTGCCCTCTACCGACATTCGTGTTAAACTACCATTACCCCAACGACAATAACTGACGAGCTTACCGACACAAATTGTAGATTATGCAGTGAATCAACAATCTTCAGCCAGCTGTCTATTAACAGTTAATACAGTTTTCTTCCAGCTTAGTAGGCTACTGCATGAAGTTGGACTACATTTTCAGATAACCTAGACACAAAACATCAGTTCTAAAACTGATGTTCTGAAAGTTTCACTTTCATCAGTGACAACGCCTTTCGAGTAATATGGCCTTCTCTGAAGATATTAAATCATACTGAAAAAATAAAGAGAAGCCTATAGATCTCCTAGCCCATGTAACTTAGTAGGCTACTCAGCTGTCCGTCTCGACGAGTTACACTTAGATCAGTTACCCTTGTCACAATGCTTGTGTCGACCTCTTCATCCCACGTAGAGTCATATTCACAAGTGAATGATTCGTCGGAGTCACTGTCGTGACTGTCCATACTTTCTGAATCGCTGTCATTTGTCCCGAAAGGCTTTCTAAAGAAGCTACTTTCAGAGTCGCCCGAGTTACTGATCGCATTACCGGCACCTACAAAGTTCGCCATTGCCGAAATAGCTCGAAATGGTACCGAAACAAACACAGCACGGGCGAAATAGGCGAGAACGTAAACGACACAGTTCACTAAGCGCTTCAGGGATAACATTCCTTGCAGATGATCTCCATGAGGTGCGTCACTGGTAGCTACAGAAAGAAAACCGAAAGTAGTGCCACTTCACGTAAATGGAAGTAGGCCTAGCTGAAGGTGTTCCGGGCATGTGTACCGCACTCAGCACACACCCGCGCTTGCCCCATGTAGCACAATGTCAATGAAGAACCTAACTGTCTTTATTTGACTATAAGTAGGCCTCGGCCTTATAGGCTATCAATAGGCGTGCCTAATAAGTGTTTTAAGTCTATGGTTCCTTTAATCCTGTTTTTGGTTGGCTTCTTGGTAATTGTCACAACATGAGTACTTGTCGTCCCCTTTTTTGTACGTTTGTCTTCTGCTTTCACTGTCCATGACAGGGCAAATGACACAAGCTAAACGAGCGCTTTCCCAATGCAGCTCTGTCACTGAACCCTGATAGGCTGTAAACATAATTTACCAAGAACTTGCCATTGTGAAACTTACCAACTTACCAAGAAATCATTTTCAGATGTGTCAAGAGTTTTGTGTTGTAGGAAAGTGTTCATCTCTTTCATATGGGGGCGCTAGGTAAATGTGCAATGCATCCCTATGCGTAAATGGAGGAGATGATACTTGGAGAAGTAGAGTAAAGAAGTAAAGTAGAGTTCAGAACTCCTGCCTACGTCTACCTTAATTACTGTTCTACACAACATATTGGCGACTCAAACAAAGTCCAGCCTTGTTGGAAACAGCCGGCGAGCTGACAATACTGTATAAGTTTTAGATCCGTATGTTCAAAACAAATATTACCTCCTTGCGCTTACTGCGAATGAGCTGCCTGACAAACGAAGACGCGCGACTGCTCCATTGTTTGGGCACAGAAGGCCAGCGAATTTTCCATACACCATGGCACGACTTACGAATCTGCGTGTGATGCATCAGGAGCATTCTTTTTTTACCGAAAGCGAACGCGGTTGCTGAAAGGAATAGGTTTCGCCAGAGACCGAGGCCAGGCGAATCCATTGTTCAATACGTTGCTGCGCTAAGGGAGTTGCTTGTGAACTGTAACTTTTGGGCGCTCACAGACGACATGTTAAGAGATCGAATTGTTGAGAAAAACGTCTTCTCCGTATTCGGGAGTGGCTGCTTTAGGAAACAGAACTCACACTGCAGAAAACAATTACTGTTGCATCACACCGAAACTGCAATCGCTAAAGCCAATGACATAGCTCCTGCCACTGAAGTCACTGTAACGGCAACTGACCTAAAATGCACTGTCCAACAAAGGAAATGTTACACAGAGAGCTCAGCTTACTTGCACTGTGTGTCATCAGGGGAATGATGGCCAACCACTTGTAATAGGCTTGTTTGTAGACCCTGGCTCAGCAGTCTCCATTCTCCCAGAAAATGTTTCCTGACAGTATTTCGTACGTGTGCCTCTTTCAAAGCCGACAGTGCATCTGGTGACATGTCATATTCATGTCATAGGATGCCTAACCCTTATTGTTACATTCATACAACTGCTGCACACAAGCGAAGTTTTGCATTGAGCTACTGCATTTCGTTACCTGTATTTATACATGAATAATGACAATAAAGTTGAATCTAATCTAAATCTGCCTTGCCAGCAGTGGGTCAAACTACTGTGAACAGTACTGATGCGCCAGGCATTGCCACTGGATTTGCACACAATGTAAAAGTACGCTCAGATGTGCCTCCAGTTCAACAGAGACTTCGCAGACTACCATTTGCTGTGTGCGGAGCTGTTTCAGAGGAAAAGACTTGAAGAGTCGACTCGTCTGCTTGGGTGTCAGCCGACTTCGACAGAACAGTTCTCACAAGCTTGCAATGCATGTCCTGTGCTACAGAAAGTTAAAGGCTACATTGCTAAAGGATGGCCTCACAGTGCAAAAGCTGCTTGGGAGAAGTTAGCTATTGACATTGCGAGACTTTTCACGCACTGCACCGTCTGACTGCCGCTTTGCCGTAACACTCAGTGACTACTACAGCCGTTGGACTAAAGTAGCCTTCTGCTCTGAGGTCACTTCAGCAACTGATTAAAAAATAAATAAATAAGAGAAAGAGAAAGAGGTGTGCTGTGCACATGTTCTACAAAAGAATTTCTGTTCATTGAAATCTGTTTCTACTGCACACTCACATGGAAACTGACATTTTAGTTGCTCTTTTAACTGAGAGTTCTTTCCCTTCATTCTCTACAGATTCTGTTACTTGTTGCCTTGGTGTTTGTTTCGGCATAATATTTTGCTAAAATGGCCTTTTCAGTTTACGTGGAAAGTGATGTAGTATCTATTTCTTACAAGAGGGGAATATGTGGTACAGTGAAATGTTCATCCTTTTAATTTTGTGGCGCTATGCAAATGTGTGCCATACATCTCTATGTATAAATGGAGAAGCAGTCGATACTCGGAGAAATAGAGTAAAGAAATGTTGGGAACTCCTGCCTACGTCTGCTTTAATTCTGGTACTTCTGGTACAATTGTTCTGCTTGATAGCCTACTTAAGTGTTTTTTATGATAGATAGATAGATAGATAGATAGATAGATAGATAGATAGATAGATAGATAGGCGTAACCTCATGATAAGGTGTTGTGTTACAGAGTGATGTCTAGCAGCTTGAAAGAATAAATAGCCTATAGATTAACCTTACATGGCTAACAGTCTCTGATGAAAAAACAACTTAAGTAAGGTCAGACTGTAAAACAACTTTATTGCTTTAGACCTGGGATTTAAACATGAATTACATTAATAAACGTACATTCATTTTGGACAGAGAAAAATATTGACACATTTTATGTAGGCTAATGAATCAACTGCATATTGGAGGCAAAAAAGAATGTGATACCACGACAGTTTTGTTGACAGACAGACCAAAGAGGTCTTGACCTGCAGTATAATCTGCAACCATAACCATAATCTACAAAATCATTCATTAAGTTTATGACTGCACACTTTTTATGTAGGCCTAAGCTACTGTCCATTTCCCATTCCAGTTTGGTACGAAATGCCCTCCCACATTCTCTGTTAGGGCCTTGCCTATATAAGTCCAAGATTTCATGCAATGAGTTATGTACCAGAGGGACTGCAGTCTGTGGCATAATTTATTTACTGAGTGTATGAGCATCAGTAGCTTGACTTCACACATAATGCTAGTGCACCATGGGAAATCCATCCTCCCTGTAAAAGGTGAGGTTTCAAGGGAATGAAAGATCAGTGACTTTGCCCTTTGGATAACAAGCTTCGCTGTGTTGCTTACTTCTGTGGTAAAGTTCAAGCTCTGGTTTGTTTTGACATAGGGTTTGTGTTCCTGTGGGGTAAATGCAAATGGATAGACTTCATCACAACAGGAAATCCATTTTACTGTATAATGTGTTGGCTAATTCAATAAAAGACTTTTTGAAAAATTAGCAGAACTGTTCCTCACTTTCTTTGACCTGCCTTTTCAATAGCTCTGATGATCATATATTGTCCTGGTTATATAAATTACAAAATAAAAGAACAGATATATGATAAAGTTAAAATCCCAAATATAATGTTGGTCTTATATTATTGACGTTGGCGTCAGCTATATAAACGTGATTTAAAAACACTGGGATGTTTTTGGTTTTATTAAAAATTTTAGAAAATCCTTTCACTCGTTAATGTCCGTTATTTTTACGTCTCATGCCTTCTGGATAAAAAATGACATCATGAGGTTGCACCTGTCGGCGTTCAAGCTGTTGCAGGCACCATTGATATGTCTCTTTTTTCCTCACTTCTCTGATCGTCTTCCTTTTCACATACATTTTGAGTTCTGCATCTGCGTTCTGTGGAACGGCATCAAATCAAAATGGCCAGATATTTATAAGTTGTACGTTTAAGTAGGCCTACAGTTTTCTGTGTATTTGTTATCTGAAGTCTTTTTAGTTGATTTCTTCAATACTGGATAATATTCAGAGAGCCAGATGGCTTCCTGTGTCGTGAACATGCATTGTGAATTTCGCTGTGACATGATATGCATTCAGGAAAGATAATCAAAGAAGGCCTATGACTTATTAAATTGCATTTTGAGATAAAGTGACTTAATGTACGCTTCAATTGATGTGAGAAAAAGATTCACTCACATATCTTATCAGGAATATAATATGTACACCCACAACTATATTGAACATTATATGCAGTTTTTCAGAATGACCCTGGTTGCGTGGTGTTGTAATACTGTTCATTAATCACAGAGCTTTGCTGCAATGCATTGTGGACAGTAGGCCTATAGGTAAACAGAGAAAAAAGTCCTGTTTTTTCCTGTGTCACTGGTATCAGCAGTATAACAGGCCATTGGGCGTTTACACTGGCTGCGATAGGAGGAGACACTCAGTGTGCTAATGATAGGACATAATGAGGGGCATGAATAGACATATGTTTCACAGGAGTGGGGCCATAAATGCAGATTTTAATAGAGATTGTAACACTTGTGATGGAAGGATCATAAAAAAGCACATGACTATAGGCCTCAGGTGTGGAAACTGCTGTGAGTCATCTGTTATATGTGATTGCACAGTATATTCTAACAGCCCTCCAGCACTGAGAATAAAACTACATTACTAGCCATAATGAATACTAGCCATATGAATAGCCTACAAATATAAAGGAAGCTGGTGTCATTTCTGTAAAACAATTTCAGGGAAAATACACAAGCAAATGGTATGCTGGTTTTGCAGTTTCACTTTCTGGTAACACCAAGGAACATGATTATTGTTTACTAAACGGTTTCTGGAAATGTTCTCTCTTGTTAGCAAGAGGCAGGTATGCAGATGTTATCTATAACTAGATTAGTCATATATGATTTGGGAGCCATTAAAGGTTTGCCATGGTTTATTCAAATCTTCAACCATACTCGCGCTGTCTAGGAGTGTAACTCCGCTGATTGGTTAATAATGACGAGGTGCGTATTTATCACCCTGGGAAGTGTGCTTTCCTAAAGGTCAAACCTGCCACCCACCTCGCCATTGCTCACACAGTAATGCATTACCGGCTTGTGCTGTGAATACTTCGCCAGTGCACGCATGATAAAGCACAGCCATTAAGATAGCGGGGTATGTAAAGGCCAGCTGTCTCCAGTAAGACCTCCCTCACTTATTGCCTGTTACAGCTACAGCGTATATTCCATACGTGTCTTTCCTAATGATGTTAAACAAACATATGACCTAATAAACGATGTTTGACCACTTAATGCTGTCATTTTAACTTCGATCGAACGAGAGTTGTTCATCACATCAGCAGAAGACGCTTCAGCACCCTGACCAGCGCCAACTGAACTTTTGTGGAAGGGTATAGGCCATGGGATAGGTGACTTATAAAAGGATATTATCAGTTCGCACTGGCAACTATCAAAGCCGGTTTCGTCAATTAGTGTAGTTCTGTTAAGAATTAATGCGAGAACTAATGCGATCCAACGTATTTTAAACTGAGTTCAGCACTTCAGCTTTTTGTTTACTCGTATTAATTTAGGTTTCATCGGTAACGCCCCTCTTTACCGACTCTACCACGTGTATTTTTGGAGCGGCGCCCAAATGAGCATCTCCACCCTTCCCGAAACCGACCACCATCCTAAATCCCTGCAGCTTTCAAATTATGTCCTTCAGAGTGGTGAGCGGTGCCCTACCCCGCTTTACGATACAAAGTCTCACGTCGCATAGGCTACACGAGTTTTCTTTGAGGTCTGACGAACATGCAAAACATTCGAACTATCTGCTTGATTGTCTGCATACTCTCTTACCTACTTGTTGGTGCCGCTGTGTTCGACGCGCTAGAGTCTGAGACGGAGAGTTCTCGAAAGAAAATGTTGGAGCTTAAACTGAATGAGCTGAAGAAAAAGTACGGCTTTTCTGAAGACGACTACCTGGAAATTGAAAAGGTGGTTTTACAGTTGGAGCCTCATCGAGGAGGAAGACAATGGCAATTCGCAGGGTCTTTCTATTTTGCTATCACAGTTATCACCACGATAGGTAAGGTTCTATTGTTTGTATCACTGCCTGTCAGAAAGTATGAATGTGTACTAAAGCATTTATTCCATTATTTCCGCCCCAAACTGTCTGAAGGAAGACCAGTGGTTGCCACATGTGATTACCATAATAATTCCAAAAAATTCTAAATATGACTTTTAAATATAGTTTTTATGTGTGCATTGCTTACAGGGTATGGGCATGCTGCCCCCGGCACTGATGCGGGTAAAGCCTTCTGTATGTTTTACGCTGTCCTGGGCATCCCCCTGACCTTGGTGATGTTCCAGAGTTTGGGAGAGCGCATGAACACCTTTACACGCTACCTGTTACGCCAGACCAAAACCTGCCTGGGGCTGCGGCACACCGAGGTCTCCATGGGCAACATGGTGCTGATGGGCTTCCTGTCGTGCCTGAGCGTGCTGTGCGTGGGCGCTGGCGCCTTCTCCTACTTCGAGGGCTGGAGCTTCTTTCATGCCTACTACTACTGCTTCATCACCCTCACCACCATCGGCTTCGGTGACTTTGTGGCACTGCTCAAGCGCGAGGACCTGCAGACGAACACGCTGTACGTGGCCTTCAGCTTCCTCTATATTCTGGTGGGGCTCACAGTGATCGGGGCCTTCCTCAACTTGGTGGTGTTGCGGTTCCTCACAGTCAGCCCTGAGGGGTCAGCTGCAGCGGTGGGGGAAGCATGGAGAGGAGGACCGAGGAGAGGGGAAGGGGAGAACAGCAGGAGGGAGGCAGGCAATTTGGAGGAGGGTCAGAGCACGATGGCTCGAGCGTCGCAACGCAGGAAGGAGGTGAGGATGCAACAAACACCTGAGCCGCCAGGCATGGTGGAGAATGGGACCTGCGGGAACAGCAGCCTCTCCCTGCCTGTGGACAAGGACAGCAGCCGCACCAACCTGATCCCATCCCCCGACTACCCTCGACGGTCAGCCTTGAGGAGGAAGAAGAAGAGGAAGACCCTGGTGAGGGCATTGCCGCCCTGTCTCCTCTCTCTCTGCTCCACCGTCTGTTGCCAGCTCCGTGGTCAGACCGGGGAGAGAAACCCATTCTCCTCCCAGCGCAAACAGCATGCTGGAGGAGAAGGTGGCCACTCTAATCCAGTTTTCTACAACTCCATCTCTTACAAGGTGGATGAAGCTAGCACCTCCCATGGCTCCTGGACCTCCTCCAGCCACTCATTCACCAGTGGCACCCTATGCTTGAGGCAACACTGCACCCCCAACCACACATACTTACGCAGGAGGTCTATCTAGCTGGGGCAAACACTTGCATTTCTCACTCTTCGATCATTTGGCTTTTAGCCAAAGTGATTGACAGCACAGATGCATATTTTCATGACTGCTGTCTGGGTACTAAATCCTTGCGCTATGTCCTTAGCTCTGCTACTTACATCTACAACACATCCGGATAAAGAAACTGTTTTCTCTGGCCCTGTGTTCTATATGTAGTTCATGTTTGAATTGGATGACATGACATAACATGATAAAGACACTTTCTATAGATAATGTACTATTTAACTTTTTTAAAATTAAAAAAAGGTTTTTATGTTTACTGTTTCAAACACATGATTTGACAGATTTCTACAGATTGTTTCTTTCTAATGAATATTTATTTATAGACTTCTATTGTGGAAAAAAATGACAATAAGTATATTATAGGTAAAACATAGATTATGCATTGTTCAGATCTCAACAAGTTCAAGATGCCTTACCTGTTACTGTTTAGTAATTCTACCACTGGGAGTATGACTGAGTAATTTGTTTTTGATCCGATCTCTATCACAAGTCAGCATCCAAATTTAGCCTGTTAATGAGGTTCACAATCATGAATAAATCCTTATCATCCTCACAAATCATTTAGAAGATATTTAATTGATATATTTTTTTTAATATGGAAGGATTAAAATCCCTGGGGTCAGAATTAACTATCTGGCTGCTTAGGTATTCACAGAAGACAGACACACAAGAATACGGTAAGTAAAGCCATCGTGGTCTTAGAAATAACTTCCACTTTCTTATTGTTTTGTTCTAAGTGTACCCTTGTATATTTCAGCTTTGCCTTTCTGAAGTTCTTATAGTTCTCACATATGTGAAACTGAGGAAAGAGCTTCTTTAAAAAAGTACTGGAGCTGCCCCATGCCATAGAGTTCCATTCGGAGCCTTAAAATTAATCACTTAATTTTTAATCCTTTAATATATTGGCAGTCATGTTAAATTTATGCATTAAAGTTTAATCTTTATCAAACGCGGTTTCCCTTTGAGCGAAAGTGATTTTTTTATCGGATGCCTCAGACAGGAGTTACCCCGTCTCACTTTGAGCTTCCTAACTTCCTGTGCTTTTCCATTCAGTACAAACATATTACCCATAAATCTGCAGAGTTACATGTGTGTACTGAACACAAATCCCCTGCAATAAGTCCCTGTTTAAACTGTGATCAGTGCATTTTGAAGTCAGACTACTCCCGAGTCAGACCAGCCCTGTGATGTCGCTCACAGACCTCTCAGACTAATTATACCGAGTGTCTGTCTGCTTCCCCTGTCACCTGAAGCTGTCTCATAGCTAGAATTAGCTGAAGTTCTCTCACCACTATGAGCTCATTGGCTTGGTCTTGTTCCCTAGGTAACATTGACTTACTCTGCTTGTGTTTAAGTTGAGTGTGTAGGCCTCAGCTGAAGTGGAGAATAGAATGACAGGTGTTCAGATGGAGCAACACATAGCAGGGAATACACAGTCTGTAGTGAATTACTGAAGCTAAGCAGGTGTGGGCTCAGTTAGTGTGGATGGGAAGTGTTGCTGGAAGTAAGTAAGTAAGTGGCAATCTTTGGCCTGAAAAAAAAAAAAAAGATTTCAATGCACCACAGCAGCGACAGGAACGTCCCAGGAAAAAACTCATCTAAGATGCAAACAAAACCACTAGATATGCTAAGATTGACAGAGACGTCTGAGGGCAATTTAATTTATTTGGAGGTTGGAAAGGACACGATTTGTTCTTCTTTATTCCATAATCTGGCCCTATGTAGTAGTGCATGTAAGTTAAAATCTACAATATATTTCAGTTCACTGTTCAGTCCTTGGGCACTAGCCTCTGTCATAATGTGACAGTTGCATAACTCACAGCCATACAAATACCAGCTGCACAGCCAGTTCCAGATAAGAATGAGACTGATAGTGTCTTACAGATAAGAGACTGCAGTACCCACAAACCACTAGGATACAAGAAGTTTCTTTCTGTTAATAGGCCTGTCTGAATCCTTGTGATTACTATAACTACCAGTTATTAACATCCTCATTTAGGAATTAGAGCGGTAAATCTTTAATTGAATTGTAATGATTGATGCAGTCATTATCTTAAAGCATTGCTTTACTTGGGAATGGATAGCATTTGAATCTTTGCACAAGCCACAATTACTAATGCACTGACATACCCCATTATTTAAGATGTCATCATAAATTTTACCATCTGGGGGTACTATTGGACCAGGAGTGATTTATCGCATGGTCGGCGCTGATTACCCTATACTGCCCAGAGCCCTTAAATGGATCTATCTGAATAATGGTGCTTTCTAAAAGCAAGGAAGCCACTCTCTCATTTTTGACTCCTGTGGCATAACATTTTTGTCATATAAACTAATGCTGTTTGTGGTTTGTCTGCTTAACTTGCCTTGATATTCTGATTTTACATTTCAGTTACAAACTATCCCAGTACGCACACACACACACACACAAACACACACACACACACACACAAACACGCACAAACACAGACAGACACACAGACCCAGACATGCATACACACACATAGACACAAACACACAGACACACACACACACACACACACAAACACACAGACACACACACACACACACACACACACACACTCACAGACATAAACACACACACACACACACACACACACACACACACACACACACACACACACACAGGGGACCCTCATCCATTTGTTTGCTCTATCGATCTTGGCTGCAAGAGGAACTCATTAACAGATGGATTTGACTGATATTAGCACACAAACCATTCTAATGTTTGTCCATTATTACTGTACCTACCCGTCAACTTTCCATGCCGTGTTTGTTTTAAATGGCCTATACACACATTTTAAAGTACATGCTGTGAATGAGGCCACCCAAAATGTGAGGGCTGTAGCGTGTAGCAGGAACTGCTGTAAATGTTTATGACTTCTTGGGGAAAAAAAGCACGCCACAGGAAAGTGCCTAACGCCCAGTCACACGAGGGACGAGAAGTGGAGCGCACTTCTCCCGAAAGCATGGCCACTACAGTTTGTTGTTCCGCACATCAACGGGCTAATACGATGATGAAACACTTACACAAGCTCGCACGATGCACTCTGCCAGAGGATAAACAGGCTCAATTAATCTTCACTTGGGCCATGTACAGTAGTACACTGGGCTCCTTTTGTAACTAATGAACCTTATTAAATCATCTACATATCCAGGACATTAGCACTACTGCTGTGAGCAGTCTAATTCGCAGCCTACTGCTGCAACTGTGTGTGTGTGTGTGTGTATGTGTCTGTGTCTGCATCTGTGTGTGCGCGGACCAGAGTGGAGGCGGTCTGTCCTTCACGGTCGGGCGCCCAGCGCAAACGTCTGGGGCCGCGAAACCTCATCTCTTTTCCGTAAAGACTTCATTTACTTACCTGGGCAGCAGTTACTGGGCACTGTTACTCGAAGCAAAATAACCAGCGATGTGAAGCCCTCATGTATTCTCCGACAGCCATGCATGGGAACAGAGACATCTCACCTGAAGTGCCCTCATCACTTAACAATACTCAGCAATAGCACTGTCTCTATGCCTGTACCTACAGGTGCATTTACCTGTAGCTTCAGCTCGTATCGAAAAGCTGTGTATGCTATAAGACCAAGAAGACCACAGCAGGCCACAGTTGACTGCCTTCTGCTTCAACTTCTGCTTTGATTGGCTCGTATGAGAAGAACAGGGGAGGAGATGTGTGTATGCATTTGTGTATGCTTGTGTTTGTGAGTGAGAGGAATTAAACTGACAGAAAGAAGGGACCAAACTGTAATGTTAAGTGTAATGTTGCGTGTGTATATGTGTTTGTGTGTGTGTGTGTATGTGTGTGTATCTAAGGGAGGGAGTGTGTGAATTTCCGTGAACGTTGACTCCTTCACCTGCTTGCACTGCATCGGGGCTGCGGGGGGCAGTGGCACCCTTTGGAAAGAAAACACCCTCACCAAACTACACGCTCACACACAGCACAAGCCATCCAATTGTTTCCCCGTTCTCCCAGTCTTCACAGTGATGAGCGGCAGTTCAGGGGGGTTTTATCTCCTAACAAATGGCTCTGGCAGCGACCCCTCCCCATCCTCTGCTCCAGCTTCTCATTATTCCTGAAGCTCCATTTCGTTGAGCTATTTTCTGCTTGTGCCATACTGCCAAAGGACCCTTGTCCATACCGTTTACAGTTTTATGTTACCCTCTCGGTTTATAGGCCATGGCAACAAAGGGAGGGGGATGTAAATAATTGATGACATTGCCTGATTTCTCCATTTGTGCGGTGCAGGACCCCAGTCCCACCCTTCTACACACACACACAAACACATACACACATCACATACACATACACACACATGCTGATGTTAAGTTCTTCAAAGCCATGTCTGTTTTTAAAAGGGTACTTTCAGAGCGCCCGTGGCCTCTGCTGGAATTAATGACACTGAAAGGAGAGGAAATGGTTCAAGTAAAGTGCATGGCGACAGTTTTCAGAGGGTGAAACTTTGCAAGAGTGTTAATATTGAATAAGGCCCGGCACTGCATTACACGCAGCCTGTGAAGCAAACACGAAAAAGATGTCTTTCTTTCCCTCCTCTCCACACTCTTTGCGTGTGACGTCCTGCTCAGAATAGGGCCCTGCTCCTCTCTGTTGTTTCTGTACTCTGAGGATATCAAGCCAGTGTTTAAATTTCATCTCGAAATGCGTTGCTTTTCACTATGATTAATTTTTTAAAAGTTTTGTTATAAATGCTACAAGACAGGCATTGTTGAGGCCGATCCAGTGTGTGACCATTGCTGTCTATTCTCTGGTAGCAAAACAGACAGAAACTTGATCTTCAACAAAGTAATATTTTCATAACATGTAGTGCCCTTGCTTGCCTGGGGTATAGAACATTATTATTTATAATGCTGTAGAATGCTCCATTTTCCTCAGTGGGACTTCCCAATGGTCTAAAATTTCTTGATAATCGACCGCTGTTAAGGAAAGTGAAGAAGTTGCCATAACCAATCAGCTGATCTGTAAGTTAACGGCCTACCATTTTTTCGCGGTAGCTATTATCCATCTTAATCATGACAATTACTATGATAACAATGATAAACATGCTTTGTTATCATGTTATTAATGTATTCAAATAGTAGCTGTGTAATAAGCAACGCAACGTTCTGTGAGGCAGTCACGTGACAGCCTGACACCTTACTTAGTACACCAAACTCACCTGCCATTTCTTTGTGCAGACAAATAGGTCATTAAGAATGGGAAAGATCAAACACATAAAGCAGTTGATGCTGAAAAGGTAATAACAGTGAGATTGACATGGAAATTACAGAGGTGGGAAGATATTTACTGAAACAAAACAACACCCAGTGGTCGTAATTACTCATTAGCACCAATCAAGATGTCTTCTTCTGTCTGTGGTCTTATGCTAAATCTTTTATGTGTTTCATTGATTGCCTCAATGGAAGCAAAACACTTAATATTTTAACTAAGTGAGAATAATTGCCTAAATTCATTTGCATCATTTAATCTGGAGTTATGTGGTTGATTTCTAATGTTATCTCCTAAATTACTACTTAGTAAAACAAATAACATCAAAGACAACCTTAGTCTTCAAACTATTAAAAAATCTATTAAAACTAAAGGTACACAAGCTATTACTTTGTCCAAGTTCCCGGTTAGAGTAGCCTGACTTCAGAGTTTAGACTAAAATGTAGTAGAGTGGTGAAGTGATTCAGTCTACCACCCCTCACCATGAATGTGCTTATATGTAAATGATTCCTCTCAGCACACTTATTTATGAATGCATACAGTAAACATGCCTGTGTAATAAAAACAATAAAAAGGAGATGAACTGCCCAGATTTATGGAGGCAGGCAAAAGCTGGGAGCTCATTCTCATTCATCATGACTACATTGCTGCTGAGGCGACATACTAGGGAGTGTCCTCCAAGCTCTTCTGTGATTGTTTGCTATCCCTGCTAGCCACCAGTCTCCTGTCCCTACTGTAGTGCTCTCTTTGGTCTCAAGTGTGTGTGATACACTGAGCTCCTTCTAAGATGGAGGCCGCTGAAAGACTTATGCTCTTGGGATCGCTGTCAGGCTGTAAGCTTTGTCCATCTCACAAATTCTCTGCACTTCCTGATGTTTTCTGTAGATGATCTATGAACCTTAATGAAATAAGTGGAGATTAACTATATAATGGTGCGTTCTTAAAGGAGAAATTCAGTGTAAATCAGACCCTAACCCTGTTGATTGGGGTCACCAAGTGCTGTCAATAGGATACAACATGGGCCAGATAATTAGCAGACAGCTAACACTAACTGAATAGGCTACAGAAGCATACTTTTAGTGTCATTTTCCTGTGCCCTATTCAGTTAATTTTAGCTGTCGGTTTGCTATTTGGTCTTGCTCTAGCTAGCTTGCAGATCAATTGCATGCTTTACCCTGTAAAAATAAGTGAAATAAAAATTCTGTGAAAAAATAATCTGAATGTACTGCATGGCAGAGATCATGTTGCTGATGTGACATTTTTACATATTTACATTGTAGGAATGTCAGTGGCCAACATTAGTTTTCTCAAACTTAACATGACTCATCATATTTGATGCACAGACACATCATGTAGTCATTTTCTTACACTTGATGACCTTAAAGAACAGGGCTATAGATTGAATCACAACGGATTTTTCCTTTAACAATGGTTACTTGGCTCAACAGAATACTCCACTCATATGTCAATGGATTAATACCCATGTAATGTCTTTTGTTGCTTGTGCATTATGTGATACATTGCAATAACAGTCTGTGTTTCTCCACAGTGAAAAAGAACATTGCATGTTTTGTTATGAAGCTGCTCAATACACATGGGTAAGTTAGACAGACATCATAAAAGATGCAATTGTTTGCATGTATCACATGGAAAGAAATTAGCCTTGTTCAACATTTAATAAAAATGCAAGGGGAGATATTCTCTGAGTTAGCATGCTAAATTATACCAACTAGAATCATTCAGTAGAAACAATGTGCTATGACTTTTTATTGCTTTCCAGCAATTTACATATATATTGAAATTTTGGACCCAGGAAACAAAATGTTGGAACAAAACTCAGTAATCTACTTTTATACCAAAAAACCACTAAGACAAATGTCAAATTTGTGTCATACCTTTAAAAAAAAAACAGGATCACAGACTCAAATCGAATCAAGCGCAGCACCTCTTTTGAATGGGAGGTCATCCTGGGGTAAACTTAGTTTCTTTGTATTCAGACCAGCTGTTCTGGCAAAATGGATTGAACAAAGGAACCAGTAAACAGCAGACTGAAATCCTTTAGTTGTTTATCATGGCAATACCTTTCAAACATACAGCAGACCAGGCTGCATTAGGAATGGACCAGTATGATGTGACAAAAAACGTAGGGTACTTCATTAACCATACCAGATGAGATACAGGAAATTTAAATGTTTGGTCTGCCAAGGCAGTGGAGGACTATGGTGTGTTCCAGTTCTAGTAACAAAGAACCAGTTCATACTTTTGTATCAGGATTTTTCTCACTTCTCCTCTTCCCTGTTTTTTCTAAGCCTATTTTTTCATCTTTCACCTCTTCACCTCGTTCAGTCATCACATCACTGTAGTAATTACAGCCTTACAGACAGCTCACTATTTGCACCTAGTTCCTCTTCATCGATCGGATTAAATTGCCTTTGGACTTTAGAAATTGTTCAATTGGATCTTTGATTAATTTTTCTTCAATTTTATTGAATTACCCCAAGATGCTACATCTCCTGGGCCATATTCTAAATTGGAAAGCAGATAGTAATGGAGTTAAATTTATTAATGCTTAGGAACTGGCACAGTAATGCATCACAGTCGCTCCCATGTTGCCAAAGACATTACATCCTTCAAGCCTTGCAGTATAGAATATTGTTTGATTTGCTTGTTGTTATTTGTAACATTCTGTCTGTCTTATTTTTCACTATGTGTATGTGTGTGTCTATGTGTATGTGTGTGTGTGTGTGTGGGTGTGTGTGATTAGGAGTTTCAGCCTCAGCTTGTTCACACCGCATTCAATTTCCCAGCAGATTTGGCAGTTTTTTTTCCCCTTGCCCGTTGTCAGCTTCACATAATTTACAAGGACTGGGAATTCAGAAAACAGCAACAAACAAACAAACAAACCCGAAACACAAACTGACAGAAATGTTGTTTCTTTCACCCACTGACTGCCTTAACAGAAGTGGAACAAACTGCACCCTGACCTTTGACCCACAGCACGGATGATGAGGCAGAATGCAGAGTGCTTGCAGGCCTCGCAGCAGTCTAGTGTGCTGCTCTGGGGGAGGAGGAGAGAGGTGAGAGAGAGAGAGAAAGAGAGAGAGAGTGACATGGTTGATCTCTGCTGGCCTGGAGAAACAGTGTTTTGCAATTAGCTGTTATTCAGCACTGCTCACACTGCACCAGAGAGAAGGGAGACAAGCAGCTGGATCCTGAAATGTACACTAGAGAGTGCAGCAGAGTGATGATGTGCGTGTGTGTGTGTGTTTGTGTGTGTGTGTGTGCGTGCATGTGTGTGTGTGTGTGCATTTGTGTAGGATGCAGAGCACGGAGTAGGCAGCAGCCAAGACTGAGGATTTGTGAGTGAATGACATGATTTGTGTGTCTTTACGTGTGTGTGTGTGTGTGTGTGTGTGTGTTGACAGCAAATGTCTAATTGTTTGTGTGAATTCTATGTGAATCAGTAAGTGCCTATGTATGCGAAGTTAGAGTGAGGTTTCAGAGGAGAGGGAAAGTGCACTTCTCTTCCCCTCTTTCTCTCTCTCTTGTTCTCTCTCTCTCTCTCTCTCTTGCTCTCTCTCTCTGTGTGGGAGACACAAATGAAGGAGTGAAGGTGGAAGTAAGAAGTGAGGGGAAGCAGCCCAAATCAAACTGAGTTGAGCCAAAACATCTTCTTGACCTTGAGTGTGTGTCTATTACTGTAATGCCCTAACTCTGAGGACTGCTGGGGATGTTTGCCCTCATTGGAGTATAGATGGATAGAGTGGGAGTCAGAAAAGAAAGTTGGAGGGAGGGATATAAACAGAGAGAGCGAGGTAAAAAACAGACGCAATGAGAAAAAGAGGGGCAGGCGGACATAACGAGGAGGATATGTATGTGTGTGTTCGCATGTGTGTGTGAGTGTTTGTAGGCCGTCATAAAGAGGAGGATGTGTGTGTGTGTGTGTGTGTGTGTGTGTGTTTGTTTCTTGAGGTGTATGTGAGTGGGTGTTTGTGTGTATGTGTGAGAAAGAGAAAGATAGAGAGAGACTGCGTGTGTGCGTTTGTTTCTCAAAGTATGTGTGTGTTTGTTGTGTCTATGTGAGAGAGAGAGAGGCTGAGCAAGGTCATTTGTAATTAACAGTAAAGAGAGTATGGGGGCTTCTCTTGTGAAGAAGAGTCGTGACTTGTGCTATGGAGGCCTGCAAGGGCCATGCTCCTGAGTGCACAATTAGTTTATGGAACACAGAGTGAAAAGTTTTGAGTTAATGCATACTGTCAAGTCAAAGGCCTAAATTGGCCCTGGTTAGGTGGGTATGAGTAACAAGCAGAATAGGTCACAGAGAGCCAGCAAACTGGGCAAAGGTGGGGAGAGATTGCGTTGTTATTAGATATAATTTCACAGAGGGTTGCTTTATTGGCACAGAGGTCTCCATCTGGTACAAACAGGAAATGTCGCTATTTTCATAGCAATGTCTGACTTTAAACAACAAGGTTTGCAGTGCACTGGTAGTATCATTAATATATTTCTGTATTTTTGCAAAAACAACCTCACTGTAGCTCACTGCTGGTCTCCTTCAACATCAAAGGAAGCTAAATAAAATGTGATTTAATGCTAGATGAGTGTGTTAGTGAGTGCTGACATGAAACATTTGTTAAAAGAGTGATGGTTGACATTTGTTGAGGAAATGTATAACCCAACTGCTGCAAGTAGACCAACATCTAAATAATTGTCCAAAAACTTACACTTGTGGAATACACACAGGTCACTAGGACACTTGGATGTAAACTGAGAAAATATTGGCTATTTTACACACCTTCACATCACAATATCCCAACTTGATATTGCCTAAATTTCCTGTGGGATTAATGAAGTATCTATCTATCTATCTATCTATCTATCTATCTATCTATCTATCTACCCTAAATAGTTCTTGTGCAAAGAGAGAGCACATTCCTTGTAAACAATCAAAAGTCAATAGACTCTGTGGTAAGTGCTGGTCTATGTAACCAGCGTCAAGGTGTCTACACTCCAAGGTGTGTGGTCAGACTAAGAACATGCCATCACCACTGATCAATAGCATCCTGGTGCCAGAGATAAAGATCATGCATACCTGACCTATAACTCAATTTAGATGACCTGCCTAATTTCATTTATTTGTTGAGACTTTGGCTCAAGATGCTCTCTCACATAACATACACGAAATTTAACACATGATTACCACCAAGTGTCATTACAGTATGCTCCCAGTCTTATGCATTCTGTCTCTACATGACATCACACTGTACAGTTATGTAATGTAATGATGCTTACTGCTGATGCTACTACATAGAAAACGATGATAATTTTCCAGCTAATAATCATCATTTGGAAAATTTACTAATCCTTAAACGATATCATAATTGGTTTGCATAGGTAGAGATGTTCCTGATTGGATTGTATCTTTAGGCTTCTTTGAAATTTGAAGTGAATACTGGAACACTTTGGGAGATGAGTGATAAGTTCACCCATACCTGCAGTAGCTTCTCCTGACCATGCGAGACCTCTGTCACACCTCTACCACAACACAACACTGAGGGTGCTGCACCCTCTAGTGGTAGAATACTGAAGTCCCATGAGTATACAAGTATGGGCTCTTTTTGGTGGTACAACTGTTTAACTGTTGATCGGTTGCCAGTTGTGACAGCAACATTCTGGCAACAATGAACATGTCTGCCATAACATTCTCACCACTGTTGTACGGTTTTTGCCACTAGGCCTAACATCCATCACTATTCTGGCAACAATGGCAAGTTTACTGCAGAATTCCTAATCTAAGTTTGCAGCATACTTCTCCATTAAACATGTAAAGAACACAACAATGAGAAGTGTCCATCAAACTCTACATTCCCGTGATGCACACATCCAGCTACATTTTAGCAACAATGACAAATAACAAGCTTGTGGCAAACTTCTAGCAACATTCTGGCAGCGTTAACATTCCGAATTCACTGTCAAACTTAGAGCAACATCCTGACAGCAATTATAAATTTGACAAATTTATTGACAAACTGAGTTTGCCACATTTATTCAGTAAAACTCTGGCCACAGGTTTGTTTTCCTCAAACTAAGTTTGCATCTAAAATCCATCAACATTTGGGTAACATTGACAAGTTTTCTGCAAAATTTTGGCACCAATGTCTAGTGTGCTACAGACATCCAGAAATAGTGAAGTGTGTTTCAAACACATCCTGCGATTGTGACTGATTGTTCAAATCGCTGTTTGCCGGAATGGGACTTCATCTGTTACAATTCATTAAATTAACAGCGCTAGTCACGCAACGTGAAGAAGTTTCCATTTCGATTGTACGGCAATTATTGATGTTTTTGTTAGTTTCCATGCTTCCCTTGTGTTTAACATCACAATGGTATAAAGTGTGGGTAATTCCCTTTGGCAATGTCTGTTCAAATGCTCATTTGACGGAGGGGCTCAGGAAGAGCCCAAGTGAACCCTCACCACATACTTCAGTGTTTGACAGTGGGACAGCCTCACAAACTCCTCACAAATTTAACAGGAATGTATATTAAAGTCTGTGAGTCCATCTGTGTGGAATGAAATGGGGCCTTTCCGTCAGCGTATATTTCAAATTTAGATGTTTGCCTTTTCACAGTCTTGAATGATAAGCTTTTTCAGTTTCCAGTGCTGTGTGTACATACTGTAATTGAAGATAGGCTGTTTTTAACAAACTATAAATGATACTGTCTAAAATTACCTTACATATGACAGGAGTAAAATTAGAATTGGCATACATTTTGCATATCAAAAAAGGTGAAAGTTGTTCTCTTGCCTACTTGCAGCGGATGAGTCTCACACACTCTCCTAAATCGACCTCTGAATCACCCTCATGATTTCATAATTACGTGCTTGTTGGAATTCCAAATTGAGAATAATTTTAGTAAGTGATGTGCTCTGTTATTTAACTTGCCTTTCTGGCGGTACTTGAATGGAAAAAAAGAGATAAAGTCCTGTTTAAAATAGATAAAATTAATTATTCCATGGGCAGTCAGTCTGCAGATAACAAAAGCATTCACTTCTTCTTTATTTATAGAAAATATAAAAGGAAAAAAAAACTGAAAGGGCAAAGAGTAACAGCAGCACACAAAGAAGCTGTGCTTTCTCTGCAGATATGAAAGGAGAATTATTCATAGTTTCAGTCCGAAGAAAAGTTGTAAAAGAGTGACACTGCAACGATTTGTCGGCACAGTTAATCTTCTTAAACGAGGGAGCAGTCGGATCTTTGGCGAGGACTGCACTTTAAATAATTCACCATGCTGGGATGTTTCATTCCATTTGCTGTGCCTAACTCTCACTTGACAACTGCCAAGTGCCCAATTTCTGCTGTTTGTAGTTGGCTGTGTTCTCTGAAGCTGTGCATTGATTTCATCCCTCAAACAGGCAGTGATTAGCAGACACTTTTCTATGGGTGAGCTTGCACACAAACATGCACAAACACACACACACACACAAACACACACACACACACAAACACGTATGCTCATTGACATGCATTCATAAACACATCAAAGATAATTACTGAAAATTGTCAGTGGTGGAAAGTTTTTAAGATATGTTTTGTCCTCTGCCAGTTTAGCTTGCACTCACTGCTTTCCCAGATATTGTTGAGCTACAAAACACAACAATGTTCATGATCTTTGCAATGTCTCTCTCTCTCTCTCTTTCTCTGTCTCTCTCCCTCCCTCTCTTTATGTCTCTCTCTCCAGTTCTCTTATCCGCTCTTGAAAATATATGTAGGAAATGTTCAGTTTTAATAGGAACATTGTTAGTTTTTTAGCTGGAACTCTGAAAGGGAACATTGCCTTCAATTTCATATACTACTTGCAATTATCCTTTACAGTGTTCCCACAAAAGAGAGAGCTGTTAAGTGGTCACCCAGCCATCAAAATATACCTTGTTTGAACATTACATAGCCCACTGGAACAAATCACTACAGGATATATTCATGTTTACCTCCATTCTATTGTTCTGACAGGGGTGACTCAATTGAAAGGACGGTTTCACAGTTTCTTCCAGAGTGGTGCTCAGATACCAAAGATGAAGGCCCAGGTGTACTTCAGTGCTGTCTCTGTCTCTGTTTCTATTGGGTTTCACAGGGAAATGGAACTGGCAGTAAAAACCAGAGCGCCAGCAGCTGCCTATAGAGATGGTGACAAGGATGGAATCAGTGTACACTCATATGCACGCGCGCACACACACACACACACACACACACACACACAGCTCACAGAAAATGTGGGACCTAATGGCACTTTTGGATAGAAGAGTCTGAAAAAATGCCCAAAATGTAAATGATGACGCCTGGTGTCTGGAGAAGAACACTTTGAGCCCTCTTTCATTAGCATTCGTATCTGATGCCAGTTCGGAGAGGGCAACTTCCAGGGATGCATTAAGAGCATTTATCAGTGTGCTGTGATGGTTTAGTTGGTTTGGTCTTGGCTGGCTTGATTTACCGTAAGAAGCCACCAGTGCTTTAGCAAGCGTGGTCATTAGACAAGAAAGTAGACAAGAAATAGTCAGAGCCCACCACCTAAAGCTGATCTACACCTTCAGAGAGTGTCATCTCAAGTTATGATATAATGCATCAATTACGCAATGGCTTTGGCAGTGGGGCGGGGGAGTGTGGATGAGGTTGTTGGGTAATTTGGTTGCCATGGTAGCACTTTTCACTTCAGTAAAACTTTAAATGCTTGGCAACAGTCATGTCAAAGTTCGACAGTTACACACTCTCTATAATTTCTGCAACTGTGCAACAGTAATGTCTACTTTCTTTACCAGCGCGCTTGGGAATGGTGTCCACATCTATGCAGAAGGATATGAACTGTTTTATCTGCTGTATTTACTGTACATCTATATGTCACCTTCTACATATTACATTTGACCCTTCGTCCTGTAATTTCTGTTACATTTTCTGTACCACCTGTCATCTGTTGATTCCAGTCCACA
>PYXC01000408.1:2267500-2370000 GCA_015244755.2 Tenualosa ilisha
AACTTTTTGTTAAGTGTCTCTTTCTCTCTCTCTCTCTCCTGTATCTATCTATCTATCTATCTATCTATCTATCTATCTGTCTGTCTGTCTATCTATGAAGTATAATTTTCACACTTGTGTCATTTACAAGGCCAAATGAATGATTAAAGTAACAAAAAAAACAAAACAAATAAATAACTACCAGACATACATATAAAATGTGACAATGATTCATCCTTGTTTCCCCCATAGCCACAATCAGCTTCATTAACTGTACCGCTTGGGTCTCCGTTGTGCATCATTAACACTCTTTGTTGGGCCTGTATCCTTTGAATCCGTCTGCAGCCTCAGCGGAGACCAGCACATAAATCAGGAGGCCTCCGGCCCCGAGGCCGCTTGTTAGCGATGCGCTCTTTTAATCAGATAAAGCGACGGCTTCTTCCCAATTTGGTGCCTGCTTAGGCACTGGATAAAGTGAATGGATGGACAGAGGAGAGATAGATAGAGAGAGAGCAATAGATGAGGGAGGCAGAGTAAGAGGGGGAGAGAAATCGCCTTGGAGCGTCTGTAAGTGTCTGTTGCTTGTGTGGTGTGTTGAGACAGACTCCTGGGGTCGCACTCAGCAGGGGTCCTGGGGAGGGGGCAGTGGAACAAGCAGGGCAGCACTTGCTAGTGGAGGGGATCTCAAGCTCCAAGGAATTATTTCTCTCTTAGTGTATGAAGAGAGAGAGAGAGTGTGTGTGAGTGTCAGGGGGATTGTTTTTGTCTATTTTGCTGCACCCATGGATTTGCAGTGTACTTATGCATTGCTGTATGTGCATGTGTTTGTGTGTACATCAGTATGTGTACACGTGTGTATGTGTGTTTGTGCGGACGCGTGCATGTGTGTGTTTGTATGTGATTATCAAAAAGATAAAGCTAAATTCGCACGTTCTAGATGCAGTACAGCAACAAATATGTAAAATTCACAAAATACAAGATGCCTAAGCGTCTGTTTGCTTTAACACATGTCCGCCAGGTGCTGAGGCAGTGCAGACCTTTGCATGTCTGTATTGCTTTTGCACCTGCTATTGTGTTTTCTCCCCTCATATTCCTTTGTGTGCACATTTGTGATTATAGCCTTTAGTTTGTATGTTTGTGTCTGTAGAAGCATTTATCTGTGCGTGTGTATGTGTGTATGTTTGTATGTTTGAGCTTATCCGCGTGTCCATGTACTGCATGTTTGTGAAAGAGCTGGAAAGTCTTGCAGACTTTGTGTTCTGCTCTAATATTCCATAACAATAATGGTAAATGTGATGTGATGTGAATGGAGGGCTCTTCAAACTTGACCCTTCACCTCCATCCACCACAGCTGGGTGGGTGGTGCTGGTTGTAGTAGCTGGTGCTGAAGCAGCTAGCCAAGTGCAGCTCTAATTAGCTGTAATGAGATCTCTCCCTATCTGCTTGTGGTAAATAGCATCAGGCATGTGTCCTGGCCTAGAACTTGGTGGTGGGTGGTGGGGGTGCTGGTCTGTGTGTGTGAGTGAAAGCTGATGGTGGTGGTAGGGTGGGGGGTGTGTGTGTGTGTGTGTGTGATAAGGGGCTCCCCAAGCTGGATCCAGTGCCCGAGGCAGATCAGCACACAGTCTGTGCCCCTGTCCCTCGACAGTGCTGTGCTGTGCGTGTGTGTGTGTGTGCGCGCATGTCTGTCTGTCTGTCTGTCTATCTATCTGGTTGTGAAGTTTGGTGTGTGTGTGTGTCTGTGTTTGTTTGTGTCTCTGTCAATAATGTGTATGTCTCTAGTTGTTTTTGTGCAGGTGTATGTATGCAAGTGCCAAGTCAGCCTATGGGAAGGTCATGATTGCTTTTTGGGAGGGTAATATTGCATTAATAGTACTTTCTCCCTCTCTCTCTCTCCTCCTGTCCTGTCTGTCTTTTCTCTCTCCCATTCTTTCCCTTTTCTCTTCTTATATAACTAATACTCTGGAGACTCATACTGTAATAGCTTATGAATCAAGCCTGTAGCTGCTGCAGTGTATTGACATAAGCCTATACACCAAACTGCATGTATGACCTGTAATAGTGCTGCGGACGGCCATTTTCACTCAATCAATCCACCATACATTTTCTGCAACACTTAATTGATTGATTTTTCTGTCTCGCATCTCTGGGCAAGCAGTTCAGTCAGGCCCTGAAGAGAAACTGTATCAAATGGCTGTTCAGAAGTTGCAACGAATCTCGATGGATCGATCACAGTGCTGGAGAGGGAAACCGAGTCTGTTGCCCAAAGGGTGCCATGTCAGCAGAGAGAGAGAGAGAAAGAGAGAGAAATAAAAAGAGACAGGGAGAGAGAGAGAGAGAAAGAGATAGGCAACTGTATGCAGTGCCATAAACCAGAAAGGAAGTGAAACTCACTGAAGGAAAAAAAACTATTTTATTGGAGACACGAGCATGCGTGTCAGTGTGTACATTTGTCTGAGTTGCAGTCCTATGGCAGAGAGACCAAACACAAATGAGAGCAGTAAGGCGGGTGGAAACACCACTGGAGGTGGTCATTGGAATGGAAATCAAAACAGGAAGGACATGGTTCTGCACCAAAGACTCCTCAGTTAGTGAAGTGTGGATTTTCTTTCTTTCTTTTAAAATAATATTATTCTGCCCTGAATAACCCTGTATGCCCTGTGTGGTTTACTGCAGTGCAAACTGAATAAATGGCTTGTCTCGCATCTACAGGATGGGAATTCTGATGAGCTACACAATTACCCCAAACTGTTAAAATGGCTGTAACTTGATTTATGAGTAAATAATGAGACAAGGCTTTAGCAAGGTATGCAGTCAGGTAAGCAGTCAGCTTCAGGCCTGACCTATATTAAATAATTATTCAAGACATCCTTATTTTTTTTTTACTTATTTTTGATATACTGTGTGTGTGTGTGTGTGTGTGTGTGTACGCTTGCACAAATTCATATGGAGGAATGACTATATAATTACAGCAATATCAATCTGGGCTTAATTAAGGCATAAAGGCGTAATTATCACATTAAAAGATGTCTCTGCAAAAGCATTGTGCAATCTCATTTCAACACGAGGTTAAAGGATAATTTATTGAGATAACAACATAAAACCGTGTAAGAGGATTTGCAACTTAAGATTTGATGTCTCATTAACAGTTTTAATGTGTCTGAATGTCTAATGAAGGAGTCTTCCAAAAACCCATCAAGAGCTCCGATGAACACTTCTGAATTAATTATTGGCTGAGATGGACCTTTAAGACAGGGGTTTTAAAGTAAATACGTCTAAATAAAAGTCTTGAAACAATAATGTTGAGTCCACCTGACCCATGCGAATAACAGTTTAATTACATCTCTTTGTAATGTAACTAGATTCCTTCATCTCCCTACTAATTTGAATCAGGCAAATATTTGAAAGTAGACCTCACTCTAGATACAGCCTAGACTACTTATTTTGCTTCTTCCAACTTTAATTAATATGAGTATATATGATAATTGTCAAGCATATTCAATTAACCCATTCTTTCCTTTGCATATTCAATGTATTATATTGTATATTCAATTTTACACATTGCTTAATGGAAAAGGCCAACTGCTATCTGACAATAGTACAGTGAGAAGACATAAGACAGCTAAAGGTGTTGGCTCACAGTGAAAAATGACAGTATAGCTCCATCCTGTTTCGCACACAGCCACACTGATTAGCCAAACTCTATCTACAATCCTGCAGTTGACACCAGCTGGAGAGGCCTTTCCCCAATGCCTTTTTTTTATGTGTCCTATCACCCATCATCTGTTAGAAGTAAAGGCTCTTGGCCAACTTTGAAACGCTACTATACTTGAAGGCTGGGTTTTAGTGCTGCCTCCCAAATAGACTCATCTGAGTGCCAGACGCTTGCAGATATGGATAGTGCTATCATCTCATTCGCCGGGCCCTGCCATTGGCTAACAGGTCTATTTCTGAGGCCAAGGGACCAATTATGTGAGAGTTTGTTGTATGTTTTCTGCTGTGCTTCATACATAAAAAGATGCCATTCAATAGACCCACAGCCTCTGCTCGGAATAGGTTATATACATGGCCTCATTTCAGATTAAATTAGAGTTTGTCAAAAGGAATCAATGAAACAGAGCAAAATAATCTCATTCCCATTGATCTGCATGCATTGAAAAGGGCTGAGCATGAAGAATGTTCTGGAATAATGAATGATTGATTAAGCATCAAAGTCAGCTGTAAGCCAAACATGCATGTATGCCAGGTCTTGGGTAATAATCACCTAAAGGGCCCAAAGTACGGGGATGGGGATGGGTGCATATATGTGTGTTTGTGTCTGTGTGTGTGTGTGTGGCGGGGGTAGATTACATCAATTAACTAAACTAAAATGCTGCCTATGAAGCTTAAATCGGTCCATGTTGTCAGAGAGGGTCTGCTATGGCTTCGTTTCAGAGACATTTTTTTTTTCAGAGACAGAGAGAGAGGGTGATTGAGAGAAAGAGAGAGAGAAGTGCTTGCAGTACAGACAGAAAAGCTGCTTTGATTTAAGGTGCACAGGTCCTCCTTGCTGTCTGTGAAGTGTGGTGGCACTCATAGATTTCGTGGAATGACACTTGATGGCATGTATGAGAAATTGTACTGAGCCACCTGGAAGACTTCCAGTTGCCTGGTTTAGAGCCATCAATATAGTTGCTTCTGATACAGGAAAAGTCCTTCCCAGACTCCAGCCAAAGACCATTTTGGCTGAATGAAAGATAGCAAGCTGCCACGTTAGCATCTACAAGCCACCTCCAAAGGTGACTGAATAGTGACTGGCAGGCAGCGTCCTTTCTTTGTCCAACATCACATCTGAAGTTCCTTTGACTACCGTGTAATAAAAAAGACATAGATAAAAAAAGATAGGCTTCCCCTGAAAAGATGATGAGCATAGATTGTCGGACAGTGATTGTTCTCTTTTGTCAGTCCACTTCCATACAGACATTACATTTGGGTTTGCCTTTTGAAACTCTGGCTTCTGAAACTAGCCCTGGTTCTTTTTGAGCAAATACCACAGATGTCAATCATTCTCCTGCTATGTCGTCACGTAAGATGGAGTGTGTGGAGGTTGAGGTGGTATTGGGGATGGGGGTGGGGGATGTTGGCGCTGAAGCAAAGGGAGGGTTTGGGGTGTAATGAGAGGGATAAAAATGTACACCTGCAGAGGGGATGATGGGCCGGGGAGCGGCGGCAAGGAGGAGCGGGCACCCCCTCGAGGCGTCCACTCAACGAGCCCATTCACCCCAGGACATCGCTCCCACTCGACAGCGCCTCCTCCTCCCGAGAGGAGAGTTGATAGAGAGATGGCAGCATGGGCTGCCAAGGCAGCTGAAGCCTTGGGGAAAAGAGAGGATGGGAGGGGAGCGGAGGACAGAGGAAGGGGAGGTGGGGGTGGGTGGAGGACGGCAAGGAGGAACAGGAGTCCCTCATGGGCATGCTTACTCTGGAGGGCAGCTCAGTGGAAACCCATGGCAGACGCGGCTGTAGTCTGCTCACACCACAGGGGAATACTAGAGCAACCAAACGACAAGTCAAATGGTTTCCAGCACATATACACAAACACACTGTTCATCACTCAGAACTTTTTTTCCGAATATTACTACTATTCTATTACTATTATTACAATTATTATTATTGCTATTAAACTATGGCTTCAATTGCAGTTCTTATTATTCTGACTATCACCACAATATTACTTGCCAACTATGCTGTGCATTATCACTGCTGTTACTATTACCGCTACTGCTATTATGACTATTGTAGCTACTATTATAACTATGATTAGGCTGCCACTACATTGATCCCTGCGAGTTGCAACACCCCTGCCCTACACTACTCTTGTAACTGCCTTTAGCCTTTCATAATTGGAGGCTTGAAGCTGGGGCAGTAGCCTTCCTTTGTGTGGCTTTTGAATCAATGAATCCTGGATCTGTGCCGCAGTAGCGGCAATCTGTGGTAATGCCGTCTGGGAAAACCAAAGCAGCCAAAAAGCCCGCCTTCTGCCAAACAGCCCAGGATTAGTCCAGCACAGTGACCGGGATGAGGGGAATTCGTCCTTCTTTGGCCAATGCCAGTGCCATATGTGGCAGGATATTTTCTTAACTCCTCAAACACAACTCCTGAGCCATGCCACCAGGAGGGTCCAAGAGCTGTGTATGCTGTTTTTCCACAGAGTGTGACAGAGAGAGAGAGAGAGAGAGAGCTTCTCACACTCTGATGCTTTGGCAGCCAAGTGACAGCGTGCCCAGGAGTCATGTTTACACTTGGCATTTCCAGAATTTTAAGCAAAGCACGCTCACATACTCAGAAGAGCGTGCGAAAACCCAGAGGGTCTCCAACACTGAAATCTTGCATTCACAACATGTGACTCACAACAGCAGCAGAATTCCCAGTTTACTACTTGCATCCATTTGTCTGCCTTCATTTGTCATGTATATATGTGCCATGATTCCTTTCATCGGTCTGGTTGGCCATTCCTGTAATGGCACCGTGCTATCTTTGCCCTACCACTGCTGAGTGATGAAAGCACCCGTGGGTGTAGACGCTCACTCGACACCGGCAGTGCCCCACTATCACTCGTAGTCCATCCATCCATGCCCCCATCCTACTGAAAGCTCTTCAAACTCTGCCCAGTACCCACCCACCACCCCTTCATAATGAAGCCCCCCCCCCCCACACTCACACACACACACACACTGTCTCTCTCTCTTTAGCACACACAAACACACGCACGCACACACTCTCTCACACTGTCTCTCTCTCACACACACACACACACACACACACACACATACACAAGCAGCCCAGGCAAATGTCGCAGGAGCTCCAGCTCGAAACTCCAGCTCCAGCCATATCCATTACTCGCAGCGGCTGGCGTGATAAATCGGGGCCTGTCAGCGCGGCATCATAATCAGATTGTTTCAGAGGTCGTTTAACATCGGAGCAGAGAGGAGCACGGCGGCGGCCGGCCCCTCCGAGGATCCGGCTCAAACACAATTTATGTGTCAGAGATGAATCACGCAGCGAAACATTTATGGAGAAAATGAACTGCCCCGGACCCGGTTATGACTGTCTGTGTGTCACTCTATCTGGGAAAAAGTTTCCGCTTTTTACGCGTTATCATAAATAACCGTGACTTCATCCTCCCTCTGGCAACACTAAGAGATTCTCCATGCAAGGAAGTGGGGGGAGAGGGGATGGGACGTGGGACAATTCCTGCACACGCTGCATTGTGTTGTTTTATGACTCCGATTGGTAGAGAGCACAAACTTTCACCTGTTTGGGGTTTACAAGAACTCAACTACACAACTGACATTTACAGCAAATATGCAACTGCCACTGCCTGAGCAAATCTGGTTATTTAGCTAATCTGTCATCATGTATCGGCGCAGAGATTCAGACCAGACTGTTCTGGTAAATGCCACAGATCTATCTATCTATTTATTATTTCTTCCTGTCTGTGGCTTATACTGTGTGTTTCGTAACCAATTATGACATTGCCTTTATGGTAAGGCATTAGTCTGGACTAACCATCTCTGTTCAGAATAACCACAATCTTTTTACAGTCATTTCTTATTCTATTGCAGTGAGGCTGACATAAAATGGCCAAAACCTGATTATCAGAGAGTCTGCATGAGTCATTATCTTCTAATAATCCTAATAGATTCATTTTTCCTTGATTTATTTTACAATCATTATTTTCCCATGCTGTCCCAGCAGCTCTCCATTGATTAATACTCACTTGGCATTAGTTAATGGTTAATTGAAACGCATCATATTTCTCCAGTCCAAGAGAGGATTTAATGAACATGCTTAATGTTTTGTTCCCTTACAATAACAATCAGTTGAAAAACATCAAAAAAACAATCAAACAGAGGAGAATATAACGAAGAAAAAAAAGGCTTCTTGTGCTGGCAATCGTGTGTCTCTGAATTAGGTGCTAGAATTGGAGAACATTTAAATACTTGTCTGGATCAAGATGCTGTTGTTTTTTTGTTTTTTTTTGTCTTGTTTTGTGTTTTTTTCTGACATGCCTTGTTTGTTTTAAATGTGATAAAATTAGCTTGTCTGAAGACATCCATCATTCACTTGCACCTGGCACGAAATAAAAAGACTTTTGCTTTATGTTTGTGCTTTTTCAAAGATGTTTGTCATTTCTCACACATCCTGTCTGCGAATACACCGACTGCTGCTTGGACACAAGAGTAAGCTCTTACAATGCCACCACACCGTTTCAAAGTGATGTTTAGTCCACTTACAATAAGTGGAAAATCATGGTGATTACTGCAGAAGCCAGCTCTTGTCTTGTTAGACTATTCAAACCAGAGCACATTTCCATAATAAAGAGGGAAAAAAATGTCACTAAAAACTGTAGATATTGCTTGGCTGGTTGAAGTGTGGTTGTGAGCGTCTATGATCTAAAGATTGTCTAACCATTGCCCGTTGTCTGATTTAGTAATTGGGCAAACATATTTTTGGTGCCTCTACAGTTTCATACCTTAATGAAACGCATGTATTACACATTACAGCTATAGTTGAATATAGTTGTAATGTGTAAAGCATATAGTTAAATATACAATATTTTCCTAGCTAAATTGCATGAGTGTTTCTTGCACATGGCCAGATCCTACACTACTGTAAGGCATCTTTCATTAAAGTGGACAAGAACACATCTTGGTGTCTATGTCTGGGGCTTAAGAGCCATAAAAAAACACTCAGTAAATACAGACTATGTATCCACGCCAACAACCCCCGACCCCACACACACACACACACACACACACACTCACCCGCCTCACCATCCCCAGAGGTCTACTGCTTCCCCTGTGAGTGGTTGTTGTTCCTTTTATCTTAATGAAATCAGAAGTGAACTAAAAACATAGCAGCACCTGCGCCTCCCTAACCTGTGAATTCACTCCAAACCCGCTACACACACACACACACACACACACACACTCAACCCTCTGGCAGAAAGTCTGGATGCTTTGTGTTTGTGTGAGTGCGCGCATGCTTGTGTGTGTTTGTGTGTTTGTGTTTGTGTGTGTGTGTGAGGGTGTGGGGGACAATGATGAGTGATGAAAATGTAAATCCATTTCTGGAGATTAGACTCCCAAAGTGGCAGGCCCAAGGCAAAGGCTTAGCGGGGCGGCCATGACACATCTGTCTGGACGCTAATTGGCTCCAGTGGTTGGAGGAGAGTGAACTGAGCACGCTCCCTTCCCCATCGATCTGTCCTGAGGCCCAGACACAGCAGGACACAGGACACAGTAAGAGCACAATAAAGCACAACAAGCAATATCTCTCTCTCTCTCTCTCTCTCTCTCTCTCTCTCTTTCTGTCTGTTTGAATGCATCTGTCTGAATTGAAGCGTATGTGTGTGTGTGACTGCGTGTTTGTGAGTCTGTCTGTATGTTTGTGGGTGTGGGTGTGTTTATGCCTGTCGGATGAGTTCTCAGGGTATTAAGGGTATTAATCGTGTAAATCTAAAGTAAAGTAAAGCTGGGGTTCTCATGGACCCCTCATAATCGCAACAAAAATGTAACCATAAAAGTTTATAGCCATTTGTTCTTTTAGATGCTTTTGAACTCTTATTCTAAAAACATATTTTGCTAATACCACAACAGTTTTGAATAGGCATGTTATTGCATTTGGCAAAACTTGACAATGCAAGAGCAGTTTTAAAAGGATTGGTTTTTTTTTGTGAAATCTAGGCCTACTACGTTAAAAAATACAGTTTGTTTCACATAACTAATTATAGCTCATATTCATTTTGCTTGCAATTAACGTTAATGCCCATGGAAGGTGTTTTGACAGATTGATGTAATAAATTTGTCACTGATGTTATGCTGGTGGGAGTAATGAGCACAATGTGACTGGGCTCTGTGCTGATCTCTACTTTTTTTCCCATAAGATAAGTACTATACTTTATTGCAAACTTTTTCACCAACCTCCTGTCATCATGCTGTGGACCCAAGTTTTTTAAAGCACTTTCCTACAACCTGTTTTCATGCAACCAAAATATGCAGTTCACACACACACACACACACACACACACACACACACACACACACACACAGGAAGACAGACAGGTAGATATGTGTTGCACTTTCGGACAAATTGCCCAGACTTCATGTCATTTTCCAGACAGTTGAAGAAGAGACACTGACCACATGTGTCTATACACCTCTCTCTCTCTCTCTCTCTCTCTCTCTCTCTCTCTCTCCGAGACAACTCGCGACATGGGTCCAGTCCAGTTTTCATCCAAGAGACAGTCATTACAGGAGCAGACGGATAGTCAGCCAGGCCTGTGTCTGCGACACCTCTCAACTGTCTGTGTGTCTCGCCCCCCCCCCCAAAGGGGATGGCCAGAGTGGAGGTAGAGACGTCTCTGCCATCAGCTATCTTCTACCTACTCTTTCCCATTCACACCTCCTCCCCTAGTGTGATTTATCCCTCTTCTCCCATCATAGGATCCTGTCTTTATTTATGGGGTGGAGATGCCAGCTCTGCTCGTGGATCACAAATTCATGAAGGATGGTGATGACTGGAGCAAGACTAGCTGGGCATGATGAAGACACAGGGCGCCTCTGGCATGTGAGCAGTGCCACTGCATGTATGTGTTTGGTGAAGTCGAGCAAATGGGATTTTCAGCCTTGCATTCTAATGAAACCAATAAGCCTTGCCAGCAGTTTGAGTCGTGTTGATGTAAATCTTTGCTTCATAGCTGTCCATAGATCAGTGTGAATGTCAGTGTGTCATTTCAAATGGAAGTGGCATAAAGAGGTGAGATGTATTTGACGGTGTTCAATTACCACAAACATAAATTTATCAGGTGTTTGGTAATAATTAGAGAGTAGTGCATTTCGCATTTTTGGATGCCCGAAGTAAATTCATGTTTCATTGAGCCCCCAGCCCCCCCTAAATACTAAAATAATCCAAACGTTCCTGATCCTGGAGCTTGCTAGGTTGTGTTGTGACTGCCGCATGATTCACTGTGGATCTGTAATGAGGGCTGCCTTAACACACAGCCTGTCCTTAACCTGGCAGCCCATAATGAGGAGCCTGGCCAGACAAACACGCTGCAGTGGAGTTGTGATCAACCTCATCATCGAGTCGTTCAGCTTCTGGAGTCTGGAAGCGATGGCGGTGCTTATTTAGTTAATGATCTCATGTACCGCTGTCTACTATTGGGTTTTTTTTGTCTCACTTTTGCTTTTACAATGAAAATAGAATCCTAAGGAACCCGATATATGATTTACTAAAGGCTATTACAGAATGCATCAGTCCCTATATGATTAATGAAACACTGTGTACACACAAGTGACCAAGCAATGTTGTTCAGATTTATTCTGATCCTGAACACTATACTATACAAACTATGTATTTTTTTGCTTTAGTTTTTTTTTTAATTATAATTTAAATTAAATAAAACATGTCATCAAATATGTTATGTTTTGTGATTGAAGTGCAGAGGAAAATGTGAGAAAGGTCTTCTCTGCATAGTAACAGCTCTAATCCCTTCAGTGGAATTGCATTTTTGGTGCAGCGTTCTTTCCTCTCTTTCATTCATTCTTTTTTTGTTTTGTTTGTATTCTCTTCATCCCAGGGTCAGAAATATGAGAATGGCATCCTGTTGAGTTGAGAAATTACTGGCGATCTGTTGCACTTACAGACTACATATCTGGTATCTGGTGTCTACAAAGAGGTTTCTGGCATCTCCCTTGATATTACTCTCTCTCTTTCTCTCTCTCTCTCTCTCTCTCTCTCTCTCTCTCTCTCTTCTCACACACACACATATAAACTCTCTCTCTCTTTCTCTGTCTCTCTCTTTCACACACACACACACATAAACTCTCACTCTCTTTCTCTTCCACTCACCTCAGTCTCTCTTTCCGCCTTTCTACAGTATATTTGCTTCCCTCACTCACAATTGCTATTTCTCTCCTACTCTCCATCACCCTGCCATCATCATACGTTTGTCTCATATTTACTCACACCTTCCCCTGCACTTCTGTCCTCTTTTGAGCTCTTAAACCCGTCACTTGATCCACGCAAGTATGCCAGACAAACAGGGTCCCGGAGTCTGGGGACTCGTGTGGTTGAGACACGAGAGCCCCATCAGGAGGGCTGCCCTTCACACAGCCTGCATTTCGTCTTCACGGAAAACCACACACCACCTCTCCTCCTCCCCCCTCTTGTCCTCCTTTTCCCTCTCTTTCTCCTTCTCTTTCACCCTCTCAACTTCCCTCGAGTAGCGGTGGTCTTTGTCACGCAAGTCCTGAAGGAGTGAAAGAGAGGTGTGACTTGCATGTAGCAGAGGAGCAGAGCACTGTAAGAGAAGTAATTTTTTTGACATGTGGTGAATTCAAATATGAGCACTCCTGGTAATGTCTATGTGTGTTTGTAGGTCTCTCAGAAAATCAATTCATATAATCAAATGTTTCTTTAACAAAAAAAAGAAAGATAAAAAACATCCTTGTTCACCATTCTTTGTTCAGAGTTAGCCAACAACAGCTAGTGTCTATGGAGATTCACAGGCATTGTACAAATCACAGGAAGTGAACAATTCACAGGAAATCAACATGTTCTTGGAATTTAGTTTCTCTCCCGCAGTGCAATGATGGGCATGTCCTATTGTTGCTCCTTTCCACAACTTCAATAGAGCATGATGGTAAACAACAACCCATAATAAGCACGCATTCTTAGCTGACCCAGCTCCAGATGGCAAGAAAAGGCATTGAAGCTGCAGGTGCTGTCAGACAGAGCTTGGATGGATCATTTTATGACGTGCTTGCAATCTTTCTTTTTTTGTTTTTCAGGCCATGTGAGCAGAGTTTAGAGGTTGTTTGAAGAGTATGAAGGTTAACGGGAGGTTTTTACTTTATTATCAAATGTGTTTTATGGCGTTTTTAAATGTGCTTTACTTTAGAAACAAACACTCTGTCAGTCTCTTGAACATTAAGAAATGTGCAAGCCATCAAGGAGATGACAGGTTGTTTATTTAACTTAACAGATATTTCAATTATGATGTTAAGATCTGACAATTTAAAAACTCTCCATGCCAATATTTAGGAGGTTAAGGTAGTTAATCTCTCTAGTTGGAGAGATATTCCACTATGTTTAGTAAGGTTGCAGTGGAAATGGTTATACACTGACATTTTCCCAGTGAACATGTGGAAAGTTTATGTACTTAATGTACATTACTTAATGTGTTAATCTGCTGTGGTGAGTACAAATTATTCAAATGATCCACAAATTACAAGCTCCCAGTAGCAGCTAGCCAGACACTGCTTCTGGCTCTGTACTGTGCCTGAACTGGCTGTGATCTAGCCCTAAGTCTAGCTCTGATTTGGATTTAAATCTAATCTGGTGTGCAGGACTAGCCCACATCCACTCCAGGGGAGGAAACTGCTGCACTGTTTGTCAAATTTAAACTCAAACTGTCCTTTGACAACCTCATGTCAACGCCTTGGTTGCACAGGGCTGAAAAGCAAAGTAATTGGCAGCTTTTACAGGGTGGAAAATGGGAAGCAGTCAACAGGCATTCATTATTATTCTCAAAGACTGCATCATAAAAATGTTAAGACATGTCATAAAAAATATCCAGTCTAATGCCATGTCTCAGCTGCAAGATATTTATAGGGTTTCAAGTAATTTTTAAATGGTGTTGATGAGGTCAGTTCACAGAGGGGACTGTGCAATCTCACTTGGACTGTAATCTCACTTCCACCACTGGATCCAGGTGGAATCGGGCAGTTGTCACGGAGCTCACCATTGGTCAAAAAAAAGGAAGTGAGAGAAAGAAAGTGAGACAGAAAGACCAGGAAGAAAAAATCTCAGGGGTTGCTATAAACCAGGCGGAACTTACTGGCACTTGGAGAACAGAAAAGTGTTAATGGCAGGTGTGTGTGTGAGAGAGTAAGAGAGAGTCTGTGTGTGTGTGTGTGAGAGAGAGAGAGAGTGAGTGTGAGTCTGTGTGTGTGTGTGTGTGTGTGTGTGCATGCACAGGGACAGAGAAACTCAGCAATGTCACTGGTGGAAGCTGTGGGTGGGCTGCCGGGGCTGTCATGCATTTAAATTACCGCCACTCTCAAAGTGCACAATATGCAGCACAAGGTGTAATTGCATTTTGACTAGGGGATAATTGTGAGTCATTTTACAGGAGGGGGATGCTGAGGCATATGGGCAACCAGCTGGCTATGACTGAGGGGAGAAAGCTGTGTGTGTAGAGGGATGTGTGTGTGTGTGAGAGAGAGAGAGAGAGAGAGAGAGAGAGATAGATAGATAGATAGAGAGAGAGAGAGAGACAGAGAGGGAGAACAAGAACAGGAGTGAGATATGTGTTATAAGATAATAAAATCTCTGTGAGTGTGTGAGTATGCAAGTGCTCAAGATTTTTTTTATGGCAGTGTGTGTGTGTGTGTGTGACTATGTGTCTACATCTTAGTATAAAAACTGCATGCACACGTTTTAGGTTTTGACGTCAAAGTAAATTTTTGTCAGTCAGCTGTATAGAGGCAGCTTACTGAGATAGGATTAATTAATCTTTCAAAAATGTATGTGGGCAGTTCTGATAGCTAAAGCCTGCAGGTCACTGCACTGAGACCTGCTGTGATGGACACTTATTTCATCCCTCACTGAGACCAACAATCATGTCAGAATTCAAAAGACAGATTCATGTTACTAAGGCTGCCTTTTAGATGACAATCAGTCCATCCAATCAAACCTATTACTGATATCTTGGCACTGAAACTGCACCATGAATAGATGCAGAATATAGACTGTGACTGTTCTGATAACCACGCTTTGTCAGCCTGTTGGCCAGAGAGAGCAGTCTTATACACGGCATGGGGAGCCATGATGCTGCCAATGCTTACAGTATGAGAGTGAAATGTGTTGGCATTGCAACGGCAAGCCCCAGTGCATTTGTACACCTCAGTGCATATATATATAATGTTTGCTCCACTGCTGGGATATATATATATACACACACACACACATACAGGGGAGATGGGAGTCTTGCCATTTGGAATTCAACATGGTGCGGGAGATAGGGGCTTCACTGTAGAGCTCTGAGTCAGTGAGTGAACGAGTGAATCAGTGAGTGAGTGAGTGAGTAAGTGAGTGAGTAAGTGAGTAAGTGAATGAATTAGTCAGTGAGTGAGTGAGTGAATGAGTCAGTGAGTGAGTGAATGAGTGAGTGAATGCGTGAGTGAGTGAGTGAGTGAGTAAGTGAATGAATTACTCAGTGAGTGAATGAGTGAGTGAATGAGTCAGTGAGTGAGTGAATGAGTGAGTGAATGAGTGAATCAGTGAGTGAGTGAATGAGTGAGTGAGTAAGTGAATGAATTAGTCAATGAGTGAGCGAGTGAGTGAGTGAGTGAATGAGTGGGTGAGTGAGTGAGTGAGTGAATGAATTAGTCAATGAGTGAGTGAGTGCATTCGCGACATGCGCATGGTGTCATTACTATTCTGTGCCAGCGCATCGTTCATTTTTTCCGGCAAAAAATCACGTTGTCTAGATAGCAGACGACACTGCGCTGTCATGGGTGTGTCAGCGAAAAGAAGAGGTGTGGTATGGCGCAAAGCGTGCCAGATGCTATTATAAGGACGCAAAAATTAAATCCGCCAGTGACCAACAAAACCCTGGTCTGTCGTCAGTTGCGCATTGCTGAAAAGCTATTTTAGGGGCGCACACCGCTTTGGGATATGAAAGCGTGCACAATGCGCGAACACCATGCTTCTCTCATCAGCAGGAGCGCGCAGCAGGGTTTATACAAAAGTTTTTCATGTGGAGAAAAAGATTATGGTGTCCCTGGAAATATGAAATATAAATGTACATCACATATATCACAATATTTATTAATTTGCGTTGAAAGCTTTTGTTTCCCCCGTCTTCTAACATCATTGTACCGCTTTCGGCTCTGTTCGGATGTTCTTTTTTTGCCAAAGGCGGAGGACACAACTGAGGATATATCCGCCCATACTTCCTTGACCCGTGGAGGTTTGGGGGGATTCTTTCCATCCCCGAAGATAACCTGTTCACGCGCTTTTACCTCACGCACTAGCAGATCGGTCTCCTCCATCGAAAAACGCTCCTGTCTTCCGGGTAAATTCGCCATCGTAATAGCAACACACCATGGAAAATGTGCCGCTGGCTTTTCAAGGGAATGAGAGTATAAATCCTGATTGGTTAATTGTATGTTACGCCCAAAACACACCCATGACTAATAAAGTACTTTAAGACCAACCCTTTTGAACCATGCGCCTGGCGCAATGTTCGCTTTTCCCGCCGTCAAAATACCAAATTCTGTCAGGCACGCCCCCAAAGCAACTTGCGCGACAGACTTTAGACAATGCGCATATGATCGTCAAAATAGAGCCCAATGAGTGAGTGAGTGAGTGAGTGAGTGAGTAAGTGAATGAATTAGTCAATGAGTGAGTGAGTGAATGAGTGATTGAGTGAGTGAGTGAGTGCTCTGTCATAACCGCATACTGGGTTCACTGGTGTTTTGCTGCCTCCCCCTACTGTACCAGTTCTTTCAGCAAGCTGCTTGTGTTCCTTATTTCCCTGCTCTGCATAAGTGATTGGCCTCATCACTGTGACTGCAATTAGTCACACACACCTGATCTAGCGCGACAAGAGCATTATAATTGCATGAACATTGATGAGGAGTGTTCTGATAGAGCACTTTCATTGCTGAGGAGTTTTAGGATTATATTCTCAGGGTATTCTGTAAACTCAACTGTCAAGCCACAGATATGTCAACACTGAGACACAGGTCCCCATACAAGTGAAGCTGGTTCCTCATGCAACCTTACCATCGTTTGGTATAAAGCTTTCAAGGCACCTACCATGTCAATGTGGCACTCTAAGCTCTGGGGTAACACGACATCATGACAGCCTCTGGACTGGACAGTGATTTGGAGACCACATGTCAGGTCCCACTGACTACTGAAATGTTTGCTCCACTGCTGGGAAACAATGGGAGGTTATCTGTATGTGCGCGTCATGGATCTCCAGCACTTCAGTGTCAGTATGGACCATTAGGTATAGAGCTTTTTTTACCGCACCCATCGGCCAACTGTAAGAATTGAACCGCCTACAAAGAACAACCTTAACATGTGTCACTTACCTCCTATCAGATTTTCCAGTTGTGGTAAATGTGTTGCTAAAGTATCACAATCGCTGTCAAACAAATCACAGTAATTCTTAGCAAAAGCAGAAAAGGTCCATTCAAATGAGCACAGACCACCCACATCTGAGGAAAACCCGTCATGGCACAGTGTTACTGATACTTCACGCAGGAGTGAACCAAGCTGCAATCCAACTGGCTCATGCTGTATAATGATTTTAGCCTTAGCCTAAGCTAATTTGGCCATCAACACTACACCGGAGATATGAGCCTGCCGTTATGGGTTTTGCTTTTGGCATCATCTAACAGCTCAAGGCTGAGCTGCATAGAGATAACCTGACCAGTGTGCCTCCTGCTGAAGGATAGGTTGATCTTTCAGACCCTCACAATAGATGCATCAACTGAAGACTATTTGGTCCTGTGCAGAGGTGTAGAAACCTCAGGAAGGATATTGTTAGACCTGCACAAGCATTAGTTGTCAGGGTTCAAGACGGATGGTGGAGTCAGGTGTTGAAGAACATTTGTGGTACAGTGCAATTTAATGCTTTACTGCAACACACACACGCACACACGCACACACAAACACACACACACAAACCCATACACACATATACACATAGTCACTCTGTAAGAAATGCAGAAGGAAATGGGTTCTGACACAATGAAGTCACGTTGCACTAAGGCCTATTGACCTTTACAGCTTGACATTTCTGTGTAGTTAAGACCAGGTGATGTGTACACTAGTATCACAAATGGTTTATCATTTATCGCACTGTGAGAACAAATACAGGGCTATTAGTGACATCACTATCAGAATATTGTTTCAGCAGCTCATTAATAACTAAATAGCTTTAACTGGTTGATCAAAAGATTTGGCGTGTACTGTTGTAATACGTTTTGTTGACAGCATACATATTTGCAGTGAATGTCAAAAAAACAGCACAAAAGCCTAATTGGTGGGAAAATTGCCTTATTGTTTCTGTTAAGATATAGATATTCTTGTGTTAGTGATTCTGATTTTTAAGATTCTGTACCACTGTTGTCCCATTTAACCACAAGCATAACAATAGTCACACAGTTGTGTATGATGGGGCAGTATCGATCAAAACACGGTTCACTTGCGCTAGATCTTCAGGCTGAAACTGAGTTTGTCAACACAATCAATACAGAGAACCAGAGGGGTTATAAATAACCCAGTGACACCTCTGTCAGGCTAAAATGGACTTTAGCCAGCTGCCGCATCAAAGATATCTCAAGCAGCTGAGACTTCTTCAGGGCGCTTTCTGTCTATAAGATTACCTGTAATGTTTTATTTCACAAGTAAATACCAGAGGCGATTCAAATAAAATGTAACATATATTTTAATGGATCCCTGGCTAGTGAGACATGTTGGCCTTATAAGATTAATGTTGGTGTCAGCTACATAAACGTGATTTAAAAACACTGTTTTTAAAATGTTTAAATTTTTTTGGTTTTATAGAAAGTTTTGGAAAATTCTTTCACACGTAAACTGCAATTGTAAAAAGTAAATTGTAAAAATCACCTGGTTGAATCCAATCGAGGGCCAATCAAGGTGCAGCAATCAAGCTGTTGCTTACATACTCTGCAAATGAAGGGATTTTGTAAATGTTTGAAGAAAAAGGAAAGCAGTTTTTAAATCCTGTCAAATATAGCTGATGCAGACATCAGTCTAATAAGGCAAACATGTCTTCCTAGCCAGGGATCCTTTTAAGATTGCTGTTAACTGCCCACTTATTGTAATCATTAAACTCATTAATTGTTAAGGGCTGAATGTTTAACTACTGTGTCTCTAATGTTATATCTCAACATTTATGTATTTATCTCAAAAAATGAATTGTTTGTTTTCAGGTTTGGTTTTTTATTGAATTCAATACAATTTAAAAATAAGCTGTATTGTTTTTATGTTTTAGCCAGTTGTGCCTTCACAGTATTTGCGCTCCTTCTGGACAATGCTGCAAAATTGAAGTCTGTCTGTGTTACTTTTACCTCCAAGAGGAGTGCCATCAATACTTCTCTTACCTTCCAAGTTTGAGTTCTACACAAAAATCAATTATCATTACCCTTCAACCAGTCAGAGGTATTGATTTGTTATTCACTGAATTATTTATTTGTTACGTGCTTCAGTGAAGTAAACAAGGTTAACTGACTGATCAGCGGAAAGCCTTTCCTGCATCAGAGTTAAGCTGGTCGTCATAACAAATTGATTTGTAATTTGTTGTGGTTGTAAATGGTAATTGGAAGTGATCACATCTCCCTTTGCCAAACCAGCCAACATGTAAATGTTTTTAAAAAGTATGACATAAGGCATTTGGATTATTTTTGATATTCATTACAGGTGTGGAAATGTGTTGCAGTTTATGATATGTATTTTGTAATAATAAACAGCTGTTTGATTTTAAAGCTACACGGTGCACACATGTTTTCTGAGCTCTAGGAGAACAATTTGTTCTGTGATCCACACGTCACATACCTTTGTATTTAGAATCGTATTAAGTGATATGGAAAACAAGCTTTCTACAAACAGCAGGCCTACTGTACACCTGCCATGTTTCATTATGACTTTTATAACAATTCCCAGGATTTCAAAATGAGACCAGTGTAATTCTTTACACTCTTGTGCAATTAAACTTAAAAAAAGAAAAAAGAAAAAACTCTCTACCCTGAAGCAGTCATAAATGACTATTGATTGAGCAAACTGGCATACAACCTAATATAATTCATATGTGGGGATAACAAGACAACTAAATTTGAGATCTCAAATGAACTTCATCTTCATTTTAAGTTCATTTTAAGTGCACTGTGAGCATTGAGTTTTTCCCTGTTCACCAACACCTGTGCAAAGTGAATTTATGCATAACATTTCACTCTGCTCCCTCTGCCTCACTCTCTCCCTCTGAGGACTCTCAGCAGTTTCCAGGAAGTCGGGTAAATGTATTAGCTCTCAAACCTATGCACTTGTCAGCCGCACAAAGGCAAGAACTCACCCATTCATCAGGCACAGCAATGGACATGGCCACTGAGCCAACATGCTGCTCCCACTCAATAGCCTCACTACGGCAGGACACTTTCAGTTGTATCCTTGCTGTGGTCAGTGTTACTGCTCTAAAGCAGTTTTGCAATAGAAATTGATGACATACAGAAGCCTGGGATGCGTAGGTGATTCAGTGCCAATCAAAAGGAAAAAGCCAAACTGGCTAACAAAACTGATTTTATAAATCTAGGACTTACTTGACATTAATCTTAGATGTAAATACTTTTAGGTAAAATCATTTGTACATGTGAAATGACAACAACAGCACACCCTGATGAAATGGAAGCTGCAAACAATATACAGAATCTATATTCAGATTGTGCATTCATGTCAATGCTGTGCGGTTTTTGCAAGTTCTTTATATGTGCAGCTATTATGATTGGCTTTCACATTTTGGAATATGAAAACAGATGTCTGGACATAATTTTAATAGTCTGTTTTTAACACACAAAACAACTGTACTGGCATCAGGTTTTTACAGTGTGGTAAAAGGTAGGAAACTGGAGGCACTTGTCCATGAAAGGTTTAAGGCAAGTGCTACCAGGAAGACTCTAATACTGTTTCATTAATTCATTCATATGCTGATATCCAATCACCTGCATTCAGCTGCCTTGTATTGACTAGTCTTGCATACCTGTTGTCAACCTGTGGTCACGTTGACCACCATCAGTTATGTCCCTGTCTGTCTGTTTGGCTATTGTTGAGCGTGGGACCTGCTCAGTCACTCCAAAGACTTATTATTAAGACTTATTATTACTAACTATATTCACTGATATCATAACTCACTATGACATGTCCATACATTCAAACATCAATATGAATATGTGATGGGAATATTATTTATGTTATTTGATTTGATTAAAAGGTTCCAACACTTCTAGGGGTCATTTACATTGTGTTGCAGAAAACAAAACATACAACTTCACATTCAGTCAACTTGTATCAAACCTTCATAACTGCCTTGTGATATTTATTATACGTTTCTTTTTATACCAGTGTATCTGTGTCTGGTCATTAAAGAGGAAAGGGTACTTTGTGCCACCTCTGATCCATCCCCAACCTCACCTGAAAAGAGAGACAAGCTTATTCTGCCTTGACAATCATTAAAGAGGAAGCTAAAAAATTGGACCCCTCTGATTGATGATAAAAAACTTTCCTTCTTAATAGTATGAAACTATTTGCCACAAAGATGGAAGTTCATTCGGTCAGTTATTTATTCTATTCTATTTATTTATTATTTATTTATCTGTTTTGAAAAGCTCATCTCAAATGCCATGGCAAGGTGTGGTATTTCATATTCCTAGGTCTGGTGAACATAAAGCATGAATACCACAGTGGAGGAATTTTATGACCTTGGTGAAATGAAGCGAGTCACGCGCATGCGAGTGAGTGCACATGCACACGCACTGTACACACACACACACACACACACACACACACATACACACAGACACACAGACACACACACAAACACACACACACACACACACACACACACACACACACACACACACACACAGAGACACACAGACACACACACAAACACACACACACACACACACACACACACACGTACACACAAAATCACTTCAACAGCTGTGTCTTAGTCTAAAAGACATTTCATGCAGGATGAAAGTCTTTCTTCTTATGGCTCTGTCCTGCATCTTATTTTATTTTACATACGATGTACCATTGAAGCACTTCAACAAAATGGGTTATCCTCCCTCCATGATGAATAAGAGCACACGATTTGGTGCCTGTAATATCTGACAAAAGTGCTATTCAGATTGCACAAGCTCAATTCATGTGAGTCATCATAATGCTCCATAATGGAATGCCTCATGCAATCCATGGACATTCATTTAAAAATGACATTCAGGAAGAAGGCCTTTGCATATAGGATGCAAGCTGCATGGCAGTAAAGCATCATATGACTGACTCCAAATAATGTACAATGTGAAATTCCATTTACACTCATGATTCCTAATGGTGATGTGATATGTTATACAAGTCTTAGATTAGAATGTGATGCTATAGTCTCTACTAACAAACTAACTATAGGCTATCCATTTGTAATCATCGACAACCATTTGCGGTTGTGATATTGTCTGTACAAGTCAAGTCACTGTCAAGCTTTGTCATTATCATGACAGCTCCAAAAAATGCTTCTGTGACAGTGTACTGGCATATGACATCCAGCAAGGGCATCGAAGATTATGTGACTGTCAAAACAGTAGCTGACAAGCTAATTTGTATGACAATAGTGTAATACTGGACACTGATTGGCATGATGTCAATCTTATGAAACGCTGAAACGTTATGTCCACTGGAGTTGCATGCAAGCATGTCTTGGCTTTCCTACATCACTACCATGTGTGACCACTGTTAAACACAATTCAGTATGACTCAAAACCAAAAGTGTTCCATGAGAGCTGCACATAGCAGAATTCAAAATGAATTAATTTAAAGGCAGTAGGTGACCTCGGGGACATACATCACACAAACTGTATAGCCTTGCTATAGAAACGTGGCTCTCCCACAGACCCTCAGTAGAGGGCAGGAGCATGCAGAATGACAGAAAGATCACTGCTTAGTTTCCATTTTCTACATGCTTCTTCAATATTATAAACACAGGGAAGGAATAACAATGTCCAAATTGTAAAATACGTCTTTTTTCCATTAAAAAGTCAACCCTGGTCATACTGTTGTAAAAATAAGCAAGTAACAAAGAGTGGCCAAAAATACTTTAAATGATTTTAAATGAGATTATGGATGGAGTGTAATAGAGTACCCTCATATTCACCCCTTGATATATCCTCCACTTGCTAGAATCTTCTGCAGCAGCTTGCTCTCAGTGATATAAATCCCAACACAGCTATTGTAGACTCCAATATCCTTGCATGGTGAAATGCAGTGTGCTCTATATTTAGAGAAGCACCTCAGTGTTTTTCATTTCATTATCACATGGAAAGGAAGGTTTTAAAAATATCCAATTTGCACAGAAACGTAAGCTCTAAACACCATATGTCTTAATGTTGGTGTTATTTTCAAATTGGGTCGGAGGAGAAAGGGAGGCCAGGTGTTTAGCAAACTCTCTGAATATGCCAGAACATTCCATTCAAATTAGAGAACTACAAGCTGGTATAATGGCATAAGATGAAGAGAACCTTAACCCCCATGCTCTGGAGTGGTTGGCTTTGTCATAGCCTATGGTGTTTTTATGAGTTGTTTTTACTGTGGTCAGTAATTGTTAGTGCAAACTCACAAGATCAGCAATGTGCTTTTGCTGACCAGTCTTTTCTGGACTCTCTGTTGGAGTTTATATTGCTTTAACTTGTTACCATAAAATCAATAGCATTGCTTAATATGAAGAATGAAGTCTATGTCTTGAACCAGATTACAAAACAAGGCAGTATCTCTAGTCATGTGTGGATGACTGATCTCATTGCATTACTTGTGTATATATGCCACCACAACGCAACGCTATAGCTGATTGTTTTTTCAAATTCCATTGGACGTAACATTTTTCTGTGCTCTCACCATCATACTACCACAGTCCATCATTGTCAAGAGCTTACTATTTTTCCAGCTCAAGTCAATTCAAACACTTGTTTACACAGAACCACTCAGAGTGTATTTTTACCCCTTGAGGGAAAATGTAACAGTTGTAAATGTAATATATTTTCAAGCTTTAAGATTTGTCATTCAGAAGCCTTAAGCCTACTTTAGTTAGTAGTCAGTGCAGTATGTCTCCCAGTTTATGCAGTCATACCTGCCAACCTTGAGGATTTTTTTTTTAATAGCACTTTGTCAGCAGAAAAAATAGGGTATCGGCATACAACTGATTTTAGATAGTATACATCAGAATTGTCACGTTTTACAGGCAAAGACTCCTCTGGCATACAGAGACCCAGTAGACATGCCCTATGGGTTATTACCTTGACTTTCACATGGAAGGCCTAGGCCTATAGCTTTGGTTAGATCAACCAGGTCGATATTGATGTGTGGCCTCTAGGGTCAGGGATTTTATAGTTTTTAAGTCACTAATGTAATGTTTGATATGTTTGTTGACTACGGTACATTCTTTTTACAGATTTTACAGTCTGGCAAACTACACTAACTATGTGGAGTCACAGACCCCTGTTTTTAAACATCTCTTCATTTTTGTGATTTGTACATAAAATAAAAATACTATTCACAGTAGATCACATAAAAACTTACAAATCCTTTCCTGTCAGTTCTGTTCTTTAATTGCCAGAACCAGAGCTGCCTATGTTTTTTTCTACATTGAATTTTTTGTAATCATTATTGTAATATTCTGATCTTAACATGTCAGACTTTATCACTGAGAACAGCAGATGTCTCCTTTATGACAACATGAGAATTTTACGTTATTGTTTACATGTGCCCAGAGCCATGCATGTGCCTATATGGGCCTATAACAAGTAGCCTATTGACATTTGTTTCTGTAAAAACAATTTCAAATTAGACAAACACACTGAATTTGCATACTTTTAAGTGCCAGTGAAATACGTATCAGCGTATTTCAGTGTCAAGATGTGTGGCTGCTATGAAAAATGTGTACAGGTTGGCAGGTCTGCACAGTAGCAACATGTAAGAATAAGTTGCACAACATTTCTAATATGGAATCTGTGTGACTGAGTATGGTAATTTCCAACACTGACATTTGTCATTTGAAACCGATAAGGGTTTTACTATTGGGCAGCCACTGGTAGCTGTGTTAATGGTTTATATAACACACAGAATGAATCATTGAGATCTTCACTCAACGGTCAGTCCATGAAAAGGTCAAAGAGGAATAGGGGATCAATCCGGGCTCGTCTTGCAAATGTATTGAGAGGCGGTTGGAGAGACCTGTTTGGCTGAAGGGCTGATTTAATGCAAGACCTAATGAGGTTTCACCTCCCCTGCTCTTATCAGAGGCCCACACGGACCACTGGGAGACATTTATCTTCAGGTGAGACTCAGACTCCTTGAGCTGGCTCTTGCTGGATGGGGATGAGCTCCACCTGCTTATGCAGAGATTTTCCTTGAATTTTAAGCACAGCATCCACACACTCACAGACATGTCCTCCTTTTCTCACTCATACATACTGTATACACGCAAACACGCACACACAAGCGCACGGACACACACACACACACACACACAGTGTAAGTGAATGAATATTACAGACAAGCAAGTGAGATCAACGGAACAAGTGATGGAGTTAATGAGCGACTGAGGACAACGGACAAGGGAGTGAACGAGAGAGCTAGTCAGTGAATGAGTAGGTGAGTGAGTGAATGAGTGAGAGACAGAGTGAGCGAATTAGTGAGCGATTAGTGAGGAAATGAGTGAATGAATGACTGAGTGAATGAATGAATGACACAGTGGTCAAGTGAATGAGTTAGTAATAGAGTGAGTGAGCAAGCAAGGGAGCGAAAGAGTGAATGAATGAGTGAGTAAGCAAATGAGTTTGCGAGTGAATGAGTGAGTCACAGTGAGAGACCAGACTGTACGAGTGAGCGAGTGAGGGAGCGAGTGAGTGAAAGAGTAGTCAGCGTCTGGAGAGAATGGGAAGGGGAAGCGTGAGTGTAATTACTGCAACCTGCTGCGCGGAGCTGGGGTAGCTGAGGGGTGGCAGGGGACAGATGGCAGGGAAGGAACAGAGGGGGAGATGCCAGGCAGAATTAGTCACACCCATTACTCAGATGCCCACCCCTGCACACCCTGGCACTGAGAGAGAGAGAGGGAAGAGAAAGGGAGGGGGGGGGGAATATGTGCATCAGGGGGACAAGCAACAGACATCTTCATACTAGGGCTGCTGTTGCTCATTAATAAAAAAACAGTGGGAAGATAGAGAGAGGGCCAAAGAAAGGCAGAGGTGAAGTGGTGGAGACTGGAGAATACAGATCCAGTATGGAACAGAAGGCTTCTTTAGGCGCGCTGAGAAAGAAGGGACAGGTGTCACAGGTTCAAGATAAATGTGACATTCTCCGGTCCCATGCACATCATCCATGCAGTTCTCAGCCTATTAAAATCATCAGCACCATATCATCATCATCATCATCATCATCATTATTATGATCTCCATTATGATTTGCATACCACACAAACAATGTATAATCAACCGCAGAGTGTTTAACGCCTGCTTACTGAATGTCCTTGACTTGTCAGCTAATAATAATTAAACAAACAAAAAAAAAAACGCATACAATGTTCATGCACACTTGAGTCATTTAAAACAACATACTGGATCATGGATCACTGGATCATAACTATGTTCCTAACATGTATCTCTGCTGGATTACTATGCTTTTCTAGGTCCTGATTTACAGATGTCACAAAACATGAGCAAACATAGTGCTATTTATGTAACATTTTGTACAAATTTTCACCTAAATTTTTCAAATACTCATATAACCATTAGCATTATACAAATATGTGGCATTTTGGGTGTGACAAAATAAAAGTCCACTTTGTGTGGAATTGCCCGCCATGTTTTCTGTGCTGTATTTCTATGCTACACAGCAGACAAGCCTGTCAAGATCCAGCCCTGACCTAGCCCATAATAATCCATGGTCACCCCAAGGTCTCATCTACACCAGCTTTACCTGCCAACTGGGTTGAAACCAGCATGGCCAGAGCCTCTAGAGGGAAGAAAGAGAGAAAATATCAAGCTTATGAGCTTTAAATGATTGCTTTTCTTTGTTCTTTTCTGGAAGGTTTTATCTGGCTTTATTGATTTAGCCAGAAAGTTCACAAACCTTAATTACCAGGCACTGGGATGTCTAAACTTAGTTACCTTAATTAAAAAAAAAAAACGACTATATTCTTTGTCTTCTTTGCTTCTTTCTCAGTCTATTAATTTTCTTATCACCTTCTATAACCATGGTCACAAGTGTTTGATTTTATTCTGTTGCGCGATGTTATCTTCTCTTCTGCTCTGCTGGTGGGAGCTCAGCTTTTCATTTCCCCTTTAAGAGTCATGCTAATGAAGTCACAAACAGTTTGACCCTCGTGGGAAGCATGCCATGAGTTCAAGTGAGTCTGAAAAAAGAGATAGAAGACATAAAGAAAGAAAGAAAGAAAGAAAGAAAGAAGGAAAGAAATAAAGAAAGAAAGAAAGAAGGAAAGGAAAACCACAACTGTAGGCTTAATTGGCAGCACCCTTGTTTCCAGTGTAATTGGACTTATCTTCCAAGTCACCTTCGAGGGTCATTAAGACGGAGCAGATTAATTGAGCACAGTTTTGCCGTCATGATGGGAAGAAAAAAGCAAGGAAGGAAGGAAGGAAGGAAGGAAGGAGGGAAGGATGGAAGGAGGGAGCTAAAGAGGCAGGGAGGAGAGATAGAGGAATGTTCGTCTTTCATCTCTCTTGTATCTTCCCCTCCATTATTCACGCAGCACAACCTCAGGCCCTGTCAGCCCCATCCGTAATGTGGCGACAGATTCAATGAATCTGCAAAGTTATTCACCGGTGCTGGTCGGCTGACGAATGCGCCATGTCTCCAGCGATCGGCGGAGCGCCTCGAAAACTCTTTTATTCTCCTCTGTGGTCGCCCGCCCCTGTGGTCGAGACGAGAGTGGGCTTCGTCTAGCCAGCGGCACTGACCCCACGCAGAGCCTGAGGAAAAGTTGGCTTCAAGGGTAATTGTGGAGATAATGAACCTGAGGCCTCGCTGCGGATGGCACCCCCATGCCTGTTAGGTGCTGACCTTTCCAGACATGGTGAGCCATGCTACACACACATAATATCACTCTATTATTTTCCCTCCCTCCCTAGTCACTGGGCCCTTTTAAACCCCCTTTTTAAACCTGGTGCATGTGCAGCCATGCAGAGAGAATGCAACAGTGATTACCACCACACTGTCATGACCCCCCCCCCCCCACACACACACACACTTTACACACTGACACACACACACACACACACACACACACACACACACCACCCGACTCCATTTCTTGGGCTAGGGTTTCAGATTAAGTGCAGTTTGATTGAAGCCAGAGTATAAAGGGCCAGTACATATGCAGCTACTGCGGGAGTGGAGTTGGCACCTGGTGCCAGAAATTGATGAAGCTGTTTGTCCTCTTTGCTTTCCCTTTTTCTTCTCTCCCTCTTCTTGCTTTTCTCTTCCCCCCTCCTGTCTTTCCTAACTGTCTCTCCCACTCACCCAGCCGCTGCTGATTTGCTTTCATGGATGGGAGCCCTGGATGCTGTTTGGATTAGAGATTGATGCTGATGACTCTGACCTTTAATTTGTGTGGTACGCCGTGCGTGTTACCCTGTTTCCAACAACACACACATTCTGATGTGCGGTGACAGGAGAGGTGTGTGTGTGTTTATGTGTGTTAGTGTGTTTGTGCAGCACTGGAATTGTTTGGCAGCTATTCCCATCCTCCTCTCTATCATACTGCCTCTCTCTCTCCACTCTTCCACCCCACTTCTCCCCCCAACCCCCCACCCACACACACACACACACACACTCTCTCCTCAACCCCCAGCAGTAGAAAATATAGAGATAGTGAAAGCGGGAGAATGCGAGAAGAGAAAGGGCATTTTTGTGCTGTGTGTGTCTCTGACAACATAAAAGAGAGAATCCCGGCAGGACAGCGCCGAACGACTGAACGGAGAGAGGAAGAGTAGCACACCAGCCTCGCCAAATGTCAGCATGATAAATCCAACCTTTACAAGCGCACTCTGCTGTTAGATACCACCCCGTGCCCCAGAATTAATAATCAGATCTATCAAATTGTTTTGGAATAATTAATGCCAACCAGACAGCTATATATCCTTGCATCAAGGTCTATAAATTTACCCTCTAAAAAGAAGTTATGGCCAATATATAATGTTAGAACTGCCCTATTTGACACTGTGTGTGTGTGTGTGTGTGTGTGTGTGTGCTCTGGTGTGTGTAGAGTGTAGTGGAATGAGGTGTTTTTTTATTGGCTGCAGGTGTGACGCTTGTTAAACATGCTCCATCCTGGCTCAGCTGGTGTCAGCTCTGTGCGCAAGACAGATCAATCTCGCCACACCGCACCAGAGTTTTCAACATTACAGAGAAGAATGGGCCTTGGCGGCATGGAGCTGGGAGGCAGAGGGTCCCTGATTTTTTTTTCTCTGGTTTTCCAGAGTGAATCACTGGAGGGACTCGAGGCAGTAGTAAATGTAATCGTGCTTAGTGGATTAGCCTGACTGAGGCCACCTCAGGGGAGAGAGAAACGCTCCAGGTCTCATTCTGCTGAAGTCAGGCAGCTTGTGTTTTCCTGAAGCAGGAGTACCTCCACACTCGGTGTCCTTCATTCCATATTGATGGATGTTAACTGTTCAGTGATGGGCTAACGTTTTCCCCCTTTTTTTCTCCAGTAACCTTTCAATATTGCTGAATCGTGTACAAAGCAATGATTTAACTGGGCTCTCCGGCATGCCAGGGTTGACATTTAATTGGGGGTCGCTCGGAGCACGAGTTTGGCTTTTAGCACAAAAACTTAGCTGCTTTGTGGATGTTCCCTTGTGAGTGCACACTCAGAGACACACTCACTCACACACACACACACACACACACACACACATACAGACATATTGTGTCTCTTTGTAGAAAACGAATTTCAGTTTGCAGAAATATACCTGAGCAATAGATGGATGTTTATGGCCACATAAACTCATAAAAAGTTTAGCTATTGTTATATTCCCTGCTGGTGAATCACTGCCTGCTTTCCATATTGCTTTACATTCATTCCTGATATTACTAAGAGCGGGGAGCAGAGAGGAAAAAGATGCTCACACAAACACACAGAACAGAACACAAATCCTGAAATAGTTCAGCTGAACAGACATATTTCCCTAACAGCACAACAATGGCATAATCAAAAAAGCAAACACAGCCGCTAGACACATAAACACTCCACAGTGGCCATTTAACCACAACCTGATAAGCTGATCAGTTGCAATAACAAAAGAAACCTGCACTCATCCATTCAGAAGTTAACTCTGCCTGTCGTCTGTTGACGTTGGTAGACTATCGTTGACATTGCTGATGGTAGTAATAGCAGCTACTGGATCTGGCAAGACGGATTTAAAAAATACATTCAAATTTGGTAATTTGGAGTTACCCGTATCCAGCTCTTTCTCTTCTTTTCTTTTCTAAACACCAGTTTTGGACTTGATAAGTTGCTAAACAGTGCTGCTGCAGGCTTGGCTTTTCACAACTAACAAATTTTTGTAAATGTCGCGAATAAAACAAAAATTAATTAAGTAATTGCGATTTTCATCTTTACTCGTGGTGAAAATATTATTAGTGAAATCCAAAATACGTATAATTAAGAAAAGAAGGAAAAAAGCCTGTATGAGTTGGGGCAGGTGTTGGCCTACCACCATGACTGTGTAGTATGAGATAGTGAAGCAATATAAATATCAGTCAGTTAGCTATAGACTCATATGACAAACTACTTACGTCCGCATGTGTGGGTCCCCTAGAGACCCAAGGGCCCAGGTTCCCTGCACCGGTGGTACCTATGCCACTGATTCACACTAACGTTATTCTATTAAGACGTTTTCTCTGAAGAGAATTGCCAAATGCAAAGATACGAAAATCACTGTTCTCTCGCTTTTAGTTAATAGAATGTTCATGTCGGTCAACTCAGTGAAAAATGCGGAGTGATAACTACAGTAATTTTCTAAGGGAAAGATTCTGTTGGAAATAGGTTCCTGTGGAGGACACAAGACAGAGAGAGAAGGGTGTGTTTATGTTTGTGTAAGTGAACTTTACACTGTACATCTGATCTGTTGGTAGGACTGTAGGTGCCTGAAATAAATTTTAGACATGCATTTACTGTGTTCTCACCCATTAATTCTTATGACTTCTGCTCACAACCAATTATCTATCTGGACCTAAACAACTAGGTCGTTTAATCATAAATATGTTCAGTTCACAGTTCAAATGTAACTTGTCACAGTAACTTCAATGAACTAGCTCATGCACAGTACAGTATGACACACTGCTTGAAGATTGAAAGAAACTGCATGCAACCTGTCTTGACTGTAGGTCAAATCTTTTAAAATCAGTTTTCCATAATTGTGGGTGTGTTGCTTTGAGAATTTTGAGATTCTGGGTGGATTTGCCAAATGAAATACATGAAGATATAAAAAAACAAATACAGCATACTTTAAGATTATTGCAGGGATGAAAAAGAGAGTGCTTGCTCCAGTGACTGGTCTTGTTATTGTTGCTGGGAGCTAGCAAATATTAGACAACTCTCAGTGACATGACTTGAAAACTATAAGCATAGAAAAGAAAAATGTCCCCATAACAGAACAAGGCAGAGGGCAGCGAGGTTAGAGCAATCCTATGGGCAAGAAACAGGTAAATAGCCTATAAAGAAAGGTTTATGAAAAGATTAACAAGTGAAGCTGCACTTACCATGCTGAATAAAGCATATGTATTGATGTCTTCGAAGCACGCGCAATTTACAGTTATGTATGTATGCCAACAGTAGTCCTCATTGTCATGCTACATGCACTGGGGTAATGACATTGTGTTCCCACACAACCACAAACACCATTGCTCTGTCATTTAGCCAATTTTCCCCATTTAGCCACTTTTTAAGTGCCGACACCAGTGATGCTGAAAAGGTCAGCTGTGTGGACAAAAAGTTGATCATGCTCATCATACTTAATCATCATACTTTAGATCATATGATACAGGGTATCTATATAATGCATTAGCCTAGTCAATCAAACAACACAAAGTGTGGTAAAGTCCCTACAAAGATACGGGCACTACTTAGATAGCTTCTGATATTCCCACAGATTTCATTAAACAACCTACAAATGGCACCTCAGGCTTCAGCATCACCATGTGGGCTCTAACTGAGTCTCACCGGCGAGCAGGGCTCAGTTCGAGGAAGGGAGTTGGAGCCGGCCAGACAACTTACCAGAGAGAAAATATTCATTTTGTCAGTCCTCTCTGTTTAAGTCAAAGTAGATGTTTGAACCTTGAGGTATGAATAGTACACAGACATTCATAATTCCAGAGATGTACTGAGTGTCTTTTTTGTCTTTTAGATGTTCAAGCTGTTCCATGCAGCAAGGCTGCTTGCTGCTGGCCGTTTTGTTGAAGCTTCCGCTATACCAAGGCCTTAAGCAGGGCATTTCTGGCATCCCCATCATCCATGACAAAGAATACCAGGCCACTGACTTGTTTCCTGAGAGTAAAGCAATCTTTTCATACCTTCATTCTTTCAGACTACATACAATATTTTGATAGGAAGCCATTCAGGAGATGGCCAATGTCACTACATGTTGCAGTCATTCAAACAAGTGATTGTATGCTCCATTACAGCTATACATTGACATTTTTGCAGGATGAAGGAGGAGGACCCAGCAAAATGCACAACCACCCCTGCAGAAAGAGAGCATCCAGGGCAACAACCACAGGGATGGAGGAGGTGTGTCCACCCCTGGAGAATTAGACGGTACCCAAACTGAGCAGGTTCTGCTGCAGGGCCCAAAAAAAAGTCAGCCAAGAGGGTTCGCATTCATGTCTACAGCTGTGAAAGAAGGAATGTAATTGGTCTGTAGGTGTATATAGATGCTTAATGCTCATTGTTTTGTCCGAATGCAGCAATTTTGGACCACCTGTTTTTTATCTATGCCAGCAGGGCAGAGTAGACCTGTTTTTCCAGTCCTGGTAAGAGTATGTTTAATGCATAAAACAATATCTATTGATTTGGTTCCATGTTCAAATGTTTACTTTTATGAGCATGAGTTTAGTATTATTTGTTCCTACAGCCTCCATGTTGTTCCTGTGACTAATGCAAGATTGACTGGCTGAACTTTGATTGAACTACTGAAGGATGCAAACACCTGCCCTTCATGATAAATGAAATGTATAGAGATTTTTATATAGAGATTTTTTGTTATCTTTTGAGGCTAATAGACTAAATGACTGCTGCTGAAAGGATCAGGAAGCAATGATAAAGTTGTACAGAAAGATTAGTCTATAGAGTCTATCTTGACAGATTGTAATTCAGAAACATAAGTGGTTATGAAGCAAAGATGGTTTTGAACTGAAGCATTAAACTCTTGCCAGAAGTGCAGCAAACACATCTTTTATGTAATTGACGAGTTTAATTGGAGATGTTTATTTATTTAAACAGATTTTCAGAGCTTAGCTGCTTTAAGAAATTAAACCAAATACACGGCTCGGTCATTTCAAACTTACATTTCGTACACAGAAATTTGCTCCTGGGGTTGATTGGACACAGTCTTCACACTGAAGTAGATCTACATGCCCATTAAGTTTCTCATGACCTGAGTATAATAAACAATAATTACAGTTTAGCATAGTATCAATAACTCATTCTATGTTTAGTATTTAACTCAAGTCTGCAGGTCATCACACACAATACTTTTTTTTCCAAAACAGTGGATAATGTTGAACTTATCTGAATGGAATCCAGAAAGAATGGTGTAGACAGTGTCTAAATCAACATGATTCAACCACTCCACTCTTGCTTGAGATCATGTCCCTTGTTGCCTCAGTGGTCCTGAAGAGAGAACTCAAAATGTGTGATCTGGACTACAGTGTTGATTTGATAGACTGCAAGCCTGTCAAATGACACCAGACAGGCTTGATGACGCTCACAGAAAGACTGATGAGTCCTTCTGAAACAGGAGTAATCCCATTAAAGCTCCATTAATAAAACATTGTTCATCAAGTGCTGTAATAAAGCTCACATCAGTGTGGTTATCTGTGAGTGACATTTTGTCAATGATGGTGCGCTGTTTACTCTTGCATTTGCATAGGCAAGGCACAGTGTTTGTTAATCAACCTTACTGTGTGTGCGTGCACATTCATGTGTGACGTGTGTTTGAGTTACCAAGTGTTATGATGGTAATATCTGAATTTCATTTGGGATTGCATTGACTTCAGAACAGTTTTATTCAAATGTTGTGTTTATATGGACTGCGAGTTAGTGCTTAAATTGCCATTTCGCTTATTAATCAGTTTGTGTCGTCATCTTCACCACATAATCAAAGTCAAAGTCAAAGTCAGCTTTATTGCAGAGTTCTCTATATGTATTAGACATACAGAGTTATTGAAATTATGTTTCTCACTATTCCACGGTGAAGAAAAATCTCATCGTTCTTGGTGATGAGACCCATCAGAGTTGTGTCCTCCGCAAGTCTCACCATGTGATTGGTGCTGTTGGTTGGTGTTCAGTCATGTGTCAGCAGGGTGAAGAGCAGGGGACAGAGTACAAAGCCTTGAGGGGCCCCTGTGCTCAGTTTGATGCTCCTTCAGGTGTTTTTGCCGACTCATACTGCTTGTGGCCTCTCACTGAGAAAGTCCAGCAGCCAGTTGCATAGGGAGGTGTTAAGGCCCAGTTGGTCTATGAGCTGTTGTGGGATTATGGTGTTGAATGCTGAACTGAATAAAAAGTCTATGAACAGCATTCTCATATAGATTTGTGATAATGAGTATATATACATATATTGTCAATCACATCAACTTTATATCCTCATCTCTATTTGCATTTTCATTCATTACAGTAATTCATGGGGCAGCCGTGGCCTACTGGTTAGGGCCTTGGACTTGTGACTGAAGGGTGGCCCACTGACCAGTAGGAAAATTGTGGGCGGGGGAAGTAATTGAACATCACTCTTCCATACCCACATCCATGGCTGAGGTGCCCTTGAGCAAAGCACCTACGCCTTACTGCTTCCCTTGCAGGCTGCTTGTCACCAATTCTACGGATGGATAAATGCAGAGACTGAATATCTGTCGCATATCTGTTGAATATCTGAAGATCATAGTACAGATGTAGCCTGGCCATGCCTTCCTAGCACCTCAGCTTGATTATCATCTCCCTACTAGGTAGTTAGCTACCTAGTTCCCAGTGCTAGTTTGATCCCATTAAGCTCATTGTTTCAGGAGGCATTTTAACCTGTCCAGTAAGCGAACAGAGGGAGGTGTTGTGAATACAGAGCTAGAATGTTACCACTAAAGGCAGGCTGTCAGTCAGGGGCTGATCCAATCTTTTTAAACTTAAACACCTTAAGCAAGCAATCAAATCTAATCAAAGTCTAGTTTTTTTACCAGGCTTGTACAAATGTAACTGCTTCTATGACCTTGGGATTATCCTCCTGTACATGTAGATGTTGATTAGATTGGTTGATTCGATTAACAACATGTTGATTGTTTTCATTTTACATTAACATTTATTTGTATATTTATCTTGTTTATTTTAATGATTTAGATCAATTAATGATTGATGTATCCTACTACCTGCCAAAAATGGCAAAAAAAATATCTGTCTGTATGTGAGATGACAACATGGACGGCAGTCCTTCAGCACACCCTAAAATGCTTATAGTTATATATATAAATATATAAAACTATAAAAACTATAACTATAAAAAAGTATATGTTTTTGCCTTGACTATATGACCTAAACAAATCACAGTGCAGTGATGTTATGAAACAAACAGTTAATTATTATTTATTGTACACACTCTGCACAGTAATTAATCATACACATGACATGTCTATAACTTACCCTTTGAGAGAATTAGGCTGCATCATTTCTGTAATATTTAGAAACATCCCTCGAGGGCTAAAAAGTGGCAAATGATTTGTTTAAAAGTGGTAGTTTATTTGGAAGAGTGTGTAATCTTATTGCATTCATTACGCAACACATCTATTTGAGGCACAGTCTCATGTGAGTAAGAATGATCAAAACCAGTAGAGACCAACTACCACTCAGAAGCAGGGCTGGAACGTAGGCCTACATGTATGCTTGAGTACACTTGAGTTCAATGTGATGCAAGAGAAAATAATTTTTTGAATGTGCTTTTAAAAATCATCAAATCCACACCCTGTTGCCAAAATGGCCACCTTTTCAGTCAATAAGTCATTTCAACAGCAATTTCCGTTTTCAAACCCATACGTGTTGTGGCTTTGTACGCTGAGCAAGTAGCATTCAGAGACAGGAACCACATAAAAAAAATACTTTGTGCTGGAGGTGGTTAGCATTTACACAATGGCCTAGCGCAACAAAAAGGTCAACCAAACAGCTAACATTTGCTAAAATAAATGTAAATAAAAATGAATTGTGTTGTTGCTCAGCATGAACTGCCTTTTTTTTTCTTTTTTTGATTGTGTGATTATGTGATTCTACTGTCTCAAATTGATAAAACATAAGCTTCTAACTATACTACTATAAATTAAAAAAAAAACATGGACCCTTGAAAAATAGCTTTGAGCGATTTCTGTTTTCTACCCTTGTGTGTGTGCACAGTGCAAGTGAGTGAGTGTGCGTGCGTGTGTGTGTGGGTGTGTATGTGTGCATGTGTTTGCGTGTGTGTGTGCGTGTGTGAACCATATTAAGAGCCTCAGCTTCACAAGGAATATATGAACCAACACAGAATGGAGTATCAGACTTTTTTTTCTCTGCACCATGTCTCTACTTTCAACAGCACTCATTATTGGTGTGTGGCTCTGAAAGGTCAAGCCGCTGCCAGGCAGTGATGTCAGATTAGAGCAGAAAAATCTCCCAAGGCCATGTCACAAGTGCTCTTCATTTACAAACGTCTGTCCTCTACAGTCTGTCAACCATGGCATCCTTCATTTGGCACAGCAGTGCTACTTGTATTGCAATGATGATTTCAGTGGAAAAGGTATAATTAGCTAAACTGCGTTTCAATGAAATGATGTGTAGTCCAATCCACCAATTAACCCACCCACATGATGAGATGAATCTTAATGGAGAAATCAATCCATTGCACTGTGGTGTGAGGTCACCAAGAGCTATCGGTACAAAGAACAAGAAACTATTTTCAGTTTCATCTATGAGAGAAAAGGAAGAATTCGGTGCAAAGTGGATCAAATTTGCGAAACAGAAGCTAACACTAACTGATGTGGGCACAGTTAACTTTGTTTTAGTTTCATTTTCCTGTGACCCTATCGATTATCATTAGCTGCTGTTTTGCGAATTTGATGGACATTGCACCAAATTCTCTCACTGTCATAGCAACAGCTCTCGGCAACATGAAACAACAAGAATACTGATTGATTCACAACAGATTTCTCCTTTAATGTCTGTCAATTTGCTGTTCTGTCAATGTTTCAGCGGCAGAAGGCAACTTTGTACTTCTTTTAACGACATCTTTCATATTTTTTGTCCAAACAACACCAAACTTGGCACTGCACTCACTCGTCCCATTAGCAATGAGGTCAATCGGAATGGTTTGAGAGTTATGCATGGAACACACAGACAGACAGACATTTCTTGCATTTATGGACATAGATTGGAATGGTGTGCTTTACATCACACAGAAAGCCAACATGTGAAGGGTGCCAGGCAAAACTGAGAAAAAAGCCAAAAGAATATTATATAAACTTGCTCACCCTGAGAACTTTTCCACAAGCTCTCTGAAATTTGCAAATATAAAAATATGTATTTTTTTAAAAGGCGGCAATTTTGATAATGACCCCTCATTTATGGAACAGGTCAGGTAGCCCTGGGAGCAATTTTGTGATGAAGCACTAGCAGATTTAAGTCTGTATGTTATCTCCCTCTTTTCTATTCCCCTCTGCCTGGTTGCATGGATCCTGCATATTGAAAGAGCCATAATGTCTTGCTATTACCTCTGGTGGGGCGTGCTAACCTGACAATGATAACATGAACACTGGGCCATTGGAAAGAGCTGATGGTGCTGTATCCTGCACGCCATGTCCTCATCTCATCAATGGATGGTTACCAGGATGTTGTTTTTCTTTTTAAAGAGAGAGTCTCTCTCTCTCTCTCTCTCTCTCTCTCTCTCTCCCTCTGTGTGTGTGTGTGTGAGTGTGTGTGTCTGTCCCTTTGTCTCTGTTGAGTAGGAATATTCCTATGCCAACAAATGAGGGTTGAGGGCACCATTTTTGTCAAGACTGACAGTCCATGATGGCTCTTTGCTTCAATTTGAAAGTTCCATATTTAGGAGAACTAATGGAACATCCTCATAGACCATTTTCCTCGTGGTTTAGAAATGAAGCCTTTCTGGAGCTCGCCTTCTCATGAGAAAGCTTTTCAAAATCCTCAGATTTGTGCTATACTTAACAGCATAGTCCTAAACGGACAGTCAGGCTTTGGTTTATTTAAATTATTTATGTTATGAATTATGTAATAGACTTATTATATGTTATTTGGGATGATTATTGAAGTGCTGTTTATTGGAAAAAGAATAAGAAAATTTTAAACGGCACAGATTGAATAGCAAACCAGCAGTCAACATTAACTTAACTGAGCGTAGGGAAATGAAACTGTCCCCCATTAAGCTAGTGTTAGCTGTCGCTGTCGGTTCACTATTCGGTCTGTGTTGTATCAAATTTTTGCGCTCCTTTACCCATCGACCTATCATGTGGTCGGTCACCACTGTTATAGACAGCAGCCTGTGGCAACTACACTCTTTTCACATTGGGTGTGTAGGAAACCGAGGAGCTGCGCTTTACGGAAGCCTACCCTAACCAGGGGCATGTGAGACATTCTTCAAATAAAAAATTCTGGAACTTTAAATGTGTGGCTAATTGTGATTAATCAAGATTACCATAATATTTTCTATTGTGATTAATCAGATTCATTTTTTAATTGATTGACAGCACTAGTAAATGCAACATTACTGTGTCATGTGGAAAGTGGATTCGCTGTGTGGCGGTAGAAGGTCTATGGCATGGTGAGTTCATTCATGGACCTATGTTAAAGGTTTAATGTAGACTGCATCTGCTGTTTTGCCTCTGTACATAAAGCCTCATTACAGAGCGAAAAAGAGAAAGTGCAGGATATGATGGAGAACATATTCAGCTAAGCATGTAAGCATTTCCTCATTTGGGATGGTGAAAGTAAAAGACATGCAACGATGAACACATGACTTTTCCCATAATGAGGGTTTAGTTCAGGTTTCCGTTCTCTCCCTCTCTCTCTCTCTTTCTCACTCTCTCTCTCTCTCTCTATCTCTGCAGAGGCACAGCAACAGCATTGCGCTATTCCTGCCCAGCTGGTGTCTTAGTGCCGCCGAACTATAAAGGGTAATTTGCACCGTCAGCCATCTCTGAGCCCCCACATTTCCTCCACATTAACTGCACGATTAAAAACTCATTCAGGCTCTAACACAGCTGTTAAGCACCTTTACCTCGGCAGTGTGGAGATTCTTATAATCCCCCTGGTTGACGTATGTGTCTACTTCGGGGCAATTATTCCAACTGCCATGGCGAATGTTTTAATTAAGGAACATATTCTTGAAGAAGACAAGCGGTCCTGGTTGTGTATGATTTATAATTTTCAAATCGTTCCATTGTTTTCAACATAGAAAGAAAACAGCTCCATGTTAAAAGCTTTAGTTTCATTGCTGTTATATATACAGTATATTATGAATGAACATAAAAGACTTTTACTCCAAACCTGGTTAGTACTGATATTTATATATTATATTTCCAATAAATGTGACCCCACTTCCTTAATTTACGGGATACTAAAATATCTATCTATGTATCTGTCTGTCTACCTGTCTCCCATTTGCGAGAATGCCCCTTCAGAGCCGGGCAGTGCTAATTAATCCACTAGCCTGAACTTTTTTCTTTAAATCTCTTAAACATTTGGCGAGCTGGAGTCAAGATGTTAGATGTCTCCCATGATTGGGGAGGCCTGATTATTCTCTTCCCTTTAATCAGCCGCTTTAGTAGGAGGGAGGGGGCGGGAGCACTCCGGCTTCTTAATCGGCCCTGTCAGGGCTAATTTGGTGCTGTGTGAGGTGAACGAACAAATACATTTTTGGCGGGGTGAGTGAGGGTGGTGGTGGTGGTGGTGTGTGTGGGGGGGGGGGCGGGTCTCGGCCTCTGCCTCCTCTGCCAGACTGTGGGACAGTCCCTAATGAGCTGTGCACCCGTACTCGACGACACGGAAATCAAATATTAATGGAAATCAGTCTGCACCTCGTGTTACCTTAAATGCTTTCCTCAGAACAAATGGCTGGCAAGAGTGCAGGGTTTGCTTCCTAATGGATGTGGGTTTGAAGTTGGTACAGGACATTGAAAAGACGGGCTGGGTAACAGAACAGGTCAACTAGAATGTTGCTGTTCTATCTCTCTCTCTTTCTCTGTCTCTCTTTCTCTCTTTCCATCTTTCAATGCTCCACCTCTGGTCTCCCCATTTAAACCATACAAATACTTGACCAGCTGGGGTCTGTGGTTCCATTCATGTTGGACTTTACTTGGCAGGCTATATTGGAGAGGGCTTGTACACACATACACACATAAACATGCACACACTGACTCACAGGCATACACACACATTCATGCATATGCACCCATCAGCATCAACTCAGACAGATACTTATGCCCAGACATACCAAGTTAGACACACACAGTCAGATAGACAGATAGACCATCATATTCAGACACTAACACGTGACACTCTCACATACAGAGTGTGTGTGTGTGAGAGAGTGAGAGAGTGGCACTGAAACAACATTTTTTCAGTAACAAGCTTTTGTCAGAGATTTTTCTGCAGAGCGGATACTCTGTGCTTTTACAGCTGGTCTCTTGCCTGCCTTGATGTTGATTACAGTACAAGACCTTGAGAGAGAAATGGCTGGGGATCCACTACGTCCTCTCTGCTCCAGCCTCCCTCATACACACACACACACACACACACATACACACGCACACAGACACACACACACACTGTCTCTCTCTCTCTCTCTGAGGTTCATTTATGATGCCTGGGCGAGGTGAAGTGTATCTTATCATCAGAGGCTCCCATGGCTGTGCGAGGGTGACCTTGGCTGTATGTCGGATCTTATTTCTCTCACCCTCTCTGTGGCGCTGGGGTCGATCAAGTAATGGGTAGGGAACTGGCTAGCTAGGATGAGGTTGTGTGTGATGTGTGTGTGTGTGTGTGTGTTAGGGGGAGTGGTCGTGGTATAGCAACATGGCAACATGCTTGGGTAGTGCACAAGAAGATAGAAAGAGAATTACGGGTTTTTTCGGGACTGAAGGTATCTTCCTGATTCTATTAATGTCAAGGAGATTTACAGTGGGTCGAGAGTTTGAGGCATTATCGATCTGTCGGGTTAGGGGATGGAGGGTAGAGGTGGTGTGTGTGTGTGTGTGTGTGAGTGTGTGTGTGGGAGGGGTGTCTTGCGTGAGCTGACATACACATGAATCATCCCGGTTAGTGGAGAGACAGAAGCTGTTGCTGACAGACACACACAGAGGAGCATACACACATGACACACCCACACAAGCTCTACTAATGCATCTACACTTCAACACACACTCACGCACACACACACACACACACACACACACAGAAGCACTACTCGTGCATCTACACTTCAAAACACACACACACACTCATAAACACACACAGACACACAAAAACACATACACACACACACACACACACACACACACACACACACAGGAGAGACCATAGGGAGTCTGCTGCCCTGCACCCAGAACAGGCCTCTGTTAATGGGGTTGCTGACCGAAAGGTTGCCAGGTAAAATCTCACCGGAGACAAATGACAGAGTGCCCTTGTGAGAGACCTTTCACCAAGGGAGCACTGTGCAGTGTGTGGCCAAGTATGTGTGTGTGTGTGTGTGTTTGTGTGTGTATGTCTGTTTCTGTGTGTATGTCTGTTTGTGTAAGTATGTGTGTGTCTGTGTGTGTGTGTGTGTGTGTGTGTGTGTGTTTGAGAGAGAGAGAGAGAAAGTGAGAGTGTGTGTGTATGTGTGTGTCTGTTTGTGTAAGTGTGTGTGTGTCTGTGTGTGTGTGTGTGTGTGAGAGAGAGAGCGAGAGAGAGAGAGAGTGTGTTTGTGTGAGTTTGTGTATGTGGCATGTTAGGAACTCAGCAGCAATCTGTTGTGGGACAGTTACAATAGAACCCCTTTTGCATCCACTCCCACACATACTAATCTGACTCTTACAGATTTGTTGTGTGTTTGCTTTTATGGTGACTCTGTATAATTTGGTCAGCTCTGCTTGCCTGAAGTAAATATCTTCATAGACCCTCTCACATGAGAAAAGATATCCACAAGTAATTTGTTTAAGCTGGTAATTTGCTACATGAATTTCATTTGATATTTAATTCAGTACAGTTAATATTTAGAGAAGGGTGACATAAAATTTTTAATTCATGGGATAAGAAACAAGCACTTTTTATATGCTGTAAACCAAGGGACATGGGCCTACTTAGTCAAAAACAAGGCACTGTTTTCCAGGTCTACAAAATGGTTCAAAAAGCTTGCTTTGTGCTTTTAGAATGTTGGACCAAGGACCAAGGGAAATACACCTGCTTATTAAAAATCCGAGTGGCGAAATTACTCTAAATAGTTTATTTGATGTTGGCAGTCAGGTTCCTCATTAAAGATAGAGCCAGTTGCAATATTGAAGGGGGGCTGAACACAGCTACTAATTAAGACCCGCACAATGTTGTTATAGATGACTTTAAATTAGATTACAGCTGCCTGAAACAACAAGCAGGTTTCAGCAGCAACAGCAGCTGCTTAGCATGAATGTTTACAAACATGTTAGGTCTTCAGTGTGATAAAATGTATGGGGTCGGTGAGTGAGGGGGGAAAAATGTAAATAAACAGCAGATAAAGCTAATCAGAGAGCAAGGGATGAATGAAATTCCCCCTCATCTCATCTGCTGAGGGGTGAGGTTATTAGTGATTAAAAAGTATGACTGTCATTCGTTCTCTCTCTCTCTCTCTCTCTCTCTCTCTCTCTCTCTCTCTCTTTTTCCCTCTCTCCCTCCTCCCTCTCTCAGACTGACTGTCAGCAACTTTCAAACGCGCTATCACCATAGAGCCGTGCTACAAACATGCAGCTTAAGCTGCTCTGATGTGCAAAATATTTGATTTTGTTTTCTGGAGATTTTCCTCTCCCCCGCTCCACCCTGTGCATTCCAATTTAAGGCCCACATTTGCATTTCGCTTGACTGATGCAAACAGGCTGTTTACGGAGTGCTTGGAGGAAACTTTCTTGAGGGAGAGTTTTTTTTATATAAGGTCTTTCTGCACCACCTTGTCACATCCTCACTGCACCATTCTGTATTAACAGCACGAGATATATTTAATGACTCACAAGTCTCAGATTCCATCATTCCGCAATCCATTTGTGTCACTCCTAGAATGTGCGGACAATCATGGTGGTCTCCAAAGTAAGTGCACCACTTGACAATGGAGCATCATCACATTGCCACCAAATCATTACAGAACTCACTGTGATGGCAGCCTTGATCAGAAGATGGTTCATTCAGAGAGCAGCTGGTGATGGCCCTGCTCTGTTTTGCTTTTTACAATAACCACAAGAGAACTACTCCATCTTTCTCAGAAGGAAGCTTCAAAACACGCCATTTCACATTGGCCAATGCCATCAATCATGTTAGATTATGCATGATGTCCCCATTTGGCAAGACATGCATTCCTCCAGTACGCTATAGAGGAGCACACGCAAATTTATGTTGTTTATTGGATGCAAATGTATGTATTATACGTGCATGCAGTTGTATAAGATGTTCTCTTGATGAAAAAAGTATTAATTTGTTTTCAGCTTCTGTTGGTGTGGAAGCCACAGGCTTCTCTTCAGAGAATAAGCTGATGAAAAACAGGCTTTGGCAGGATGTGTTCAGCATATGCCGCAAAAAGCATTACATCAATAATACTGCTCTTTCAAATCATTTGCAGAAAGAAGGAAAGCTAAAATCACTAAATCATATTTCTGTGAGTCTTTCTACAAATATAAAGATCCCATTAAAAGGACTCTGTCATTACCGAATACATCTTGTTTGGAAAACACTATTGATGAGTCAGGAACCTTTCAGCAGGGTCTGTTTTCTCTGTTGTTCTTTTGCCCACTTTGACACAACGCTCTGAATACTTATTGATTAATTAATCGACTGGATGCAGTATGAGAGATAGGCTTTGGTGAAAACAAAACAATCATGGTGACAACAACAAGGTGCACACATGGGAGAAGTGCGAGCCTTAAACAATGGACGGAAAGAAAGAACAGAAAATGTAGGCTGCTAAATGGATGTAGTAAAAAAAGAGACACAAGCACACACAAACGCACACACACACAGACACGTGGCGCACACACACACACACACACACAAACACAAATGCACACACAAATACAAGCAGGCAATGACATACAAGTAAATACGTGCCATGCACATACTCAAGGGGAGAGTGAGGAAGAGAGCGAGAGAGAGAGAGAGAGAGAGAGAGAGAGAGAGGGTCAGTGAAAAGGAAAAAACAGTTATCTATGGATGGAAAAGAATTTTTCATGTCTTTTCAGGAATCCATCTCTTCCACTCCATTATTGCCCTCCCCTGCATCAGATAGAGACGCTCACTTCACCTCCCTCTGTGCCTGGAGCTGTCGCCCTGTCCTCCGGCTAGCTAATTACACAGACAGTGGTGACTAGGTGGAGAAGATCAGGAGAAGTAATTACCCACATTCATCACTTCGCAACCCAACGAGGTGCATGGTATCTGAATCTGCATCTCCAAATGACAAGCAGAGCACAAAGATGAAGAGCCTGTTTTGTTTGTTCTCTTGCTTATCTCAATGAAACATCAAAAGAGTTTTTTTTAGCAATTCCCTGCACATCTGTATTGCAACTTTGACTAATTCTGATGTGTGTTTCATGTTTTATGGAAAACTACAGCCTTGATGGGAGACGGTACCACAGTATTCTCAAACAGGCTTCATTTCTACTGTAAATCTACCTATAAGGCTGTAAAAATTGTATTGTTTATGTATTCTACAATACCCAAACGCTGTTCATGCAACAGCTGGTCATAGAGCTTATGTGCTTACAACTTGTTATTTAGCCACTTTGCTAAGTTGCCAATATAGTACACATTTTGTGCAAAAGATGAGGGTGATAACAATTGAGTATTGATCTTTGATGCTATAGAATAATTTCAGTGCATTGTGATTGTATAGTACTGGTGTTATAGTATTATTGCAGTGTATTGTGATTGTATAGTACTGGTTTAGTACTGTATTATTTCAGTGCATTGTGATGATGTGATGGATACATCTGAAGACTGGGTTGACCAGTCAGGCAAAAAAAAGTCCCAGGTCATTTGGTGAACAATTTAGAAAATAAACACAAAACATGCATGCACAATGTGTTTCTTCAAAGCTGACGAAAACATTGTTTAGTAATGGAAAACCATGAATCCCTCATGCTTAATGCATGCTATTAGCAGACACCTTGACTGAATGGTAACAAGACACACAAAAAATGATTTCCTCTCAACTGATGAAGAGCTTTTTCATTTTTCAAGCCATTCAAAGCTGAGAGAAAGAGAGAAAGAGAACGAGCATTTTCCTCTCAGTGCTCTGGGCTAACGTTCAGGTCCTGAGTTCAACCAAACAGCCAAAGACCAATGGCTGCCCCTACGGTCGTCACAGTAAGTGCATTTGGCAAATAAAAACGCAATTATGCAATGCCATTAAAGTACTCAGCGACTAATTTCTTTGTTGATGTGAAAGTCATTATCTTCTGCACATGCTTTGGCAGTTCTTTTCAGTGGAGCACTAATGCACAGGATGTAATGGAGAAAAACACCATCCACAGAAAGGAAGCTGAAAAAAAAATGACAGCGAACTGGGAAATGGGTGGCAGCGATTGTAAGCATCAGCAGCGGTTTAAGCTTTTTGTTTACCAATAATTAATTCACCAATAGAGAGGGAGAGAGAGTGCACTGCAGAATCCTGCGAAAGCTAGTCAGTGTGGCGAAGCTGTGCCTATAAAAGTTTAGCACTTTGCAGAGAAGAGAAGGAAGTTTTCTCCTCTTTAACAGTCATAACTCTCAACACAGCACTGGAAAGTGTGTGTTGGCATGGACGCTACAGATGAAAAGAAAAGTTTGTCATGTCGTCATTAACTATTTTAAAAATCTTGGAATGAAAAAAACATACATCTATATATATATATATATATATATATTAGTGCTGTCAATTGATTAAAAAAACATCTAATTAATCACAATAGAAAATCACGATTAATCACAATTAATCACACATTGAAGGTTCCAGAATTCTCCTTCATTTGTTTGTGAAGAAAGAATGTCACACATGCCCTTAGTTGGGGCAGGCTTCAGCAAAGTGGCGCTCCATGCTTTCCTTCACACCCTTGTGAATATCATTACTGCCTACCGAGACACAGCAAAGTTGGTTCAGGTAAGATGTGTGGGAGGCATAAAAAATCTCGGTGATTACTAGAACAAAACCGGCTCTTTCTCTCTGATGAGAACCAACTGGCTCAACTGGACTATGGGGTTAAACCCACTGTGCCTGGGGTCCCATTTAAAAATCCACTGCCTGCTATTTAAGGCTGATGTCGGCATCAACGTCGATTGGAGGATTGGTTCACATTCACTGTTACCTTGGCAGCCACCTCAGAACCACCCCACAGGTGACATGACATGAAAGATAATTGGTGCATGTGGGTTTCGCTCGCATGTGTGAACGTGGTGCACCAACAGCGCCAAGTGCCCAGGGTCAGTGTGCTGAAGTGTGAAGGCACGCCGAGCATATTAGTGACAAAGTGATAATGTGACAACTGGAACATGTGTAGGAGGCCACTGTGTGGGCCACTGTGGAAGCCACAAAACTGCAGCACAACTCTAACTACATTCTTGCATTTCCTGTTTTTTTCCTGCATTGCTTGTGTGGTTTAAATAACTTTGTGCAAAATACTGTATGTATGAATGTATGTAGGTATTTATGTATGTATGTATGTATGTATTGTGTGTTTATATGTATTTACAGCTATACATTATGTTCCCCACAAAGCTGCAAGAAGGCTCCACTGAATTCAGTGTTGCTTCCCAGCCAAAGGTAGCCTTGTTAAAAAAGCAACCCTCATACTACACTTCGCTTTGTACAGAGGGTTAGGCCATTCAGTAGTTTGAAATGATTGCTGGCTGAAGGTGTTGAAGTTTAAAATGACTGGATCAGCCAGACTGATAGCCTGCCTTGACTGATAGCATTCTAGCTCAGTGTTCACAACTTCTCCCTCTGTTTGCTGGTTGGATGCAGTAAAAATGCTCCCGGAGACAACCAGCTCAATGGAATCAAAACCAGACTGACACTACAGGGAGATGATAATCGAGTGGAAGTGAAGATGTGGCCAGGCAGCACCAAAGGAGGACAAGCATAGACTCTCTTGTATCTCCTAGAGAGTTGAACATATGAACATCTATCATATCTTTATGTCTACTGCTTTCACAGACTATTGTTCTATACTGGCATAGTACAAAATTCTCAGTAATAGCTCCACAGAAGTGGAAGGAGAAATGCTAGTTGTGAAGTCACAGTAATATACCTGAGCTGGGCAGTATGGGCACCGCAGATACTGCAGTCCTGGATGAAAGCAGTGATTGCAGGTTAATAGACTAAGTTACAGTGCCCAATAGCAAGTAATTCACTTCACCTGATGTAATTCTCCCATTAAAATCTGAAATCACATAGGATCTAGCTACCTGGTAAATGTCTACCGCTTCAGCAGTGAGCCATGGCAAGAAATGTTCTAAAATTAAGTCCTAATTTATTGTGCAACACATGCCCTGCTGTTGGACTTCAAGCATCCGTTTTACTACTTTTAATTATTACATTTGGGAAACAATATGTGATTCATGGTTACTCATTCTTGCTATCCCAGAATTTTAATCAAGAGTTTCCCTCCACCACCATCCACTTATAAGCTTAAAAAAAGCACAAACATACACACACACATACACACACATGCACAAGCACTCACATGCGCGTGCACACACACACATACATAAAATGTTTTTGACTCTTTGCAACAAATCTCGCCACCATTTCTCTGAATGTAATTAAGATGAACCTTAACTAGAGGTGTTTTTTTTGTTTGTTTTGCTTTGTTTTGTTTAGATTTAGTTTTTCTCTCTCTGTTTCATTTCACCAACTCTCAGTGAGAGTTTTGCTGCGAAAGCAATTTTAAGTTGCACTCAGTCCAAATTAGTCTAGACTGATTTTGACATAGTTTGAGTATAATTGCATCCTGTTACATTCTATTGCATAATGCAATGGCTGCAGAAACAGTCAAACAGCTGCTCTAATGTGTTACTTAGCCACTCTCCAGATACCATCATCATGATCAAGACACACACATGCGCGCGTGTGAATATGTGTGTGTGTGTGTGTGTGTGTGTGTTCTCTAATTGTGTGCCACAGAATGGCTTTCTGTACGATCACGGCTCCTGGGGGGATGGCTCAATGTAATGGCCTTGCTACTAACGACCCTTTCCGACAGGCTCTCTCTTTCCAACGGCCACTGAAGCCAGGCCCCCAGATATTCTCGTTGTGTAGGTGAAAAGCCTCTCGGCCGACAGCTGTCAGCCAGGCAGGGGTAATTGGAAGCCATTGCACCCATTACAGCTTGTCCATTAGGACAGTTACAATAGTCGGCCATGTTCCTGTACGCCCCCAGACTGCTTACTTTTGACCTCACCATAGGATAATGGACACCAGGTAAGAGGGGGGAGTGTTAAATGGTGTGTCGCTGGTTGTCAGCATGGAATTGTTTTGGTGTTATTTACCTTTCCTATCTACTGACATTCAGAGCCTACTATCCACCTGATGGGTAAAGATCATTTTTATCCCTATTCACTGAGCCATACACGCACTGAGGCTTGACAACAAACACCAAGGATGAGTCTTAGAAAATGTCCGACAGAAAAGTCACGCACTGTAAAACTATGCTGAATCCTGACTCTGACCTTTTGGACAGCTGACAAAAACTGTGTATGTTTGCTTGTGTGACACTGTATGTGTGTATGTGCACGTCTGTGTGTGTGTGTGTGTGTGTGTGTGTGTGTGTGTGTGTGTGCGTGCGTGCAAGTGCATCCCTGTCTTAGTGTATGTGTTTGCCTGTGTGACCCAGTCTTTGTGTGAGAGAGTGTGTGTGTGAGTGTGTCTCAATTTTTTTAGCCATATGATGGTAATCTGCTCTGAGCAGCAGAGCTTTGCTGAGGATCCTGCGTCATTTGTTTGTATTGACTCATGTCCCAGACTCTCCTCTTCGCTGTCTCAAAGTAAACACAGGCTAAAGCCAATCTGCTGCCACTCACAGCTCAAATGTAAGTCAAAACAAACAAGCAAACAAAAACAAGCAATCACAGTAAACAAAACAAAAACTCACTACAGCACATACAGTACCTAGCACTTGCCAAGCATCTCTGACTCTTCTGACTCGCTGCTGAGGCACATCATGCATCCCTTTTGACCCAATCTGTTTTCCGTTTGCTGCATTCTCATCTCTTTGGAGAGAAATAACTTCAATCTTTTCTTGTGGAAATTTAATCTTGGCCAAGCAAGAGCGGAAAAAAATATGCACACACCGCCACAGGCAGGACCATTTCTCATCCTCCTGACTCGGCTCGACGCCGGTAATGAACAGCACCGAGCGGCCGCAACATCTCGTAAATTAGCGCGGTTTGCTCCGTCGCCCCCGGCAGGCTCGGCAACCTCTGAGAGCAGGTAGTTACTGCGGTGACCGCACGTGGCAGATGCCGAATGGCTGAATGCTTTTGGCAATGAGTCACATGAGGAACAACTTTCTTTGTGTGTTTCAGAAGAGATTACTGCATGGCTGAGATACTCAACTCCATCAAAGGTTTGTTTGGAAACAGTATGAGGTACAAAAAAAAAGAAACCCACAAATGGCACTAAGTTCAATCAGAGGGTCGTCACCAGATGCTTGCAGTTCTGTTCAGGGACACCTTGGGAGGTAGTCCTCTGCAGATGGCTGATGTGGCTTGAATAACAACTGCAAAATTGTCATTTTTTTGGTGGCAGTGGCGATTCCTCTGCAGTAGTCTTTTTTAATGAATAATTTTGCGGTAAGAGAAAGGCTTGTGTATAAAGAAAAAGCTTGCTTTGCACTTTCCTTTGTGCTACAGGGTCCTGCCTAGTGCAGACATGAAACCATGAATATTGCATTGCTCACATATGACATTCACTAACAAGTCATGTTACTGACCATCTCACATACTCACTAAAGCAGCAAGTGAAAATTCAATCTGATATAGGATGTAAAGATTTAGAGTAATGTAAAGAATCAATTTAATGTGGGATCTAAAATATGTTTCTACTACTTTCTACTATGAAAATATTTAATTATGATTCACAATGTTCATATTATCAACCTCTAGAGTGACCATTTCTTTTGATGACGTATAAGAAGATAGTGTCGAGGAATGACCAGACTGACTTACATAACATTAAAGCAATTAGAAGCAGTATGCAACTTGTGGTTTAGGAAGTTGGTGCTATTGACTGTTTTACAGTCAGACAGCTTTTAAACAGCAACTACTCTCTGATCTGAATGTTCAAAATGGCCATGTAACCTCATGGTCTATTGGTGGATAGAATATAGAGCAAGTTGTGCTCTGGATTGGTGCGGTCTTTTAGCTAGGCAAGCGTCGCCTAGTGCTTCCCCTCAATATTACATTTTGCTACCACACAGTCAGGGACTTCGAACAGAGGGCTCTGGCGTGCCCAATATTTTTAAAGTTCACAGGAAGCATCTGCCCACGAGGAAGAAAAAGTACGCCAGTTGAGGGATTCCAGACGCTTTGCACACAGTGAAACGATGTGAAAGCGCTTGATGCATCAGTCTAGCAGTCTTTCACAATAGCACAGCCTTTGTCCCCCATACTGTATAATGCTATTTAGCTTCTGTATTGCTAAGCCCTTCCAAGAATATCTCCTGGCGTAAACTTTGAGAATGCACTTAATAATTTAATTTCTCTACATTGTGCTACACTATTGCACTTTCAACTTAAAACAGCGCAGATTCTATGTTAGCAATATGCACTCCTTGTTAGTTCATTGTGTTGTAGCTTGAATGTTATCCTCATTTGTAAGTCGCTTTGGATAAAAGCGTCTGCTAAATGCCTAAATGTAAATGTAAATGTAAATGTAAATGTAAATGTAACTTTGTTTATGCCAACTGAAATCTCAGCGCTGCCTCTCCTCACCATCCCCCCCATGATTCCCTCCCGTCACACATGGACCATGTGACCATTGTGCCATTGCACCCCAATCTTGTAGGATATCAGAGGGACTCAATTTCTCCAAGGCGCCTTATTTCATTTCACATGTATAAATTCCATTTACCAAGAGAAAAGCCATCGATATGTTTCATGAAACTTTCATGGAATAAACTGTCCTTGAACACTCAAGGCCTGAGGTCCTGAGGTATTGCTCCTTACTCTTAAGATATACACCACATTATGCACACATGTTAGCACACACATACACACAAACACACACACACACACACACACACACACACACACACACACACACACAGACAAACATGCACATTCACATATAGAGAAACACACACACACATACAGGGTGACCACCTGTCATGCCTTACCTTGTACTGCACAGCAATTTTACCCTTTGTTCCACATCACGCAAACTGAACATTCTGTCCTGCTTTTTCATTCGACCCTACTTAATTGAAAATAAAAACATGGATACATCCATGGATAGGCTCATAGGCTTGGCCTTTGTTCAATAGTTCAGAAGAAAACAATAAAAGCAGTAACCAATAGGCTGAGCCATACATCAATCAAGCTGTTTACATGCACATGAACGCCTTCTCAAGTTGTCTCAAATCTGAGAGCACGCTGTTCGTTCAGGTCAGGCAGGCATGACCAGTGTTGCCACGGAAAAGAAAAGATGTGCTTACAGTAACTGAGACATAGGCTTTTCTTTATTTAGACCAGTGGATGGCGAAACAGACAGAGCTTTTTGCACTTCGTCAGGGCCAGCACTACAGCCACACAGATCACATACTTAGCCGATAATTTAATGCATTTATGCAACATAGCCAACCAAAGCACAAAAATAACACTTAGCCTACCTTGACTGCTGACAAGCTAGTCAGTCACTCTTATCTGTCTCAGATGTAGACCTAATCTCAATCATCTCCACTTAACAAACCATCTCATTTGTTGTTTATTTGAAATATTCAAACTCCATAATTCTTTCCCAACAGCAAGTTATTTTGATGGAACTTGATGAAACATCTTAAAGTGACAGGAACCATTTATCAATAGCTTATATCAGCAGCATTTCTTTGGAAAATAATATTCAAACACCTGGGCCTTCACACAATTGTTGTCTGCTTTTTATTTAACTTTATATAGGCTAGGTCTAATGATGTTTTGCACTGAAATTGTAAAAGTTAATTAGGCCTGACGCTTTTTGTGTCTTGTATTTCAAGTTGAATTTGATCAAAACTGTGAAACATCATTTCAGAAAGCATACATTTAGTTGCATAATGTCAGGTCCTTTGGCCAATTCACTAATTTGATAATATCCCAATGAAGACAAAAGGGAAACTTGGTGGTGGTTTATCTTCTATATGCCGTAAGCTGTAGCAACCTTGCCAAGCATATTTATCTTTGAAAGGCAAAAAAAATGTTTCTTGATAAATTAAATAGACATGCCTTATGCCTTAAGCCCAAAGTTATTACGTCTGCTCCACATTGTCACACTTAAACTTGCTAGTCCCACATTTTGTCTGTTTGGAGGTGGTCACCCTACACACATATATACGTACACACAAAAAAACACACACACACACACACACACACACACACACACAAAAACACACAGACCAACATGCTCCCGCACACATACTCACATCACAAGTGCATCCTCACAGCAAGCACGCTCTGGTGGTGGAAATACTTAAGCATGAGTCAACATACCCCTCAGGACTTACAGTGAGTAAGTTATATTGTGTTTGTCTAAGAGCCTTAGTGCATGAGCAAATATTTGAGGCAAAAGACACCATATACAAAAGCGTACGGCTCATACATTCAGCATGGTCCCAGAATGGGAATACAATGCTTATTTATGTGCTGAAATTCAATCAATTAAATCATAAGTTCAACAGCGAAACTAGTGTAACTCAATCATAAAAGATGTCTGGTTTGTGAGGTTGTTTTTGGATAAAGGTTTGGGCAGTTGAAGAAATTTGGGTCAAAGTGTGTGAGGTTAATGGGTTTTGCTCCTGTGCTTTACCTCAATCAGAACAAAGTACTCTAAACAAACAGCCACACAGTCAACATAAATACACACAAACACACACACACACAAACATACATACACACCTCCGTTCTACCATTTCTCTCTCTCCCTCCCCTCTCTCTCTCTCTCTCTCTCTCATACACACACACACACACACACACACACACACACACCTTCTGCCCACTGTTTGTCATATAAATACTGTCTCATACACACACACATACACACACAGATAGAGAGAGAGAGCTCCAGGGAGGGCTGTAAAGCAGTTTCAGGCTGGCCAGGCCCCAGGGAGGATGGCTTTGTTAATTATCTGGAACAGCATTTGCCCATGCTTCTGCTCTCTCTGGCCATGCGCCCTGGCTGAGGACCCCCCTTCAACCCTGCCCCCCCCCCCCTCCCCAACCCCAACCCCCCAACCCCCGCTGCCCCTTACCTCTACCCCTCTCTCCATCTGTGTCTCCTTAATTCTAGTATCACTTCATCACTCAGCCTCACTCTGTCCATCTCTCTCCCTCGCTCTCTCTACAGCTTCATCCCTGCTCCATCATGTCTCAAAATCCTTCCTTCCATCCAAACCTTCACTTTTCCCGTGTCCATCTTTATTCCTGCTTCCTTTTCCCCCTTTCTCTCATTCTCTCCATCCTTGGTCCCCTATCCCTATCCTCCCTATCTAATCCTGATCTCTCTATTTGCCATCCATCTCCTCCACACTCCTCCCCTTCTTTGTCACTTTTTCCATCCCTGCTAGGCTGTGCTCCCTCTCTTTCTATCCATCTGCACTGTGTTGATGGTCATTAAGGACATCACAGTGGCTGGCTCCCCAAGTGGATGTTGTGGTGAGAGGTTCAGCTGGAGTAGCTCTGTTTATGTATGCATGCGTGCGCACACACACACACACACACATAAACACACACACTCACAGAGAGAGAGAGAGAGAGAGAAGTGCCAGACAGACATATTCCTAAACACTCACACACAAAACACTGTGGTGACTCGGATGAACGTCTGAACAGGTGATCAAAACAGTCTTTCTGTCTGGCACTTTGAACAAGAATATTTAATTTCAAAAAGTAGAAGCAGTAGAATTCAATAATAGTTTCATCATTTTTCTCTGTTCTGGATGCTTATTATTTCTTACTTTTCATTGCAGCAACAGAACAAGTGTTTTGCAGTTCAGTTTGATTCAAAGGAACACCTGCCACTGATACATCTTTTACCAACACTTCAAGAAGCACTTCTACGAGTGATGCCAACACTGCCGTAGGCATTTCCAATAATGCAAGTCACTACCAGATTTATCTATGCCAAATACCACTATTAAAGAATATGTGGTCAGGTCTCTGAACAATGTGCAGAGATTGTATGAGAATTATTGTGAAGGCAGAGGACACAAAGGATCTTCTCAGCTGTGAGACAGATGGCACTACAGTAGATGATTTAAGATCATTTTCTCAGGAGAATTGCTGAATGTCACAACCAAAATAGTTACATAACAAAAATAAATAGATTGATTTTAGAAGGAAGACACAAGAGATATAGTCAAATTTGTCTTCCAAACATCTATTTAGAAGCATCGCAGCCATTATGACCACAACAGAGCTCAAACATCACAGAATTAAAAGGCAACAAACATGCTTGCTAAAATGGTTAGCATTTTGTACATTCCCCTGTGTGTGTTAGGAATATCCATTTTAGAATGAAAACTAGAGGTGGAAATACAGCTTGTTGGGCTGGATAGCACTGGGATGGTGGTACGATAGGGATTCATCAGTTGTGAAGTACTGATCTCTGAAGAATCTTTAAATCCAAATTCAGTCGCCCACACTCCTTGTTTGCCGACTCAACCCAGTGAAGTCATCTTAGAGTTAAGTTCATTTCAGGTGAGTCTATTGTAATAAACATGTAATACATGTGATATTAAACTATACAGTAATCAACTCAATAATTGAAACAGGATGACTGGATTAATTCAGCATATCATTACTAATTCTGCAGAGAGACAGTATACTACACAGTAAATAGGAATCACAATATAGATTCCTAGGCAAAACTTTCCAGAGCTGACATCTATTATTGACTTTGGTGCAGATCTGGCCCAGGCCTAGCAAATCTTATTTCTCATTCGTTATACACCTCCATCTACATCTCCTTAGTCATCTCACGCAGACTCAGAGACATTGTCTGAGCCTTGGCATTAATTATTCAAAGCAATTAATGGAAAAAAGCCAAAATTGTGATAAGTCACCACTCTGTACAAATTTGCCCAATTGCCCATATTTGCCCACTCCGGTTCGTCTTCAGCTGCTGGGTGACAAGAAGGAATATCAAAGAGTGCGGGGCTTGTGGGGGGGCTCTCTTGAGCTAAATGAAATTGATTTTCAAAGGGATGAATATATCAGTGCATTAAAATCAGTTGACCAGGACGAACATGGCGTCTCCCCTTACCTTTCATCTCAAGAGCTTCCTCCCCAGGGAGATAAAGAGACAGCAAGAGAGAGAGAGAGAGAGAAACACAGTGATTGCAAAGCTTCTTAATATTTAAACGCTTCAAAGCTGAGACGCTCATGCTTTTATTTGGAGCTGATGTGAATATTTATGCCACTGCTCTTGGCATCATAAAGCATGTCACTTTAAAGGCTGTTGAGGATAATTGGCAACCATCAGTGACTGTTTTATTATCAATTATCTTGGTGGGAGGAGATGAGGGAGAGAGAAAGCCTTATCAGATGTGAAATCTATCCCCCAAAGCTTTTGTCTCACCTGCGCCTCAGTGGTCGTGACTCAGATCTTCAGGGTTTGTGTGTGTGTGTGTGTGTGTGCGTGTGCATGTATGCATGTGTGCATATGAGGAGTGTGTGGATGTAGGTGTAAGGCAAGTTTCTGCCTTGTTTATATTTCACATTTATAGATGGCCTCCTGAGTTTCCTGCTTTCTTAGTGATCTATCTGATTGGCCTCTCATATCTTGTCAAGTAACTTTTATCTGGACAGCTGCATAATGGCTACCAACTAATGTGATTTACCATTGGAAATAATTGGCCCTGAGAAATACCTGCAATCTGGTGCACTGCATGTCTACAGTTTGTCTGTGAATCAAGTCTTTGTTCGTGCTTCTAACTTTCTGTCCATTAAATCTGATGGTCAAGGACCATGATGCAAGTGGACATACAAAATAGCCATTCCGTTCTGACCCAGGTTTTTCCCTATACCTGAGAAATACAGACATCCTGTAAATAAACCAAATAGGCCCTGTAAACATTGCAAACTATCGACTATTGCTCCTTCACTACCCCATCTCTGTCAAACTATTCATGTTGAGATAAAGTTGACATTTGTTACTCATCATTAAGTACAACCTTGCCACTCACCTGTTGATGTATCTGGAATATACCACACAAACTCTACTGCAAACTCTGTTTCTACAGAGGTGATAGTTGTCAAAACTGACACATCTCAGCATGAGGAAGGACACTCTGAAGGGTTCTATCTCTCTTGCACTTCACATTCTGTCTGTTTACTTGACCTCCAGAGCCCTTCGCTCATTTTCACAATTCACTGGGAGAACAGAGCCATTGTACCAGCTCGGAGACACAAGTTTAAGACACGTCAAAAAGGCCTTGTCTGTGGAGGAACAAGATAGATCAGTCTACACAGACAGGAGGCTGTTTGAAGAAACATGGCAATCTACATTTTCACCTGGGACCATATTACAGAAACTTCCTAACTCTGAAATCCTATCTCAGTCTAGGATGACATTTAGGGTTTGTGTAGGTATTACAGAAAGGCGTTTACTAACTGCATTTAAAAAAGTACTATCTTACCCAATAGGATAACAGTTTAGCCATTACAAGACCATACTAACCTATGAATTTTCCAAAGTTAGGACTCCTAACACTGTATCCTAACCGCAAGTGACTCAAATGTTAACGACAAAATCAGTTAGTCTTTATTTTCAATTGGAATGTCCTAACTGCAATGCAATGTAGTACTGAGCGACGTGATGCTTTGTGACGTTATGGCAGAAATTTTGTCTCTCTGTCTGTTTCTGTCTGTCCTATTAGTTACCTTGCTAGTTTGAAGGTGGAATCCGTTTGGATAGATGGCATATTTAACTGCAAGCTGCTTGGATGAACGCCTGAACAGATGAGCTAAACAGGCTTTCTGTCTGGCACTTTGAACAAGAATATTTAATTTCAAAAAGTCTGAAGCAGTAGAATCCAATAATAGTTTCATCATTTTTCTCTGTTCTGTATGCTTATTATTTTTTACTTTTCATTTGGCTTGCAGCAACAGAACAAGTGTTTTGCAGTTCAGTTTGAATCAAGGGAACATTTGCCACCGATACATGTTTTACCATCACTTCAAGAACCAAGCGAGCGTCAGGTTGTCGTATAGCATTGACTGTTCCCTGTCTACGTTGGGTCCATTAAATATGCCATTCTTTTCTGAGAGATTCCCAATTTAAACTAGCTAAGCAACATGACGTGAGCGACAGATATAGAAACAGACAGAGAGTGACAAAAGTTCTTCTAAAAAGTCACACACCACATTGCACAACATTATGTAACATTCGGTTAGGACATTCCAATTGGCATAAGGCTCTAAAATGACATATATTTATAAGGTCTTAATAATGCTTTATTAACAGTTAACAAGGCATAACAAACAGTTAGTTAACTGTTGTTATCCTTTAATAACATTAATTAACTATTAATTTTATGCTAGTGAGAATAATGAGCACAAAGTGATTGGGCTTTTTGCTGATCTTTAGTATTTAAGTCAAGTTTATACTTCATAGCAAACTTTGTCGCGGGCCCCCTGGCAAAGTGCTGCAGACCCCTGTGGGACCCTGGATTCAAGTTTGAGAACCAATGCCTTACTTAACACCTACAGAGCATGCATAGGTGCATCACAGTCTTTACATGACAGGCTCATTGAGCAAATTATAAACATGACAATTTATTAGAGTCATGAGGTATGTGTGAGTGGTTGCATGCATATATTGGGCTATTTTTTGTTTAAATGTCTTAAGTGAATAGAAAGTGGAATTAACCTCATGCCAAAGCTTAGCAGTATGAAGAATAAACTACAGGCTACCTGCTTTACACTGGCTTTTTCTATTTCAAGGGTGGCTGAGAAAGTGTGAAATGTTCTCTTACCCAAACTGCTAAGTGCTTCAGCAGCCGACTGTAATGCAGGAGACTGGGGTTCAAAGCCTGGTTTGGACATGAGGTTTTGAAAATTTTTTAACAAATGCATCTCTTAGTAGACTACCCCATTCAGACAAACTGACAAGGTGTAAATATATTATTTATACCTTACTTTCTTATCCACTATTTTCCACTATTATTTTTTTGTTGTTGTTTTTCTATGGATTATGTTACATTATGACACACAGTGTTTCATTCTACTATTATTCAAACACACTTAAGTTGTATCTTAGCTGATATGAAAAATGAAATGTAGAAGATTATTGGAATTTAGAATGAATACAAAAAGTCTCACAGTCTTTAAAGACTGAAGCTTAGCTCAGTTGGTGTCAATCTAGACTAAGATGCTTGCGACCAGGGTTCTATTTACTGTTGCTGTGATTTTGAGAATGGTATTTAGAGAAAATTATTACTCACAGCTGAACCAAGCCTCAATAGGCTAAGGGAAATATACACTACATACTCCTTGATTTAGATTAGGGGGTGCAAAACATGCTACAAATCGGTAAGAAAGGTCCTATAAGTGTATTAGTTATTATTTTTTTGTTTACTAATAGATGACAATTGGTTTATTAAGTTTTTACAGTATGTTAGGGACTTGTGAAGCTGCTTGTTAACACTTACAAGCTCCATGTTAGCAGTTAACTAATGTTATTAAAGGATAACAACAGTTAACTAATTGATAGTAATGCATTGTTAACCATTAATAATACATTATAATAATAATGCATTATAATACCTTATTAACAAATGTTATTTTAAAGCATTACCTCCAATTGAAAATAAAGAAATCAAAATGATAACTGCTAACATTCGATCTCATTGCTTGCAGTTAGGTCACAGTGTTAGGATAGTCCAGACCCTGTCCTAAATCCAAAATTGGCTAACTGCAAAAATAGACTACAGCATCCAACAGTGTATGACAACAAAAGGGATCACGCCTGTCAAAAGCCCTCAACAGAAACAGACAGTAAGGTTATATGTGTTTTAACTCTTTCCAGACCTCGCAAAAATCAGCAAAACTGTATTCCTTTACTATTTCATTCAGCTGTTGTTGACCTAAATACATCTCAGGAATAGTATCTATTTTTTCTTGAAGCCAAATACTTAGACTACACAAATAAATCTTTGTCATGGAATTTATATATTATTTATTTTTGTTAATTCGCGTACATTTGCATATTTGCATATTCTAGACACTTTAGTGGCCTATAAAGTCCTTTACAGCTTCAGTGTTGCATGATATTAAAAAAGTAAAAGTGCAAAAAGTTGTATATATCTGGTGACTAAATAAGTGCCAAATTTGGTAGCAACTGGATGAAAGTAACCCTCAAAACCACATTTTGAAATGATTTACATGCCACAAATGACCACTGAAAAACCTGATGGTCTATGTTACCCTCTCTTGTCACTGGCCATCCCTCAATAATTATTTGGCTGTATATATCCCTAAACAATATTATGTAGTACAAATAACTCAAAACTAACTAATACTACTAATGCTACCACTACTAATAATACTACTAACACATAAAGATCGTACCAAAGATTATTGAATACTGCGCAAGACAGAGCAACATAAAATGTTACAGTGGAGATTCCAGTCTGCGTAAGTGGGAGTGTCACATCACGTCACAATATAAACTTTTCAATGATCTTCTGTATCAGGATATTAGGGCTCAACTCTAGTCTGCATAATGGGTGATTTCCCCCCCTCCCCTTTGCAAAAATATAACACAGAACCTTTGTGCCTCTCACTCTGCTTTTACTCTCTCTGATTATACCCAAACAGTGGAAATATATGTAGCAGAATCCAATATGTCACAATTTTTTCAACAATGTTCAGTTATGTCATTAGTACGTACGTACTGATTTCTCTATGGACAGTCTGGAAAGAGTTGACATGAAAGAATGAATACAATTTATTATTCCAGCATAAATGTGTTCCCTGTTCAGCCATTTCGCCTATGGTTTGTCCATCTTGAAAAGCAAACTGTCAGAACTGTAGCTGTAGCTGTAACTGTAACTGCAACTGTAGAACCATAGACACAAGACTTTAGAACACCAAACATTCTAATCATGGATAAAAGCTGTCTTGTTTACATTCCTGCAGCTATACTGCTCACAGAATGCATTTCTCAACCTGAAATAATGCTTTGCATTCTCATGTCATGTAATTAATACAGAGGCCAAAATGATGGAACATAATAGAAAAAGGACCCTCTTTAAAACCTCTGGATCATCATGGGAGATGTTACAGGATGACATTTTGGGAAATCCTTGAACAGTCTTGAAAAGAGATGTCTTTGACATTTATCGCATAGTACATTATGCTGTGCAATGCTGATTTGGATAAAGGTGTCATCTATATATCTTAAATATATTGTACACTGGATTTAAGTTTAGTGTACATGGGAGTCTTTACTCTGTGGAACATTAGTTGAATAGCAACAGGAATGTCTTTCTCATTGTGTTACTTGTAAGAACTCTTTTAGCACTGAGCGATATTACACACTTTCTCTCTGGTTGTGTGCCTGCTATTAGACTTTCAATGCATACTCTGTGTTGTCTGAAAGGTCAGGTTAGGAGGTCAACAGACCTCCTGGGTCTGGCATGTGCAAGCTAAACTTTGCCATCAAAAGGAAGAGACACTTTATAAGCAGATATCTTTTCACTGACAGTGAAAGGTTCATCTCCTGCAGGTAAAGATGATCTTCAGGCTTTTGCCATACACTTTAGCATAAAACAGAATTAAATCCCACATACATGTTGATGATCTGACTTGCATTCACACTCGTACTTTTGCATGCAAGTTTATGCAAGCACATTTATGTCAAGTGCAGTGCATGCAAGGCACACCACTTTCATTTTCATCTGCAATGTCATCTCCTGTATACAAGGCCATAAACATTTGAATATAAGTTGTTAATGAAGGCATAATGTACTTTCTGAGTTATTAAGTTTTTATTTGGAGCGGATAAGACTCTGTCTTCACTGTAGCAATATTGATTTTTTTCTCTCAACTCTCCCATTTCCTTTTGGCTTGGGCCCTCATGAACAGAGAGATGCCAGCCAGGAGATTTGGTTGCAGGCAGTCGTTTTTGATCTAATTTTCTGAACTCCTTGTTGGCACAGATTTCCTGAAGTTTAGAACCACCCCACTCCCCACCCCCCTCCTCAATCGATATCCCTCCCTGATCCTCCCTCTCTCCTCTCTGAGCGCCTCGCTGCCCTTGCAGTGCGCATCCCCATCAGAGGAGCCTTCATTCCAGAGGACAGTGAGTGAGATGAATGCACTCCCTTCCCCTCGCTCTCTTTATCTCTCTTTCACTTCCTCTCCCTGTCTCCCTCCCTCATTCCCAGTCACCCCCCACCCTTTCCTCTTCTCCGTCTTTTGACTAATCCAACACCACTCCAGCTATACTCTTGTGTTGATGTCCTCGCATTTATCCACGCATTTATCACAGTGTGAGATTTTAAAATTGGCTACACAGCACTAATGCCTCAACTTTAGTGATTGATTTTGAGGAGCATAGCTTTTCCAGATGACAATTCAATTCAACTCAATTCTCACGTCTCCTCTCTATCTCTTCATTTCCCCCTATGCCAAGTAATGGTGTTGTCAGCTGTGCTATTCTTGATACAACACACTTGCCGTTTCTGGTCAGGTGGATATCCTATAGTTTTCCATTAACTTGATGGTGGGAGTGAAATTGCGTGCCAACAGATGGAGAGTAATCAATCATGGGTCTATCAGCCAGGAAGATCTAGGACCAAATCCTGCTTTGTCAGTGTTGCTGATGCTTATGAGAAGGACTGTACTTAGTACAATGGCACTAGCATCAGGTTATTTACTCCGCTACATGTGTTCTTTTGTCATGCTGGGTAATACTAAATAGAAAACATTTTTGGCATTGTGATCTGTCTCACAGTTTCTTATAAACCCTTAATACAGGATCCACAATGCTGTGCGCCTCAGTGGAAAAAAAAACACAAAAAACAGATGATGATCCAATAGCATGTCCTTAGAGGAAACTGCCTTAGCTGCAGATTTTACAAGTCATTTGTCATGGACTATAATACAGCGAAGGACTGAATAAATTGGGCCCCATAATGGTCCAATTTTTACAATATCCTTCCTTGAATATTACCCACCATATAGTACTTACTTAGCCATATTATATAGCTATCTCTCAATCAGTGATAATCAGCTTCCCTGTACCAAATGATGAATGCAGTATTATAGTATTTATATTGTTCCATAAAATTCAGTGAAGTACAAGATGTGTTTCTCGAGAGTGGTTTGGATACATGAACTTGAAATACACTCATGTTCATAGCCACAGAATGAACACGCTGTAGATGTGTGAGTAAAAAGACACACCTATTTACTGAATATTGTTAGTATTACTTCTACAGTGAGTGCAAGGAAAGTAACACCAGCATGGTATCTGTTGTCCTTGTGAAAGTCCACATCCCTGCAATCAAACACTTTGCCCATGGAGTGCCATGCCATCTTAATCATATTCGATTTCAATTAATGGACATTCACCACAAAAAAATATTACCGAACAGATGTTTGCCCAACCTTAAGTCAATAGTCACAGAAACCTTCAATTACTGCATGTCCTCTGGGAGCAGGAGACAGTGTATCAATCTCAGGCAATTGACAGGTGATTGAATTGATTAGCTTATTATGAAGACCCAGGCTTATTATCTCCATAACTCACTTCCCATTAAAAGTTCCAACACTGCACATGCAATGCATTGTGTATGTGTGTGTGTGTGTGTGCGTTTGTTTGTGTATGTGTGTGAGAGAGACTGAGTTTCTGAGTCTGTGTGTCATTCATTCGTGTGTGTGTGTGTGTGTTTGTGTGTGTGTGTGTGCGCTTGGTGAGGAGAGAGTGTGTGCATATTTGTGCATGTACTTGTACTTGTTTGTTTGTGTGGAACTGCACGATGTGGAGACAATCACCTGGCCATGGATAGCAGATCAATTGCTCTCAGTCAGTTATGTTAAAGTTTGGGCCATGCCATGTTTACAAGAGCAGATAGAGGCAAGCTTTAGGCTTGAAAAATGCCAAGTCAAACAACAGTGACATCTAGCAGCTTTTGTTTCAGCCACAAGAAATAGTGTTAAATTAATCTATGTTTGTGTGTGAGTTTTGTTTGCAGCTATCTAGTGTGTGTTGTGTGTGTGTGTGTGTGTGTGTGTGTGTGTATGTGTGTGAGTGTATAACACGTGTGTTTCGACTCATCTATTTTCACAAGTAATGGATGCGGAACAGCTTTCTTCCTGTCAAGTGTTGCATTTCACACCAACATTTCTCTCTCTCTTTCTTTCTCTCTCTGTCCTCTGGTGTTTTTTCCTTTCTTACCCACTGGCTCAGCATTAAAGTGATATGGTTGTTCATTAGTACCATATATGCAGATGTACAGAGTTGCCAAGGCCATAGAGGGATGATGAAATAACAATAAATCATATAGCACCAGCTATCACAGTAATTACATTTCTTTTCTATTACATTTCTTTTCTATTACATAAACAGTAATTACATTTCTTGTGGATTTCTATATATACCCTCTTCCTGTTTATAGTCTCTTTATCTTGTCTTTTTATCTTTGCTTCTGTGCCTGTCATGCATTTTCTCTTCTCTGACTGCTGTCTCTTTTTCCCACTATTATTTTCTTTCTTTCTCTTCTCTCTGCTTTCTTTCTCTTTCTTTCTTCATTTGCTTTGTTCATCTGTTTTCTCTCACCGTTCTTTAGTCCTCTCTCATCCGTTCCTTCAAAGGTCACTGGTAGTGATGGGCACAGAGTGTGAATGTTTGTCCGTGTGAGTGTATGTGTTTGTGTGTGTCTGTGTGTGTCAGAGTCTGTGTCTACAGTGTTGTCAAGACCTACGGAGCCTGTGGTTTGCCGGCCATCTCCTGCGTCAAGCCTGTGGTCCTGTCAGCCTCCTGAGCTGGAGACGGCTGACAGGTTGTCCCCTACCTAACCTTTATGTAAAAGGGGTCTCTGCTTGTGTGTCCTCTCCACGCCTCATCTGTCAGCGCACTGCTATGTCTGAGGGTGGGTGTGCTTGTCCGAATCCGTCCCTGTGTGTGTCCATTCGTGTGTGTGTGTGTGTGTGTGTGTGTGTGCGCGTATGCTTATGTCCTATAGAGAGAGAAATCATAACAATGCATGGCCACTGACAAAGAAATAACTGACAAACAAACAAACTCCTGTAACAACCCCTTTGCAAATGCCTTTGCTGTCACTGAAGTATCTGTGTGTGTGTGTTTTATATGGCAAAGAAATGCAACGTATACTTGTGAAAAGCAACATGAAATTCTGTTTCATGCTGCAAATGTAATGACTTTAACGAATGCTTTCACTCCCCTTGCATAATGGCCGCTCCCACTCTGCATAATGACCCCTCTTTTGCATTTGTGCCAGTATTGTTGGCGACATTGTGTGTGTGTGTGTGTGTGTGTGTATGTGTGTGTGTGTGTGTGTTTACGCGTATGTATTAGTGTGTGTGCATACGTGTGTGTGTGTGTGTTTACGTGTATGTATTAGTGTGTGTGTGTGTGTGTGTGTGTGTTTACGCGTATGTATTAGTGTGTGTGTATACATGTGTGTGTGTGCGTGTGTGTGTGTATACGTGTGTGTGTGTGTGTGTGTGTGTGTGTGTGTGTGTGTGTTTACGTGTATGTATTAGTGTGTGTGTGTGTGTGTTTGCGTGTATGTATTAGTGTGTGTGTATATGCGTGTGTGTGTGTGTGTGTTTACGTGTATGTATTAGTGTGTGTGTATACGTGTGTGTGTGTGTGTGTGTGTGTGCGTGCGCACACGTATGTATGTGAGGGTGTGAGTCAGTGAGGGAGGATGACAGTCTCCTTTACCTGACCTCAAACTGGTGCATTTGGAATGTAGCTTGACCCTGTCACTATTGCCTGATGTACGACTGATCAACAACAACCTGGGGCTGTCAGACATGTGAGCACACACACACACACACGCACACACATAAACACAGCCTGCCAATCAAACACTCCAACACGGCCGAGACCCACACAAACGACTGGCCACCTTCTCCATTCCCGCCTTCACCACCTTGATGTCTGTAGAGAGTTAGCTGTTTCAGGTTATGGACTAGCGAGACATGGTGTCTTACTCAACTTCACATTTCCTTTGGGTTAGCAAGGTCAAGAAGCCTATTAAAAGATTAGAGAGGGGAAAGTCAGTATCTTTAAGCTTCCGAAATCACGTCACTGCCAGAGGTAAAAGACATTTAGATTAAAATGTTAATTATTGCAATCTTATTGCACAGTATGGCATAATTGCTTATGACTTTTGTCATTAATTCTTCAAAATATGTGTAATTCCATGTCTAATGATTGCTGAAAATAAAAGAATTGGCATTTGACCTCTCTAATTAGGCAAGCTGCGAATTCAATTATCATTCAGTTTCAGAAACTGTGCTCTGAACTATTTTGACATGTTGCCAAATTCAATTTTGGTCTTTTCGGTTTCAAGTCAGACTGCCTTTCTGTCCTCAGTCATTTTGTCCAAAACAGAAAAGCAATTTCGCCTTCAAGACACGAAACGCATCAGTTGAATTAACATCCTTAAAAAGTAATGATGAGCAGCTAACCACATTTAGTTAGTCTGTGGAACTTTCTGGAATTTTGTAGCAAAAACATAAATGAAATTCATGAGGTTGCGCTTTCTGACTAACAGTTCCTTACTATTCTTTCCTCCCTTTCTGTTTTCCATCAGAACATTAGACCATTTAGAACACAGAACATTAGACATCTAACATTAGCACGGAATTGAGGACTTTTATCTAGTTGTCTCTTGGTCTTACTTGGTCTTCATGTCTGTAATTGTTTTTGAGCTAATGCAGATCTGTGTGTCACAGAGAACTGATGAGAGTATTGGAAGCATGCCTTCCTATGCATGCTTGTACCACGAGATGGAGAGAAAAAGAGAGGAAAATAAAGAGAAATGAAAGAGAAGAAGGAGCAAAAGGGAGTGAGAAAGAGGGACAGAGTGAGAGCGACAAACGAGCCATTAGTAATGAGGCTGTAACTGAGGAAAGTCTTTTAATGAGGGTCGAGATGACAGGGTGTAGACTGCTGGGCTGGGTTGGGGGGGGGGTGGGTGAGTGGTGGTGGTGTTAGTGCAAGGCACGAGATAAAACCTCCATGCCATGTTTCCTAAACCACGCAGCCACGCTGGTCCCTTTGGCAGCCGAGAGGCCTTAATTGTCCTGATATCAGATTTAATTTGACTTCAGATCACTTTAACCCCACCAGGCCCTGTTGTGAAGCAGAGTCCTCCTGAACCTCATAATTACGCAGATGAGTGATAAAGAAAGAGCGCTGTGGAAAAAAAAGAAAGAAAAGCAAGAAAGAAGCACCACCACACTATCAAATGTGACTCATTACAAAAAGAAATGAGAGATGGGTAGATAAGACCCTCTACATGTCGTTTCTCTCCGTAATGGCGGTGGTTCACAGCTGCAAGGATAGCTCATCAACTCCAGAGATAGCTGTGAGGAGTGTTCAGCTTTTTTTTTCCATGCTGTGTATTATGTGCAGTATTTGACAGAGGATTGTAATGAAGATAAACATTGTGCTTACTACTTACAATGATAACTGACTGGTTTTTCTTACGGGCTTTGGGACACAAGGCAGCTGTTAGATCACTCGTCAGCAAAAGCCCAGAGACAGAGCTAGTGCTGATTACACTGAGATTTAGGCCTTAGGTGTCATGGAAAACTTCAGGACATGTTTTGTTTTTCTTCTGAAAGGTAATCACTGTGACTGATGCTGTTTGAAGCACATTTCATTGGACTTCATACCTTGCGTCATCTGCTGTTGCATCCTTACTGCTGATTCCAAAGGCTTGTATTAAAAAAATGTGGGGCTTTAGGCTAGTTATGCATAGAGTGAACTAACAATAATGTTCCCAGGGAACACAGTGGATCACATGCCTTTTCTAATTATCTTTTTGGTAGGCCAATTTTTTTCCAGATTTATTTTTCTGTGGTAAATGCTATTAACAATGATGGCTTTCTTTTAGCTTAGTTGGTAGAGGAAGCAGACAATTTATCCAAAGGACATAACTTCAGTTAACCTGATTGACCAAGCCAATTCTGAACTGAGAAAGTGGGAGCCAACTGTTCTTCTCTGAAAGTTGAGACTGTGTGATTAGTTTCAGCAATTTTGCATAACGATAATGGGAGCTAATTCAAATGTGCTCTCTGATTCATCTGTTCACCAGGCTATGGATCAGTACCCAAGATATGTACATATTGATGAACGTGTGTTGCACAAATATATACTGTCTGGGGAGTCATTTCAAACTCATGGGAAAATGTGTTTAACGAACAACAGTCCCAGAATGAAAGGATTATCAAATGTAAAGAGACCCATTCTGATTTCTATTTCCTATTAAGAGTGAACAAGCATCGTATCCCCCTAACACCTCTAATCTTGCTCTCAGTGTGATAGCTATACTTGGTAAAATGGGTGTGTACCTTATGCATGCAGTCAAAATAATGCTTACGTCTGCCACCACCAGTCACGGTTCTGTTTGAATTTATTTTTCAGTTGGTGAAAAGTATTTCACGTGCCTTGTGAAGCCCATTGCCTAAATCCCTACAAAACACAATCAATACCTCAGCTGCATGTTGAGACAAATGAATTCTTACATGCATAATGTATGGATGTACGCAAGAATCCCTAAATTGCCTGAGCACGTACCATTAGAGACCTACAGATACTCTATACCACCACACACTGTCACAGCATGAATGCATTCGCTCAATTTCCATTTCATTACCCATCTTGATCTCTCCTTACCCCTTAGCATCATCACAGCTCCTTGTCTTTGATAGGGCAGGTCGGTGCTGAGTTGCTCATCTGTGTCATATATCTATAAATATGCTGAGTTTTGGGGTCCCTCTGATGCCTGAGGTCCCCCTAGGGACGGAGCTTGGCTGTACTAATGGAATTTACGCGACCAATTGTGACCTATGTTTTAAAGCACCACTCCTCTCTCTCTATCTCTCTCTCTCCCAGTTAACACACGCAGCAACTGCCCAGAGGTGAAACAGAGAGACAGCTAGCTGTCGTAACAGATGTTTGCTTTTCCTGTGATGGAAAAATGATCCCAATTGAAGTGTAAATAACAAAGATGTATTTTCTCATCATTATTATTTCTCAATGCAACAGAGGAAGAGGAGTAGGTTGCACAGTTTACACTGACAACATAGTCATTGTCTGCGGCTTGACTAGAACAAACAATGGATCATTGTTTTATCGGGACCTTTTTTGACGACTGCAAGACAGTGATATTCATGCTTTGTCATCTTGCCCTAATAAATGAATAGCCTATAAGAGTATGATATCCCCACGTGTAGTGTTCTGATTGGTGTCATACTAAAGTGAGTTTTAAGTATTTCTCTCAGGAGCCCATGCTTATTATTCAAATGCAGTATGTGTACATGTCTCTGAAACAGGTTTTGAAATAGAAATAAATTATATATTATTATTAATAGGGAATAATTGTAATAAACATTACAAACGTGTAATCATATTGTTTAGATACATTATGTCATGCTAGGTTTAGACCTGTTCTGTACGTTCCCATCCAGATAAGCAGAAGTGCATTTTTTTTTCCTTCCTCTGCCCCCTCTCTCTCCCTGTCTGTCTCAATCTATCACTCTACATGCATTTCTCTCTCTCATTGTTTCCTTGCTTCTGTCTGTCCTGAACTTTAAATCACTCTCGTCTCTCGCTCTCTCCTTTGTTAAATCTTTCTATATTTATATCCTCTGTCTTTATCCAGTCTCTCTCCCTCTCTCTCTCTATCTCTCTCTCTCTTTCTGTCTGTGTCTCTGTCTCTCTGTCTCTCTCAGTCTTGTGCACAGGGTGAATGTTTAACCTTTGACTGCTCTGCGGAGCAGATGGTGAGGCCGTATGTCCACCCCTGCGGAGCGGGGAGCTAATGAAGTGATGTCTCCATAAACACCTGACAGCGGGTCAAGCTGCTGCAGGCCTGTGGAGGGGAGCATAGAGAGAGATACTGCCCGCCACTGGTGCCCACCATACCCACAGGGGGCCACAGAGAGACACAGAGAGAAAGAGAGAGAGAGAGAGAGAAGAGAGAGAGCGAGAAAAGAGAGAGAGAGAGAGAGAGAGAGAAAGAGAGAGAGAGAAAGAGAGAGAGAGTGAGATGCTCTGCTCATCTGCCGTAGACCTCCTGGGATCTGTCCCTGGTATTTGATGCCCACACCTGTGCAGCATAGCCTTCACCTGTCGCTACAACCTGCGTACACAGGTCTGCACAGGTTTACGCACTCACACTCTCTCTCTCTCTCTCTCTCTCTCTCTCTCTCTCTCACACACACACACACACAAACACACACACACACAGATATTCATTCATTAGTGAACACATACACACACTAGAACACGTTATGTCACACACACACATTTATATATGTGCACACACGCTGAACACACACACAAATACTCTATGTGTCACACACAAACACATGCCAGTCTCTTGGGGTTGTCAGATGTTGCTAATCCATCCACCTGTGCAGGTAGCTTAGTTGTCAAGTGCCACATGTCTGATATAATGAATTCCTGGGCAGAGAGCCTTTGCCAGGATGTCCACACTACCATACCTGAATATTGTTATGATGGAATACAACCTGACCCCAGATCCAGAGGGATCTTCAGATATGTTCATAAATGGTCCTGGTTCATGAATAACTGTTTCAGTTTTATTTTGTAGTCGTTCTGACATTCAAGACGTCCTCTGGTTAGTAAGTGAGAAAACTGAGGAAAGATAAACAAGGTGAAAAAAGAGAGGAAGACAACATCATTCATTTTGATGGTAAATTTATTTGCATTGTGGTGCTATTTGGTAGAAGTTTGCAAGTTCTGCATTCTGCAGTGCTTGGAGGGTTATGACCTGATGAATTGTTGTTTTATTGCATCTATTCACTTGCAGTCACACTGAGACATCAATTACACAGAAGTTTACACAGAAGGGTTTTGAGGTTCAGGTGAACTTCTACTATAGCAAGGCATCTTTAATGACATCTATTTCTCTCTAAATGAGATTTAAAAGTACATGGGCATATATTTTTTCGATAGCATGTCTCATCTGAAATGAAATGTAAGAAATCCATTTCTCACGGCATCATAATTGAAATTCATCACAAGGATAACACTTGTGGAATTAGTCTGTTCTGTTTAATCTAATATTAACATCCTGCAAACGTTTTTTGTAGTGAATAAGTAATTGAGTAGGCTTACATGCTAATGCACACAAAATGACTTCTAAAATTACATCTATAGGTGACACCTTTATTATGGGAGCATACATGTGCACATACACAGTAATTTGCAGCTCTTGATTATTATGTACCTAGTGCAAGATTAAGGTGCAGGCATACTAGTACAGACTGCATTATCTTGATAAATATAGTTACTGTAACAACATCAGCAGTAGCTTACATCTGTAGCATTATAATTAAAGTTTATTTAATCAGGCCAAAGATACTAAACTACACTGATATTGATCCCATATTGCTTAAGTGACCACTCAACCAGTTTTCAAATCAGATAGGCTTGAGTTTAATATCCACTTTAAGCCATTGTCTGCTTTCTTTTTTCAACAAGCTGCAAATCTCTATTTGTTCGGGGATTTAATTTGGCTATTGACCATTTGGTTGAGGCAGCTGATTGAAGTCACCCCAAGCTCATTGTCTCCTGCAGGTTTTTGGTAGATGATTGCTGCCATAGGAAAGCAATTAGACTGTCTCAGTTTGACTGATCACATTCTGTTATAATAGTGTTCCGTAAAGTAGGTTTTATGTGATATTGCAACACTTGTGCCATTCTACATGTTGCATCAGTATGCCATAAAATAAGAAAAAAATCTATATTTGTCCTGTATTATCAATTTCAAAGAATTTTGCAATTGACTCCTAGACTCTTAACTTTAGAGTGGGGAGAGTATTTTATGGTGTGAACGTTTGCAGAAAATCTGAATTTGTGTGTGTATGTGTGTGTGTGTGTGTGTGCACTGTGAGAAATGCAATTCAACACTGAGAAGCTTTTAATTTTGCCTTCTGAGAAACAATTCATCGCCTCAGCAACACTGGGCTGGCCCAAAACGGCGATTAAATTGACAGATTCAAAATTGGCTTTCTGTAAGTTGTCATGCTGGATCATCTCCTATTGATGCACCGTCTATACGCTTCCATCTTTCCCCCAGCCACTCTCTGCTGTGTGTCAGCCTCTGCATAGTCACTGGATGCCTCTGTGAGTTTTCAGTGTGGACAGTCAATTATAGACAATTAACACGCCTCATTATGCTCTGAAAACTGCAACCCTTGGCATTTTGCTTTTTTTCTACATCTGTGTTGTTTTGTGGGTTTTTTTATGATTAATTTATTGCTATCTCATGCTGCCTCTCATCCCCTCTCCTCTCTTTCCCCACTTTCCTTTCCAGAGCCCTCTCCAATGCTTGCTTATCTTTCTATTTTCCCTCTCTTTTTCTCTTCTGCTCTTTCTGTACACAGTATCTCTGTCTCATGCCCTCAGAGCCTTCACACAGACACTTCATACACCTCCCCCACCCCCCACTCTCTTTCTCTCTCTCTTTCTTTCTGCCTTTCCCTCTGTCTTTTCCCCTCCTTCCTGTGCTGTGCAAGCACTTTCATAGAAAAACAGCTGTGGGCAGACTCTCATTCTCTATGGAGATCAGTCAATATTTCATATCTTTACCTGGAAGGAGACTCAGAGGACATTGGGAATTCAAAAAGGCTAAGATGTACGATAGAGATACACAGACAGAGATTTAACTGTCTTCCCAATTGAGATGGGTCTGGTTGACTTATTTGGTAGCACTGCAAGTGTTTTTTTCTCCTTCTCTCTTCTTCTCTCCTCTCTTCTCTGCTCCTCTTTGACTGTAACACACAATGAGAAACAGAGAAAACAGGATAGATAGAGGAAGCAATTTACATCTTACAGTATTTCAGCGAACATGAGCATTCTGTCGAGTTCAGTTTGTTATTTGTGGACATGCATAAGAATTAGTTTCCAAGTTCAAGGTGTTTCTCTCGTTTTTTGACATAATAACGGATAGGTGTCCATTTTCAAAGGTTTTTCTGTAATGGTAGCCATAGGGCACGAGCTAAATTGAGTGTTCCTGGCATTCCTTCCAAGCTCGGCATTTTCTGAGGTGGCCCTGAATGTGTAGCAGAGATTAGGCTTCTCATATTGAATTCTATTTGCAGACAGAGTGGCTTTGCAATCACTTCCCATTTCACACACTCCCCTGCCCAGGTGCCTCCTGTGTCAGGCGAGCTTAAAAACAGGAAAGAAAAAAAAGGAAAAGAGAGGGGGAAAAAAAGAATATTTTGGGGAAAATAAAAAGCAGCACAAGTTGAAGGTTTGCCGGGGAAGAGGAAAAGTGTCAGGTGATTTAGTGCCATCAATTTGTCCTATAAATCGGCCGGAGATATGCACGCTTCAGAAGTTGTTAACAATGCCGCACACCCAATCCTGCCAAGTGTTCTTTGGGCGCGCGTTATTTCTATGGTAATGCAGTTATTACATCCATAAGTCATCTCTATTTTCCTAGTGCCAGACATCAGTGAAGTGCCCCAACACACAAGCAAAGGCTGGGGGATTGGGGTTGTGGACTGGTGGTGGTGGAGGGAGTGTTAGAACTGCCATAAAAAAGCAGAGAACAAAAACAGAAGCAGGCAGATCAATTTAAACAGCAATTTAAACTGATCAATTTGACTGCTTGTCAAATGAGTTTTGTCCTCTTCAACTGAGAGACTACGAGGGCCAGAGAGAGAGAGGGAGAGACCGAGAGAGAGACAGAGATAGAGAAAGCTGATCTGACCCACATCCAGTCTGAGGCCTTGGCTGTCTGGGGAGTCACTGGTGGTCACATGCTTTCATTACTCCGACCCTGCAGCTCCAGCACCTTCAACACATAATGCTGTAATGCTGTTGAGTCTCTGCCCTTCTCACTCAGCAAACTGCAACTTGTATCACAATGAATTTATGGACCTTATTTGTTCATTGACTCTGTGTGTGTGTGTGTGTGTGTGTGTGTGTGTGTGTGTATCGTTAGGGTTGATAACATTTGTTTTCACCATGGCACTTGGAAACTTGTGGCATCATGTTCCTACGGTAGCCTCCCTCCCCCCCCAAACACACACACACACACACACATACACACATGTACATAAACACAGACACTCACACACACACATATACACATACACACATACACTGTTTGATCTTTGCCTCACCCCCGCAAGGTTCCTGTGCGAGGGTGCTCTCTCTAACACCCGCACGTGCAGCTCACACTCTGCTTGCTGGCATTAGTTTGTTTAGTGCCATGCTCCACGCACACCCTGCCTTAATTAAATAAGGCCTAATCCACTATTTATGCATTCTGTCTCTGAATTATTCACGCTAACACTTTTTGCGCGTTATTGCATTTTTCGCCCGAGACAGTCAGAACTCGTGAGGTTGCTGTTATCGAACAGCCTTCCCCTTTTTTCCCCACCTCCAAACGGCATGTATTATTAATTCCTCCTCGATCGCCCCCTCAAACACTGTCTCTCTCTCTCTATCACACACACATAAACACACACACACACACACAAACACATTAAAATGCACTGTAGTGCACAATGTGCTGTTGTTGAATGCTGTATTTGCATTTTACTTTTAAAAGTAGTAAAGCATTTTAGTAAAACTCCAGCCCTTTACCCTATAATTAGTCATTCCAATAATAAAAGCAATGGTAGCAGTGCAGTTAGGCCCTTTCTTACTGATTAAATGAAAGCCTTTGGGTAGGAGAGAGGGTCTTGGATAAAGGATTTGTTAAAGTACAAGCGTAAAGTAAGAGAATTTGTCAGGGTTTTCATACTGGAAAATATATCAAAGAAACAAAACACCCTCCTTCAGATGCCATTTATGTAGTGAATATATCAGCATGACAGTCATAAGATTGACATAGGCCTCACTGGGCTCATTTAAATGTTTGACGTCAGAAATGTGTAATGAAGAAAATGTTATTACAGAAAGGGTAAACAAAAAAAACTGTTGGAATGTATTAGGAAGCCTGCCAGAGCACAGGCAGATCACACAGACAGACAGACACACACTCTCTCTGTCTTTAGCACATGCACATACACACACACACACACACACATACACATACTTGCCTGACATGGCTTTGTTACGGTACATCAGTTTTGTTTCCCAAACTCCTTGTGTGAGAATTTACAGTATATTATAATAATATTGGACAGGGCAACATCATCTGACATCAGTGCCTTTCACAAGACAAAATATCATAGGCATAGAAATAGACTACTTCAAACATTTCGGGTTAGAGTGTTACCCTCTAACAAACGTGATGACATTCTCCAAATCCTGCTTGCGCATGAGGTACTGTCTGGCAGAGATGGCAGGTGGGAGTGCACAGAATCAGCAGTCCTTCTCCATATGACTTACCCACAGAAGCGCTTAATGTAGGCGTATGCTTACGAGCTTATTAAGAGAAGTATATTCTGACAGCTCTACAGCAGGAGAAAACAAATGAGACCCCCACCCACACACACATACACACACACACACACACTGGGGTGACCCATGTCCCATGACCCATTGTCACCTGATGAGGGGTGTGGTCTACGGATCACAGCTCCACCTACAGAGGTCCAGAGATATACCTCCTGCTTCTCTGCCATCAGGTCAGAACTGAAGAAGCCTTCTGGATGATAAGTGAAACATTTTCAAGCTCCAAAAAAGAGGTCCAGTTGCATACAACTTAGCATTTTTACACTCACACACACAATGTACACCAATCAAATAATCATTGCAGGCTAAAATCTGCACCACAAAAGTCAACAAAGAAGGAGCAGGTGCAAGATTGCTGTAGTCAGTTTTAATAGGTAGACACCAGAACTAAAAAAATCTGTTACTCACTACAACTTCCCCATCTGTATATGGTAAAGCCCAACCAGTGCACTTTCTAGAGCTTATTTTCTCTGGAAAGCTGACAGTACTGAGTTTTCATCTCATTTCATCCAGTGAGCTAATTGGCTAACAGAGAGACGTTTGCATGACTTCCGCAACCACTAGTTGTCTGTGCTCTAAAAAGTCATTGCACAAATGTCTCACAAATTCATAAAGTTGTTCATTAACAAGAGTTCCCATCAGAAACCAAGCATCTTTGGTAGTATCTTTTGTCCATTTTGCTCACAGCCTACTGGGTATGCAGAAGAACGCACGCTTCTCTGCGTTGGCCTTGCAAAGCAGCACATGACTGCATGTGAATACATGTTTATATGGTTGAAAGGGAGGCTTAGAAAAGCCTTATTTATGGAGGGAAGGATGACTACTCTTTCCATTCATAATTCATTAACGCCCCTCACCTTGAGTGCATCACGTGGCACGTTGCATCTGTGCAATGCATAATTTCCTTTTGATGATTTACACGTCCTTATTTTCTCCTTCTATGTGTACAAGATTGACGTCTCATATTGATGACATCAAAGATTCCTTCATGTCTATACATGCTGAGATTTTCATATCCTTAATGATATTTCTCATGTCATGTTTTTCTGAAGTATTATAAATGATTTGACACCAGTCTGATGAGGGTAGGCCTAAATGCAATTGGGCTTTGCAGTCCATCTGCAGCTGGTCTCAGTCATTCAAATAGTCCTTATGAATCATCCCTCAGCTCTCTATCTTACTGTTATTGTTCTTTTTTTGAGCCATGAAGTTGCTAAGCCTTTTCCATTCAATTTGCGTTGTATTCTAAATGGTACAAAAGACAACAACAATTCAAAGTTCCCTTATAAAGAGCCAGGTTGCGATGGAGTTGAAAACAGATCTTCACTAGCTCTGTGGCTGAGTGTCTGTTGTTTCAGTTGGTGTTTTTAGAGCTCAACCAATTTATGTACTCTCTGAGAAAGAGACAAAAGCGTGTGTCTAAGTTCCGTCCCATGATCACGATTGGCTGAATCATGTTCCGAGTCATTCTGTTAAAAAAGTAACTGTTACTGTGTGTTACTTGGCAACCATTCAACCAGTAGACCTATTTGTCTTTCTTTCTTTCCCCTACCTTAACAGACTAAAAAAAAGTTGCACAAATAGGGTATAACACATACAGGGCTCTATTTTCACGATCATATGCGCATTGTCTAAAGTCTGTCGCGCAAGTTGCTTTGGGGGCGTGCCCGACACAATTTGGTATTCTGACGGCGGGAAAAGCAAACATTGCGCCAGGCGCATGGTTCAAAAGGGTTGGTCTTAAAGTACTTCATTAGTCATGGTTTTTTTTGGGTGTAACATACAATTAACCAATCAGGATTTATACTCTCATTCCCTTTAAAAGCCAGCGGCGCATTTTCCATGGTGTGTTGCTATTACGATGGCGAATTTACCCGGAAGACAGGAGCGTTTTTTCGATGGAGGAGACCGATCTGCTAGTGCGTGAGGTAAAAGCGCGTGAACAGGTTATCTTCGGGGATAGAAAGAATCCCCCCAAACCTCCACGGGTCAAGGAAGTATGGGAGGAAATATCCTCAGTTGTGTCCTCCGCCTTTGGCAAAAAAAGAACATCCGAACAGTGCCGAAAATGGTGCCGAAAATACAATGATGTTAGAAGACGGGGGAAACAAAAGCTTTCAACGCAAATTAATAAATATTTTGATATATGTGATGTACATTTATATTTCATATTTCCAGGGACTCCATAATTTTTTTCTCCATATGAAAAACTTTTGTATAAACCCTGCTGCGCGCTCCTGCTGATGAGAGAAGCAGGTTGTGCGTGCATTGTGCACGCTTTCATATCCCAAAGCGCTGTGCGCCCCTAAAATAGCTTTTCAGCAATGCGCAACTGATGACAGACCAGAGTTTTGTTGGTCACTGGCGGATTTAATTTTTGCGTCCTTATAATAGCATCTGGCACGCTTTGCGCCAGACCACACCTCTTCTTTTCGCTGACACACCCATGACGGCGCAGTGTCATCTGCTATCTAGACAACGTGATTTTTTGCCGGAAAAAATGAACGATGCGCTGGCACAGAATAGTAATGACACCATGCGCATGTCGCGAATGCACAGTGCGCCGCGCCATGATAGGGCCTACAGACATACAAATAACACATACAGACATACAAATGTTTTATCCTTGTAGGCCTATGTTGGGTATTAGTTTACCTGTCTCTGATTGTTCCACTGACTTCAATATGCTTGTTGGACCAGACACCAACAATTCAGCACAACATTCCAAGGAACATTCTGAGACCGAATCATGTTCAGAGCCATTCTGTTAAAAAAGTTTCTGTGTCTGTGTTACTTGGCAACTATTTAACCAGAAGAACTATTTTTCTTTCTGAAAGAATTCTTCATGAAGAAATAGTTCCATGAAACTGCCACACGTGTGTAGTACTCTGCTTTGCATTGTGCTTAGTGTCCCTTAACTGCTTCTCGACCACAGTAGAATGGCCTCTCAGGGCTGATAGCTTAAATATCTATCTAGCTATCTCTCTGTCTGTCTGTCTATCTATCCATATATCCTCACTAAGACAATTGCAGTGCTCTTTTTTCAATTGGAAAGTCTTAGATTCAGGAAGAATGCAATTATTGCAGTAATGTTGATGGAGTGTGAACACAAAATATAAAGGTTTAAACTGTTAGCCAAGCCTTTACTGCTGTACATAGAGCTGTTCACAAACCCTGAAGTACAAAGGACCCATCGGGGAGGTTACTGTAATCCCACTTTAAGATCTCTTGCAGAATGGGGGAACTTCTCTTTGATGTGCAGGTCATTACTGGAAATGACATTAAAGAGATTTGGTTGAGGTTGAAGATCAGTGAAAAGTACCATTGATGATAGTAAACTGATAAGGCTATATTAATGCATGACAGACTGAAAAACACAGAATCCCTGTCTGATCAGTGATAGTCACCTGCAAACTATTGGTGATCCTCCCATTAAGAAGACAAACAAAATCCACAAAAGTCATACTTAACCATGCTACAATACTGGTTTATAGTCTTTGTTTTGTTGCAGCTGCAGAATATCATCTATCATCTGACTGCGTTGAAAAGGGGATTCTGGGACCTATTTTGTAGGGTTTGTTTCATAATTTAACATAACCTTGAATCAATTCACTTCAAGTGGCCAGATGGTATTTTTATTAGGCAAACGCTCCACACCGGACTGGATTAATTTACTTGTACCTTCACAAACTGGCAATAGCACTTCTGAGCAACAGAATTGGCAGAGCACTGAAATGACTCCATGTTAACTCCAGGGAGGACGTTTTGCAACACACACATGCACGCACACACAAACACACAAACATACACACACACAGAGAGTGAGAGAGAGAAAGAGAGAGAGAGGAAAAGAGAGAATGTTTCCACAAACATTCATTATATGGGGCTGGGAAGAAGAGAGAGAAGGCAGATGTTGCCTTTTCAAGCTATGGCATCTCTCACAGTGAGAGATAATTTATTGTGGAGGGTTTCTTACAGGCTTGTGTAGAAGAAATCAACAGGATTGCTAATCACTGTATGTCTTTAATCAAGCTTTAAGTTCTTTGTGTGTGTGTGTGTGTGTTTGTGTGTGTGTGTTCATGCATGCCTGTTTGTGTTGATGGACACGGTAACCATGTCAGCCGTCAAATGTTTTTTCTTTTAACTAAGCACAACTTTTGATTGGCCCATCTATTCTCTGCCAAATTAAATTAAAACTTCTAATCATACTAACACACTCTTTTTTGTTATTAGCTGAAGTATTGCCTTGAACTGTTGCAACTGTACAGTCAGACAATGGCAGTGGAACACTGTGTGCTCTAGCCTATGGTTGTTCAATGCCATGCCATATACTACATAATCACATGGACTTTAAGCAGCCATTTACCCAGGTAACAGCTTCTTGTTCCAGAGACGTTATGGGAAGGTTATCTGTTGGGTACGGGAACGTTCCATGAGTGTCGTTTTTTTTAAAGTAACTATAATGTTCGCTTTGTTGCAGAAAAAAAAAATCACGATTCAGCAGGAAAAAGAGCAAGATGTAAAACGCGAACTCGGGTCGTCTATCATTCACTTAGGTTACCACTATTTTATCAAACTTTAAAAGAAAAGGTGCACAAATAGGCTTTAACACATAGGCATACATATGTTTTTATCCTTACAGGCCTATGTTGGGTATTGGCTTAACTGTCTCTGATTGTTCCGCTGACCTCGATATACTCAATTGTTTGACCGGGCACCAACAATATAGCGCAACGTTCCAGGAACATTCCGACACCGTTTCATCAAAGAAATACAAAATAATAATAATAGTAATAATAATAATAATAATAATAATAATAATAATAATAATAAAGTGGAAACGTCATGTGAAGGGCACAATAAAACCATGACATAACATTTGAGTTTTTGCTTCCTAAAACGTTAAGTGAATGTTTGTGAGTGTAACAACCTACAGTGGGTTTACGGAAAACGTTCCTTAAATAACCATTCGAGAACCATGGGCCAACTTTGCTTAAGGTTTTGTAACATTCCGCGTTTGCTGGGTATAAGGTACTGTGTATGCACAGGCGTTTCCACAAATAAGTACTCTACACCTCAGGGATTCTTATGCTGACATTCACATTCGTTGTAGTGGATGGGGTGTCATTTCCTCTGGACGGTTATGAAGGCACACAACCAAAGGCTTTTGCCAAAGTCAGCAACACTATGGTATTTACCTTGGCTAGGGGATCAAGTCCATGCTGTTGTTTTCTTTACACGCCAACGTCAGGATCTTCACACACGCGAACGCGCGCGCGCACACACACATACTGGCATGAGGAGAGGCAAAACATTTGTTACCGCATGTGGATTCACCAGAGTTTAGAGACATTTGCTAATTCCGACCCCGCCACGTTCAATCACTGTAGATTATTTAAAAAGCATTGAGAAGAGACGAAAGTGAAACAGTGAACAGCTGAACTGTGAAATAGTCTCCCATGGGGTTATCGACAGTTTGAAGAAAAAAAAAGATTCTACACCATCTACACAATACCCAGCACCCTGCAACTCTCCAAGAGTGGTTGATATGGCAGGCGTTCCGGCAGTGCTCATGCTGAGAATAAAAAAAACGTTCTGTTTTAATGATAATGGTCGGAAAAAATAAACGCATGTGCGCGTGAAGTGAAGATTCTGAAGAGGCGCGAATATACCGCTCTGTATATCTTTAAGCGTTCCTTGGTGCCGTGCGGTAGGAGGGGTTGTGGTGACGCTGCCTTCGGCTCCTTGGTGCTGAGCGGAACAGCGCTTTTCCACCTGCAGTTGGGAGCTTGTCAAGTCAGGACGGTTCTCTCATGCAGAGCTCTGCCTAACACGTTCAACTCAGCTTTACAGAGGAGTCCTACAGGGAACTAATTACAAATTAGAGGAGAAGAGGGATCGGCTCCCGAGTCGTATTTCTGCGCTCCCTTGTGAGATTACGAAAATGAAAATTGACTTCACACTCATATTGGCGTGCACCTTACTTGTGGGCACATCTTGGGTGAGATGTCATTATTTATTTACTCAGCACTGAAGTACGATTGTGGTTGTGCCTATACCTACAGCTGTGGTTGAATCTCTTTTTTGGCGGTTTTACTTGCACTGAAAGGAGTCGGAGTTGCGCGAAGCTTCTCATGGAGTTACACGTAAACGGGATAGCGCGAGCTCTTGGTCTTTGCCGCGTGATGGTGCGCTAAATGCAGAATTGACATTTTATCTTCACATTTGATGTTACCGCTTTTGAGAAGGCATCTGAAGTTGGGGCTTTCCATGCCAAAAAGAAAGTAATTATTTAGGTATAGCTTTTGGAGCTTTTTAGGGTCTGATTGGGTAAACCTCGATAGTGTTGATTATCCACAGATTGCACCAACACTTTTTTTTACATCGCAGAGGATACTCGTATGATTTCAGCGTAGGCCTATGCCGCACATAGATCTGATCTGAGAGGTTATATGCAGAGTAAAGGGAGCATCGTTTTGTCAGCATTTTACAGCTAGAGCGCGAAATTGCTGCTCAGGACTGCATGTGGAGAAAAAGAGGGGAAGAGAACTGAGTTGTGTTTCATCTATTACCTATGCGCAGGGGAGGATACGTATGCCACATTTTGGAGATAGTCGTTTAGGGTATTATAAAATATAACTACTCAGTTGCAGCTTTAAGTGATATAGTGAGAACCTAAGTATTTATGCAGTTTTGTTGTTGGAGACATGCAGATATGAGCAGCATGCATGAATCCTAGTTTAAAAATGCATATGATCGGAAACATAACTGATTGTCTCAAATATTGATCAATTTTTTAGACTGCATGAGTGATCTACCTGTCCACATCCAATTGTTAGGAAGCTATTACCATACATGCAGTACATGCATGTGCATTGTGTTGCAGGGAAGCAATGCTGATGTATAGTTTTTGCTACATAATTCGTTTTAGTCCAAGGGGCTACTAATCAAATATATTTTCTTACCATACCCAAATTGAAGAAAAAGAGGGATGGTGATGGTGGGGTTCTATGCATGTCTACTGATAACCCAGTGAAAGACTAACCTGAATGTGAACTATGAATCACGATGCTGAATCTCTTCGCACTGATATAGTGCATAGATAACCTGAATATGACCCTCTGCATAATTAGAGTAACACAGTTTGACCAGGCTTACTATAAGCTTATACACACATGCTCTCTCTCTCTCACACACATATACACACACACACACACACACACACACACACACACACACACACACACACACACACACGCACTGTACACATACACAACTGAAACTAGTTAAGTAAAGCAAAAACTAACAATGTATGTTCACTTGCTTTGCTAAAGCAGATTTTTATGTGGTCATCATTCAGCTCTTATTCCTCATTTTACATTTTACAAAGTTATACTCAAGAGGTCAAGTGTCATTGGTCAGAATACAGCATTTCTCTGAGAAGCTGCTTCAGAGTGAGTGAATGCCTTGTTCCTTCCTTAGCTAGTGCAGGGTGGTGGAGTTGTTGATTGACACATTCCATGGACAAGTGTGTGGACGATTCCTTAATGTCAGCTATCAGATTCAGTTTTGCCCAGCTACTGAGATTGATGACATGGCCACCGATCAATGTTCAACTGCCCTTATGTGACCACAATCACCTGCCTAACACCCCCATGCTGTTTTCCCACATATACACTCCCCCGACACACACACAACACACACACACACACACACATGCACACACACACACACACACACACACACATACACACGCACACACATGCACACACACACACTTATCAGTCTGTTCTGTGTCTTTCAGGGGAGAGGTGGAGGTGTGCTACCAGATGCGCCGTGCAGGCCAGGCTTTTCTGAGAACTTCTACACGGTGTTCATCCCGCGGGACCTGCTGCATGGCCAGAGCATCCTCAGAGGTAAGCCTTCGCTACCGCTACCGCTACCGCTACTGCTACCACTACTGATGCTGCTTCTGGCTGTGGATTCTGAGAAATGCTGCACTTTCTCTCTCTCTCTCTCTGTCTCTCTTTCTCTCTCTCTCTCGCTGGATTTTTCTCTTTGTTTTTTTGCCCCTTCCATTCACTTTGCAGATGTGTGGGTGTTTTTAATGGGTATGTGTTAAAGTAGTTAGAGTAGTAGAGGTCTTTATTCCTCTCTCCTCCTTTCACCTTCTGTCAACCCAATCTCTCCCCCCTCACTATATTTAATTTTACATATAGTACAGTCGATTCCAACGTCAAGAAACCTCAGATGTACATAAACAAATGTACATTCAGTAAGTCCATAATACATGGGTGTTTGATCGCAATGCAAACACTAAAACATGCGCCACTTGCGTGGAGAAAAAAAATGCAAATCTGCACTAAATGACTAGTTTAGCACTGGGCTTTCCAGGGCAGCCTCATTTAAATCCTCTGTTCATCTCCTACTGTGTATATTTGCAGCTGCAAGCTTCTAGCATTTCATTTTTCCTCCTCCCCTTTTTCCCCCTCCTGTTCTCACTGCCTGAGTGTAACACAGTTTTCTCTATTATTGTTGCAATTTCCTGTGGATTCCAGTTTTGCCAGCTCACCTACGTACACACACACACACACGCGTATACACACACACACACACGCGCATGCGAACACACACACACACATACACACAAACACACACAGACAAATACACAGTCACACATGCTCAGTGTTCCTTTTGACATCTGACATCCGCGGCATCAAAGTCTGTGTTTTTTATAAAAGAGTATTTGCCCTGCATTTCCGTTGCAGGTTTATTCTTTTGTGTCTGCTCGATTGTGACTTGTGCCGCCGCTCGCCTCGCTGGGATAAGGCTCTTTGGTTTTTGTTCCTTGTAGTCATCCGTTGGAGTTGACAGGGACAGGGGAAGTAATATAGCAGATCTATGTGCCCATGCACCCCCCTCCCCCTCACACACTCACACACACACACACACACACACACATATTCATACACACATATATATATACACACACACACACACACACACACACTCCTTCAGTTGGCCCTTGGAAACAAAAAAAAATTGCTCATTTCAGAATTGGCAGGAGCCAGGAGGCCAGAAGGCAGTTCTAAAAGAAAATTGTCCATCATCTAAATTGACGTGTGCAGTCAAAACTGCAAGGGGTCGTTCTGCTGATAGCGAGCAGATTTATTTGTTGTTGGTTGGTTCTATCTTTCTTTTTTTGAGAGGGGGATTTCAGTGTACCATCCAGGAAGCACAAGCACCATTCTAAAAGTATGTGATCCGTAGCATCCAATTTTTCTTTCCTTTATTTCATTACTGGTATAAAGTTTACTACTGTCTCTGCCGACAGCCTGCTCCCTCCTGAACTGTGTGTGTGAGATAGCTGGGAACAATATAAATCTTTGCTCTGGGCTTAATGCAGAGGAATTTACCTGACAAACTTGCACACTTCTGCAAGGAAAGTGCACTGCGTGCATGCATGTGTGCGTGCAAAAGTAGTTGTGTTTGCATATGCAATCAGGCATGGTGTTTATCATAATGTATAGAGTTTGATTGTAGAGAGCATTTATGAGCATGTATCTGTCTGTATCTGTATGCATATGTGTGTCTGTACATGAACTATAGGCACTGAAATCTCTTTCTGAGGGAGACAGTTTCATAATAGTCTGTGCTGTTGTAACCCAGAACCGTCAACCAGGAAAATAATGGGGGAGGTCAGCCTATGGAGGAGGATGGAGTGTGCGTGTGTGTATGTGTGTGTGTGTGGAGTGGAGGTTGGGGTTGTGGAGATGGGAGATGTAAAATGAAGGCGATTGGGTGGAGGGGTGGTGTGGGGTAGGAGCTGCACGGCGTGGCGCGGTCAGCACTACCACTGCACTACCACTGCTGCCTGGCCCTGTGGAGGCGAGGGGAGGGGAGGAAGGGCCAAGCCATGTGGACACAATCAGATACGACTGCTCAGCCAGGGGTGGCTCCCTGGCAGAGGGCTCTCCGTTTGACTGGAGCCCAGCCTAGGCAGCTCCTGCAGGAGACGGCAGGAGTCTGGCAGTGCTCTAGGAGAGTGAAGCCCCATAAAAATGTTGACTGAAATTATACAAATTACCAACTGGGACTCATATGGTCCCTTTATTATTCTGATAGTGCAGATATGAATCATATATGGTAGTGACAGAACTTTTCCATATGGGCAGAGAGTGGCTTAGGCCTAGCTGATGGACTGGAGAGATATCATGTAGGGGACCTCAGTCTTATTGTGTGTGTGCATACAGAATGCATCAATTTAAATTGATTTTCATGTCACAGGTTTGTATATTATAGTGTACTGTGTGTCTGTGTGTTGTACTGGGAACAAAACAAGGATGCATTTCCAGAATTGGAACTTGTGCAAAAATGCGAGTGACTAAGGCAAATGAAGGGATGGCATCTGTCATTTAGTCTTATCCAATAGTGCTAATACAGGAAAAGACAGAAGACAGAAAAAAGAGTTTTGCTTCAGAAATCACAGAAAAATTACAGTGCATAATGTACATAATGTACATGTGCAATGCCTTGTGCTACACCAAACATTTAGGGGTAAGTACTGCACATTCCCGTGTGGGAACTTCAATGATGTGTTAAGTACCCTACTCAATCAGTCCATGACCTTTCCTCACAACTGTCAGAGAAGCACCAATTAGTGTACTGAATGGTATCCATAGCAATAAGAGTCATGAATTGCCCCAACTAAGTGGGTAGGCATAATGGTATCCATAGCAATGAGTGAGATCAGGTACCCCATTAAAATATGTTTGCTGTGGGTGAAATGCATGCTGGGATGAAGATGCATGGCAGTCCATTTGTTGTACCAATGTGTGGTAGATTGATAAACAACATCTGAAGAAACACCTCCAAAGATGAGCGTGCAAATCCACCTACTGAGCGTATTTAGCACATGATGACACGTTCATTTGTTCAAGCCACGCTGAAAAGTGGGTGAAAGTGCTCTGCCATTGCTGTTTTTTTACAACATTTTGTTACCTGCTGGTTTGATTGCTGCTGTGCTGGAGATGAAATATAAAATGACCATTCGCAAGTCTCAATGTGTGAAGGTTCTCAGAGACATTTCATATGGGGTTAGCTAATTTCTCCATCAGAGATTAATAAATCGGGAGAGCAACTCCAAACTCAGCTCCGCATACAGCCAGCGGAAGGTATTCCTCTCTCTGCAGCTCTGTTCATAGATCATAATCTCACACACACACACACACATACATACATACATACACAAAGAGGAATTCATAGACAGCATACTCAACAGCATACCGCAGCAAGAGGGAATAAAGTCATATTTTTTCACCCACATCAAGTTACATCTCTGGACCTATGGACAGTTAACTTTTGCAGCTATTCAGTTGTTTTGTCCGGGTCCAGAGTGGGCAAGCATTTTTTATGCATTTGTTAAGCAGCTGCAAGCGGATTGCGATTTATCAAATCAGAAAACCAGGTTTGAACAGCAGTCATTCATGCGCAGAAATCACACATACATTGGGAATGCCTAGTCACCTGGAGAGAGCTCGCCGTGAGTGTGAATGTAACGCATAGTGTGTTTTAAGGGAGGAGTGTGTGGGAAATTGTGTCCGACAGTTCGCTGAGGCATGCTGCTCTTTCCGTGCAGGACCCTGCTGGGGAGAGATAGGCCATGAAAAGGGGTATTCCGGTGATTGCACATCGCAGTGTAAACCATCACCTCCGTCTAAGAGCTGGAACAGGCTTCTTGGAGCTGTGGGAGATGAGGAGTGGTGGTGGTGGTGGGGGGGGTGCAGGAGAGGATAGGTGGATGAGGGGAAGAGAAGAGAGAAGAAAGGCAGAGGAGGAGACGAGAAGGTGGAGGAGAGGAGAGGAGGTGTTCCAGCGAGCGTCAGGCAAATTGATTTGAGCCGGTGGTTCTCGGGGAAGGCGCTTCTGTAAGCTCCTGTCAGGACACGTTGGAAAGAACATCAGCGATGAGTTCCGCTCGCCTCACAGCTGCCCTAGCTAAAGCAGAATAGTGGGGGCTTTGATGATTCTAGAACACCCACCACTCCTGAAACTGCACATCTGCTTAAGTCTATACACACGGTGGCTTTTTTTGAATACAAGATGGTGGTTTGCAGGATACTTAGGCTGGATTTGTAGAATCAGCTGTCAGTACAGTTTTTTTCTAAAAAGAATTTCTCCAGGATAACTTCAAATATGACCTATATGCTTAAACAGTAATTTCCAGATTATACTTCTATAAGCTGCGATAGCCATATATATATATGTGTACATAAAACCATGTCCAACACCTAGCCCATGTATCGACCACAGCTTATTAAACACTACTTACTATAGAGCAGAATCAGATAATGAGCACATATAATAAGGTAGACTGAGAAAAATCACATTGGCACTTGTAGCTCTCCCCCATATATTAATTTCATAGCTAGAGATATTTTGCAGTCAATTTATTAACCTCAGTTAAAAGTCAGGAAGTTACAGTAGTAAATATTTATAGAGGAATGTGAAATCATAGGATGATGGTAGAAGACTGTAATTGAGCATAGCAATAATGACATCACATTTTTGGATACAGGTCTTTGTAGGTTTTCCTCTTACAGTAATTCTGCTTCATGTGTCTCTTTGGTTTGGTAAGATATGTGAGCGCACAGACTGATGGTTGAGTAACTTGAAGTGTAGTTGACAGCCTCTGTGTGGTGTGTGTGTGTGTGTGTGTGTGTGTGTATGTATGTGTGTGTGTGTGTGTATGTGTGTGTTTGATTCTTGTTGGCTCCTGGTGCTGTGTGATGCCTGGGCCAGATAAGAGCATGGAGGAGCAGGGCAGCTAGTCTGAGGCTGTGAGATAGAGCACAGATGAGGAGGCTGAGACCCAGTGCTGCCATGCTTATCTGCTGTCTGCCACACTATGAACACAAGTACACACACACACACACACACACACACATGCTCACACACACACACACATACACACACCCACGCTCAGACACACACACACACACACACACACACACACACACACACACACACACAGACACTCTATGCAGACACACACATAAGCATATGCACAATAACACACACACACACACACACCATAGACACACACAAACACAAATACATACACATACACAGATGTAGATGCACACACACATAGGCACACATGCGCACTCAAATGCACACACACAGACACACACACAAATGCACACACACATACACACACACACACACACACACAGACACACACACACACACACACACACAGACACACACACACACAGAAAGACCAGCGTGTAGATAGTGAGCCGTGTTTCCCAAAATCCTTCTTCAGCCTGACACATATGGGTGTACATCCCCTGAATCTCTCGACCCCTGGCAGACAGGCGGCCCACCTGGATCGGATCATGCCGGGTTTCTATGCTGCCGTACTGCCACTCTCGCTCGTCGCCAGCGTGGCTCCATTCTGTGTGTGTGTGTGTATGTGTGCGTGTGTGTGTGTCTGCACGTTATTAAAACATGCAACAGGCTAGCAAAAGACACTGCCGAACGAATCCCCATTGTCAAACATGCCTGAGCACTGGGCATTCACTCCACTGCCCTCTGCCTGCCTTCTGCAGGCTTACTAGAACAGGGCAAAGGGACTACTCCAATCAAGAGATGGTCCGAATGGAAGAAAGAGTCTGGAAAGCAAAAAACAAACAAACAAACAAAAAACTTGTTTTGCATACAAACTAGCGACGCACTTGGGATTCTCTCAGTGTTGTCTCTAGGCTGTGTACTGACACAAATGTGTAATGTGAAATGAGATGGCTCCTTCATTGTTAGGTAGTGAGTCCTGTGAAAGTCAAATCAAGTCAAGTTAGCTGTATTGTCCACATTGTTTCTCCACGTATACTAGACATACAGAGGAATTGAAGCTACGTTTCTCACTAACATTACTTACTCTATATGTGTACTTAACTAGACTAAATGGCATAATAGTGCATATAACATAATGTATGTATGGCTAAGCTGCTCTTGTACTCTGATAATTTGTCACAACTCTCTCAAACATGCCATAACAGCCTGTTACATGCTTGCAATGCTTTCACAGCATTTGGCATTATGAGACTTATTATGGCAATTACATCCATTTGAAATAATCTGTCATGAGAGTTATGACAGTATATAACAGTTTTGACACGGTCATGACAGCAGATGAACAGATTGCTAATTATAGTTTCAAGGATAGTTTTAGCCCAGATAGTATTTTATAAGATAAGACATAGATCTTTGGAATGTTGTACGTAGTTAAAAAGGTATTGTCTTACAGGCTCCTCAGTTGTATTGTGATAGTGGCATCGTGGAGCTCTGAAGCCCTCTATAACTTGCGTCATATATCAGTTAAATGCTTTGTCGCAGCCACAGTGCAGCACCTTGCCCAACGTGCACATGAAGGCCACACTGTTGACCTGTGGCCATGCTCTTATTCAGCTAGTGCTATTTAGCCACTAGTGTCCAGTGTGGCACCAATCACTTTGTATCAAGGTCGATTACTACAGGCCTCTCCCACCTATCATCCATTTGCACTCCATCAACAGGCGAGCGTGTGGCTTCCTGTGGCTTAGCGGATCGGCCTTCTTAGCAGCTTGGTCTCTGGCTGGGCACTGTGCTCCTGAGGACAGTGCCTGTTAAGAAGGGCTCGCTTCATCCATCCCTTCCCCTGGGACTGGCCCCCTTCACTTTCAATAAAAATTGGGGTTAAGGCTCCGTGTCACTCCCAGATGCACCATGCGATGCTAGACATCCACACAAAATGGCTCACAGCCAGCGAGGAAATGAGGGAGGTTTCCCTTCCCATTCAATCCAATCTCATTTCAGTCTGCCTGTGCAGTCTATTCACTGCCAATTAACAACGTACCTTTGTCGTCTATACATTGTTGTAGAAATTGTCATGGAATTGCGTTGGCCCGCATTGGTTATGGCCTGCATTGCTTTGTGATAAATGATACTCAGTATAAAGTTAAACACGTGCCGGAAATCATTGTAAAAGCATTCCCTGTGTTAGCAGTCATAACCATTGTTATCAATGTGGTTGGAATGTATTTGTCTGCTTATCTTTGACTGTATTACACAGTAGTCATTGCAGTAGTACTTTCACATGCACACACTCTACACACACACACATACACACACACATGCATGCACACATACACACACACACACATACACACACACACACACACACACACACACACACACACACACACACACACACAGGTGGCAGATGCACCTAGTCATATTTATGCACAGCTACTCACAAGATACAATTCTTATCATACTCTGGAGTACAAGCTGATCGGGGAGGGAATGTTTATTTCCCTGCTCAGGTGCAAGGTTCTTCGCTGTGGGGAGAAGGCGAGAGCATGCCAGAAGCACCATTTCCCAGAGACAGAAAAGACAAGGATTAGGCCTGCATTATCTGACGGATGTCTAAAGTAAACATACACACATAAAATGAGGAGGACTAACTGTCTGAAATATCTAAACAGTTGGTTCCTGTTTGCTTTGCATAGCCTCAGTCAGACGTGAGAAGCGTGCTCAAAATCCAGTCCGTTCTGGGAAGTCACGTTGTATCCACAATGAATTGGTACAAACGAATGAGCCGTCCTCAACATTTAGAACTCTCCCTTCTCAAGTACGATATTAAACTTACTGTTGTTAGACTTGATGTGAGCAGTCTGGCATTGGTTCACTGTGCAAGCTGTTGCAGCACTGGCTTCACGAGTCAGCTACGACTGTCTCTGGATTTGGACGTTCCCTTCCATTGAACACCATATGGTGTTCCGTGAAGCCTGCATGTTTTGGCTCACAGTGAGGCAACTGCTATTATAATGTTGTAATGTGCAGTCACCATCTAGTCTAAGGAATGGGAAACATAACCACCGATAACAGCCCAGTGTGCTAAAATATCCACTGTTGTATGCTGGCATGGCTCTTGTATCAGGAAACCTCATAACCGTCAATTGGAGATGTTTTTATTCAAGAGATGAATGCAGTATAAAGTCTATGGTTGTTGCCCATATGTTCTGTTTATTCTGTTGTAAACACACAGGTACTTTGAGAAGAGAGGGCTGGTAATTCGAGTGGTTAGTGGTTTATTGTGAAATACAATATGGATGAAGGCAACCCTAAGGCCTTTATGCAAACCTACTTTTTTTTTCATTTGTTCTTCCATTTCTATGCGAGCACAGGCATGGATTGTAAACCTTAACATGAATGCCGTGAGAATTAGTCGAGCTATTTCACGTTACACCTCTGTTCAGTGTAATTGATCGGTTTGCTCTCCTCTTTTGTCTCGTGAGTCTCACTGTTGTGTACTTCTCGCTCAGTGTGTGAAAAATATTGGAAGCTGGTGTTTTAAAGAAAACAAGAATAACAAAGAAATAAGGAGGCATCCATATGCATGACTGTTCGTCTGCCTTACTGTGTGTATGTGTGTGTGTGTGTGTGTGTTTGTCTGTGATGTCGTGGGATCCCCACCCTGCGTATTAGACCTCCCACCGTTTCCTGTTCACGTGTGCCCTGCGGTTCTCTTTTAATTAGAGCCAAAGAGGGGTTAGTTTTTTCGAGGAGGATTTGAGGGAATGAACAGCCTTGAGGAGGAGGTGCTGATTCACTCCTGCAAGGCACACACACACAAACACATGAGCACACACACACACACCTTTTCCTCCTGTGATGACACAGTAGGTGAGGTTAGGGTAGAGTCGGAAGGAAGGAGGAGAGCAGAGGAGGGGAGGAACACATCCATGAATGTCGCATGCGTTTGCAGAGAGAGGAGAGAGAAGGCATTGACAAACCATGACTGTGCTGCTATATAGCTCTCTCTGCCACACACACACACACACACACACACACACACACACACACACACATACCCACATACACACACTTACTTTCTCTTTCTGTCTCTCCTCTGAACTCTGCACCTCCAGTGCTGTGGCATTTCTTTTTTCTCCACTATGACACTGTATAAAGGTTTGCACTGTCTGTCGTCGTGCTGAAAGCTGGGATGGCGTGGAGGGGAGGGGGGTGTTGCTTAGAGGAGGAGGGGCTGGAAAAAACCTGGTGTGGCGTACTGAGCCTGTTTGATGCAGAGGGGGAGTCATTATCTCAATAAGCCTGCTCTCATGAGCATATAAACAGAAGCTGGACAAGAGGGACGAAAGGTCACACGAAAGGTGTGCTGCACCCTGCCTGTTACAAAGCTTTAATTTACTCTCTCTTTCTGCCTTTCCCTCTCTCTCTCTCTCTCTCATTCTCTCTTTCTGTCTTTCTCTTTTGGGTGTACTAAGACTACAGAATATAATACTGTAAGGGTCAAAATGTGCCTCTATTTTGGTTTCTTCCCCATACTCTCCCTTTTTGAGATGCCTGGAGTCCAAATCATGTATCAGTGTAGTGTTTTTAAAAGTCTGAATGTCTGTCTTGCTCCCCCACTCCTCCTTTTATTGTAGATCTATCTGTAGCTGAAAGGTTTCCCTTGGAAGCTAGTAGTCCAATTCTGTCTCACTGTCAGCCAATACACTGCAGTATGTCCACAAGAAATCACATCTAACCGCATCTAAAATCGTACTTTGAGAACCATCTTATCTCTAAGTAAACCATATCTTTTGAGGCTCTCAATGTGTCCAGAGAGTGTGTTGAGAGAAATAACACGTGTTATTTTACATACACAGATGTCTGGTAATTCTGGGCTGGGTCTGGGGCAAGATTTAGAGGAATTTGTGAAAACATTTAGCCCAGGCCTGGTATTAAACGGTGCCAGGCCTGGGTGAAAGGGCATGCGCTTTATGGCAGTGGTAAGTGGCATTGCCCTACAGTGCCTGGATGAGCATGTAGCCGACTGAGGAAACCTACGCAAGGGGGAGAAAGGCTTCCATCATCCACTGGGTGATTATCTCAAACAGAGAAACTAAAGGATTACAAACTGGCCAAGTAATCCAGCTGCCAATCCCATGGCTCATTAACACGCAAAGAAGGGGTGTGTAAGAAAGAGAAAGAGAGAGAGAGAAATGAGAGAGTAGTTGAAAGAGAAAGAGAGAGGGAGAAAGCCTGTTATACTAAACTTGAATGAATGAATGTGCACACTGACATTCATCTGTCTGTTCAGTTAGTTCACTAGAACTGTACCACTTTCTAGTTCTCAACAGCTGTTTTTGAGTTGAAATGCAATAAGGTTTATTTTTATTCAGTACTCTCAAACGCATTTACAAACTACATAAATAGGAAGAGATCTAACACAGGAGCAGTCTTTGTAAAACCAAGCGAATACATTTCCAAGCATATTGCCAGCAGGGTCGCATTTTGTTGTTGGGTGTAGATGTCATCAGAATGAAATTGACGCCTTGTGAAGTCTCAAATCCATGTGGAGAATTTAGAAAGCACTTTGTTGTTGCATCATCACCTCTGAAAATCTACTCGTTGCACTTTTTCTTTTTTTCCCCAGTGATGCCGATGGCTACAGAGGAATACTGGGAATAGACTTGATTTTTAGTCCCTCCCTCTGCAATTTGCTTTCAGGATTTCTGTCTCTTGTTTGTCTTTCAGAAGGGATTGGGTAGCAATGCTGCCCCACCACCACTAGCACTTTCTATAAACACTATGCCCCACCTCTCACATATATTGCTATCATTTCATAAGCTGCTCTTTTAAGACTTGTTTTGCTGTGTACAAGCATCGCTTTTTATTAGATTTGTGTTATAAACAATGTTGACATTACATATAATTTTGGCAATTTGAATATTTACAAACTCATTTGTCAAAATTAGATTCTGTTTTTGTTTTTGTGAAGACTGGATATATACATATGCATATATAAAGTTATTAAATAGGCTCAAATTACATCAAGTTATTACACAGGCTAAAACTATACTGTCTACATCCTGTTTGTCAATAATGTGCTTTGATGACAGACAATGACTTCTAGGATGTTTTCAGGATCAGCAAGGGAACATTCAGAGATATTATGCACAACCGCATCCAGGACTTTATCCTATTTATGGCAGTATTCTTGTAGACAGTGTTGTGTCTCCTCATGCCAAACAATGACAATGATTGCTACTTAGTGAAAATTGGTGCATCTTCTGATTCCTGCCAGAGTGCTAAGATTGATTCTTTTCAATCATTACTATGCCTCTGACTTTAAATTGGCTTCATACAGAGCAGCCTCTGAAGACTCTTAAAATAATGCCGTTTTGTATGCGAAAAGCAAAAAATGAACACATATTGTTTTGGTTCTTCACTCAAAGGAACATTCTGCATCCTGTCCGTCATATTTGTTTATTCACTGCCAGGCTAATGCCTTTATTAGACGAACAGTACCCTCATTCCCTCGAAATAAATCAGACCTGTGACTGCTATATTGCAGATTAGGCACGCACATTTTGTACATAACGCCTGTTGTTATTAGGTCTGTTTTTTCACCAGGCTGTTTAGTTTGTCTTTATTGGTTTCCTTGCTTAACTTTAATAAACCTCTTACTTTTGTTGCTGCCAAGACAATATACTATACATTTCCAAGAAAATAATCAGGATATGTTCAGTTTGCATCTTCAGCACATAAACAAATCAACTAATTGTGAAGATAATTACAGATCGGAGAGTTACGTAAAGGCTGGTACAATGCTGAGGCTGATGCTACTGTCTGGAAATTAAAATGGTTGGGAGAGGACATTTTCATTTGTCTAGTTGTGTCCGTTTTTGTACATTCATTGACATTTTACACACACACACACACACAAACACACAAATTAGATCCAACTGTCTGTCTGTTTTTTCTGGTACATCCTACGCACACACACACACACACACACACACACACACACACACACACAGACACACACAATTTCTTCGATACAGTAGCTACTTCAGAGATTGAGATATGGAAGAAAATCAATACAGCCCTCTGCAACATTCCCAATACAACAGAGCCAGTCACTGATGGCATTGATCGTTTCTTCAGAAGAATCACATAACTTTCTGTTTCTGCTTCAAGCACTCTCCTGCTCTCTCTCTCTCTTTCTCTCTCTCTCTCCCCCCTCTCTCTCTCTCTCTTTCTCTCTCTCTCTCAGTATATATATATATATGTCCCTCCTTGCTCATTTTTTTTGGCCAGAGAAAAGATTATGTCTAAATGAAGTGAGGGAACCAGGAAGCAAAGGCCCCAAGCTCCACTGAAGGCTGCAGAGGAGTAACAACCTGAATTTGAATGGAGACATAAAAAAGTGAATCTGGGGATAACAGCTTGAACTCTTTTTCTCCATTTATGAATTCAGTCTCTATGTAACAGTTGTATACTGGATTACTATAAATTGTTAAAATGTTGTAGCCTACACTCCCTTCTATATATGATGAATAATATTTAAAATTAGAATGTATTTGTAGCATTAGCCTTTTAGGTTCCAATGGCTATTGGAAGGTAAGGGTAGGCTACATTTCGTTTTCTCACTGTTTCCCACTGTATTTCCTAACAGGGGCCCTTTCTCTGGGAGTCATGCAGGCTAGCATTTGGCTAATCTAGGACTGCATGCTGTGCGCGGCTCATTTATCTGTTTGATTGCAGTTCCTCTTTTCTCAACTTTTATTTCACTTCTTGTCAAATTTCTCTGTCAAAGACATTCATTTGCGTTTGTGTGAGGCACAACTGATTAGAAAACCACATCACCCTTTGGAATTTAAAGTGAATATAGATTGGAAATGAATAAATAGTTAATATGGAGTTGGAAGTTGGGAACTGAATGGACGTTGATACTGCAATGGGACAATACTTATTCTCCTCACCTCTGTCCTGGGCAGCATGCATCTCGACCAGTACAAGCCTTTCATGTAAAAGAATAAGAGAACTCACTAACTTCAGTAGATGTGAGTCCCATCTGGGGCGTATTTGTTTCTTAGCCTTTGTAGAGAGTGTTCTGTAAGGCAGTAGTATTGTGCAGTAGGACTGATTAACTACAGCAGATCACTGTTGCTCTCTTACTGACGAACCAAAAGGCCTGTGTCTGTATCTGTGCTGTCTGTCTGATGTTATGCTTGGTTATTCTCTGAAAGAATGAGCTTGGACCCTGCATGGCCTGACCACTCACCTCAGAGGGAGCTTCACTAAAAATGCATTTTTTCTTTCAATTTGAAACCTGAAAGGACCTCCAGTGTTTCGAGTCAGGACAGGTTAATTGATATTCTTTGATTGCCATTGATCAGAAAGTTACATCTATCTTATTTTGATGTAGTCATTTTCATTTTATTCCCCAGGCTTGGGAGGTTATGGTATCGGAGCACAGACAAAGAGAGCTATGCTATACGCTCCACTTGAGAGGACTGTGGTTAGGGGATTGAAACTGAAGGAGAGCACAGCACAAGAACACCTAAAAACAACTGGCCTCTTCAGATAGATGGCCTTGGTTATTAAGCAAGTCAGTATACCTGAGGAGTGGAAGGGGGGTGGAGGGGAAGCGGGTTCAAGTCCATTGTCTAAGCATGAATCAGCTGCAACTGTAAAAAGGAAAAAGTAAAGCTTACTTGAAAAATTAGTGGAAACTCATTGCCTCAAGCGACTTAAACATAACTATTCTCTTTAAAGTTATTGTAAATATTAAATAAATGAACTTTAAAGAGACTAGTTACGTTTACTTAACTCAGTTGAAGCTGAGTTCCTTTTACTCATTTGAAGCAACATTTTACACCAATTTTTCAAACAAACTTGACTTTTTTATTTTTTACATTATGTAGTGGTGGCAGCTTAATGTGTAATGCAGATGAGAACAACTAGGCTTTTCATTCTTTGCCTTCCAGACTTACTGACACTAACCAAAATGCCCTTTGGGCCACGAGGCTACAAGTACTCAGTGCTACTCAGTGAATCAATAGCACTGTGCTCTCAAGAACTCACCCAGCCATGTACAACCAAATGCAATAGAACTTCCTTCAACAGTGAGACGGGGATTCAAATAATCACTTAGCCCTCAATGTAAGCATGATTTTGTTCATAACGATTGAGCATCAGGTTCACTATTCAGCCTAATGGGATTCTTTGGCGCAGTTCTCTACTATACAGCCAGGTTATAGGCTATCAAGATACTTAGTGCACATCTAAAATAATTCAATGATGATGGTCATTCGTTGTTTTGTGTCTGTCATCAGTTGTCTAACATAAAACAGGGTATATATAAGATGTGTTGTGGTGTTAATCTCTACCAGTGAATAATATATAATACCCCCTAGGAAGTGCTGTCAGTTGAATACTTTTTTCTCTAATTTTCTAATTCTAAGTTGTGAGAGTGGTTGAGGTGGTGGTCCACTGAATCTGAGGGATCATTGTGTTTTCAGATGTCATACTATAAAAGAGGCATTGTCAATATCAGGTCACCTGGGACCACTAAGCCCCCCCCCCCCATCCCTATCTTTCTGTTTGTGGCCTCTGCTGCTCCAAGGTAGGTGTGTCACCGAGCCTGGGGGCTGCTGTGCTCCAAGTTTTTGTTTCTGTTTCTCCTATTTTCTTAGAAGGCCTTTAGATGCAATTTGCAGTCTTCTCAGCTGCCTTCCTTCTCTTTGCTTCCAGTTCCTTCTTTGCAACCCTTCCCTTCCCCTCTCCACCCCTCCCACCCATACACACACACACACACACACACACACACACATACCCCATCTCTCCTGCTCTCTGTGGAGCCTTGTGCCTGTGGCGGATGGTGAACTTCTCCTCGCACTCAGTGGACCTACTCTGGCAGGATGCTGCATTGTAGCAGGGAGGAAAAATGAGCTGTGCTGTTTCGCTCTGTTTTTTCTCCACCTGATATTATGCGAGTGTTTTGCAGTGGAATTATTCATGTTGACAATAAAAAGAGTCCCATTGGTTATTTGTGCACACTTTAGCACTTGTTAAAGCTTAGCCTACACAGCCTTGGAATTGTATTCTTACACTTGAAATGGTTCTAGGGCTTGTTTTTGTCCTTTTCATTGTTTCATTGTTTCCTAACATAGGTGAAAATGTAAATTTTAGGTTAAGCTTAGTTATGCAAGACCAGCAATCATTTATCATGTTCTGTCGGCAGAATTGCCGGTGAAATTGAATGCCACGGGTTAACCTTTCGGGATGAGCGGGACTGCTCGCAACAATGGGCCTTTCTGTGTTCCCAAGCAGTGGGAAAACTCTGATGAGAGCAATGATAGTGGAAGCTTGAAACGGGGCCAGCGCTCACTCGCTTGCACATGGGCGTCGGAGACACACGGCAGACGAGCCAAATCATTATTCAAATGAAGCTAATCACTGACGATGCGGCGGCGAAATTTAAATGTACGGTGGCGCCTCCATTCTGGCACAGGACGTGGTGGGGTGGGGGGTGGGGGTGGCGTGGGGATGGTGAAGGAGTCTCTGATGCTGCTGCTAGGGAAGTAGAATGTCGTAAGCAGCATATTGAATCAACTGCAACCTGTCTCTGTTGATTGGCGAGATTGAATAAATGGTGTCAAAATGGCAAATTCATTATCCCTGCGAGAGGGTTGCACTCGGATAGCATGCTTGCTCGAATTTCTTGTGATCAAACCGTCATAATATATGTGAAATACACACACACACACAAACACACACACACACACACACACACACAAGAATATTGCTTTCTTTCTGTCTTAGAAATAGGAGGGTTATTGTTCTCTAGTTCCTTATATGTTGTTACTCCTCTTCTTCCAAGTTATAAACCAGCTTTCCCTAGACATGGTATAATTTGACACCATCATTTCTGATTTGTCAGTAGTGAGATTATGTTTGTTTTGGTATTTCTATTAACAATCCACACAGAGGACATACAGTATTTGCAATCCAGTCTAGTAGTACAGTACAACACATAACTATGCAAAAAGAATGGGAAAATATGCACACTGCCACTCATATCATGCTTAAGAGGCCAATTCCAGGTGACATGTGCTCTTCTTTTGTGTCCTTTTGGGAAAACATTACGTAATACATCTGTGCCGAACTCTAAACGGAGTTCATAGGGTTCGCTTCTGTTGTCAGTCCCCCACTTGACCTGCTAAGTTGCTCTGACTGTGACAGGTTTGTGGTTTGGTTTGGGTGGCATCCTTTTTCTCTTGGCTTGAAGAAACCGACAACGGGCCTATACCACACAGACCTGAGCTAAAGCCTTCTCATGGTGCTCCAAAGAGCGGAAGATTATATCTCCGCCCAGGAACTGAACAGTAGGGAGAATCACACGGACTCAGAGTTACTGCCACGTCAGGGCTGTTGACAGAGATGGTTGGAGGTGGGTTTTTGGTGGGCGCTCCGGGAGGGTGGCAGGGAGGAGGGAGGGAGAGAGAGAGAGAGAGAGAGAGAGAGAGAGAGGCAGAGAGAGAGAGAGGGAGACGGGCCCTCATAACCATCCATCGTCCACAACATCACGGTGAAATACGGGTCCTCTTTGCAGGAGGGCCGCTCGCCATTAGTCAGACCAGCGTGAAGTCGGGAACAGCACCGGTGCAGGGCAGTGGGCTCATTGGTCCGTGACGGACCATCGCGGCAGAATGATGAACTGCAGGAGCGCGCTGGCCCGCTGCGTCTGGGCCTCGCTGAGGTTGTCGTTTGCACTCGCACACTTTAATTGACTAATTAAAAGTGTATATCAGCCTGACAGCATCATCACTTGATCAGTGTAATCTGTTATTACTGGATAAATGGACTGTAGGGTAAGACTCAAATCCACTGTGACAGTAAAGTTTTTCAAAGGATAGCGTTGTGGTGGGCAGCTTTGGTTCACACTCCACACTCCTTAGGGCTCAAAATTTAAAAAAAAAAAAAAGGCAGATAGATTTGATTCTACGTGCTTTTATGTGTTTTTGTGCATTTTCTCTGCTTTTACAAAGACCAGGGGAAAGTTGTTAAGAGGGGGAAACCCTGCAGAGATCTGTGGGTGTGATGGAGAATTTACTCTGTGTGAACATGAATGTGAATGTTACTACAGACCCCACTGTAAATAAATGAATGCAAGTCAGAGTGATAAATACACCTCAAGCCTTATTAGCATTGTACCATAAATAATAAGCTTCCTTTGTGTAAAAGTCCATGGAGATTTGCTCTGATTCTTTTTCCTGCTCTTCCTAGTGGTACTGAAAGGGTTCAGGAGTATAGACCGTGTGGGCATCTTCCCTTCCATTCTTATTAGAATGCACACCACAGCAGGTGTATTTAAATCATGTCTCAATCAACTGTACATATTAGAACAAATGCTCCTCCCAGGTGATTAGCTTTGCTTGTGAAATTCTCTGTCTCTGTCTCTGGTCCTATTTGTCTTATTCACCTGCATATTTGCCTGCCCTTACTCATTCTCTTTCCTTTGTGTGTGTGTGTGTGTGTGTGTGTGTGTGTGTGTGTGTGTGTGTGTGTGAGAGAGAGAGAGAGAGAGAGAGAGAGATCCTGTGGAAGACAATGATTTTTAATTTGTGCTAAATTTTCTGACACCTAGGTCATAAAAGAGTAATTCCATTTTGCAGTGAACATGTGGAAAACTAAATTGCCAAGTTAAACTTTAAACACAGCTACCACATTTGGCGTCACATGTGGACACACACGGTAAGAACTCTATGGTACCGTCTGCAGATCTGTATGCTTTGAACTCAGGGACACCTTTGCTGTACTTAATTGACTTTTTCTTTTCACCATTGATTGATTATACAACCTCTTCATAATTATCTCCAAAGCTGGCGCCCCAGCTCCACTTGACCAGTGTTATTTTTCTTTTGATATGAGGCCACAAGTGGTGATGTAATGATGTAACAACACAATACCCCCAGCATCTTAAGGACTTCACACACTTTATAATATGTAAGGATGGACAAGTGCTGGTTTTAAACCAAGACATTAACCATTCATTAAACCAAGGCCAAGAAATAGCAATAAACTGTGTGTGAGAATTAGAAAAAAAATTGTTTTGTTTTTTTCTTTTTAAAACTCCTCAGGCATTAGCGTTGTCTAAACAAAAAGCATACAGAAACTTACATGTGAATAGGACTCAAATACGCACTGTAGTATAGCCATTTAAGCTTGGCCACTATGTGTCTGTCTGTACACTTACCATCCTATCTGAGTGTGTAATCAAGTCAACAGTGGAAAGTAGGTACACAAAGTATTCCCGGCTGTCAGGACCACATGTTTCAGAATGGCAGCATTAGAAGTAATTTTGCTGACAGTATTTTTGGGCGGCAGCCATTTTAACACTACTTCCACTGGAGCTTTCTCACTCTCCTGTTTTCTCTCAGTGTAGCGTAGACACAGGCCCCGAGGGAGACTTGTCCAAGGTTGCTTTCACAGAGGAGGAGATGTTAAAGACTGGCGAGACACTGGCGACTACAGTAATGTGTCCTCTTCCTATGGTCTGGTTGAAAGGGGTGTGTGGGGGGGTGGGGGGTGGTGCTTGGCCCTCTTCCTCACACCCCTTGCTTACACAACACTGCCCTCTTCCTCACACCCTCCCAGTGCCCTCTCCTTGACACTCCTCATCTCCCTGGGTGTCTCGTGGGAACACCTACCACGCCTCCCAGCTGATGCCGAGTCATCCTCCACCATCTCGAACTCCACTCCAACCCACCCCACCCCACAGCACTGTTACACATACACCCAACCACCTGCCCCAGAGCCCAGCCCCTGTCTCGCTCCCATCCTGACACCATCATCTCTCGCCACTGTAGTCTACAGGGAGCACTTGCCATGCTATTAGCCATGGAGTTGGGGAGAGGAGAGGAGGGGAGAAGACAGGAGAGGAGAAGTGAGGAGAGGAGAGGAGAGAAGACAGGAGAAGTGAAGAGAGGAGAGGACAGGGGAGGGCAGGAGATGAGAGGAGAGGAGAGGTGAGGAGAAGAGAGGCAAGGAGACGAGAGGAGAAGGAAGGTTAGGGGAGCCATGCTATTGCTGGATCTACCTGCTCGACGGAAAGGCCCTGGGGACCATATTCTGTGATCACTTCTCCTGATGACAAGCTCTGTTGGTTTCTAATATTGGTCCATAATCACTTATGTCTGAGTCTTTTTCTAGGTTTTACTGACGTTGATTGGTTTATTTGTTTCTGGAGTGTCAGGATCCTGCTGACTTTTCTGTATCTGAAAATGACAGTGAGCATCCAAATCATTTATCATGATTGACGTATGAAAAATAAAAATCCACAAACGTGACAAAGAACGCAATTACATCTTGGCAATGTATGTATGAATGTGTGTGCATGTGTGTTTGTGTGTGTGTCTGTGTGTGTGTGTGTGTGTGTGTGTGTGTGTGTGTGTGTGTGTGTGTGTATGAATGTATTTC
>PYXC01000408.1:2372500-2397500 GCA_015244755.2 Tenualosa ilisha
TGACACAAATCCCCGGTGCTTCAGCTGCATGGAAAAGTAGGTTACCCTCTGTGCACATACCCACTTGGAAACGCATCAAGAAAGATGTTTACATACAAACACACTCGCTCTCTCTCTCTCTCTCTCTCTCACACTCACACACACCCACACAGAAATGTGGACACACAGGTGCTTGATGACTCAAGTGAATCCTGTAGGAGAAACAGCAGACTGGCGCAACAGAGCTGAATCCTATATTTATCACATCTGTTGATCACTGGCATCTGCATTGTGTTGGCTACCAGCCAGGCATTCAGATGCTCCTCATTAAAATATACTGTAACTGTCCAGTAAGTGTGTTCCCTCTGCTAAAACAGCCTCAATGACCGTAATAGTACAAAATGAGGAGACATTTACTGTAATGAAATTCAATCTGATTCGATGCCTTTGTAATAACCTGTGTATGCTGTGTGTGTGTGTGTGTGTGTGTTTGTGTGTGTGTGTGTGTATATTTGCTGGCTGGCATTGACAAGAGCCTTTGGAGCAGTGATCCTGTCCTTGTGTAGTGAGACAGCGACAAAATGGAGTGATTGGATCTCAGCTGAGAAAAAAAACAACAAAAAAACTTAGCTCAATCCCCACTCTCAACCCATTCAGGGGTCCTCCCTCTCCCCCTTGCTGTCTCCACTCTTTCGTTTACTCTATCAACCTATCTATCTCTCTCTCTCAATCTGTCTCTCTCATCTCTCTCTCTCTCTCTCTCTCTCCCCTGTTGTCTCTGTCAGCATGACCGGATTAGCTTCACAGCTAATTTTACCCTTTTTATCCACGTCTCCCACTAGATGGAAGAAAATGGGACAACAACAAATCAGACAAAAATGATTTTAATGAGGGGAAGAAAAAAGAAAAAAAATAACAGAGAAAGACAGAAAGACGTGTTTTTTTTTTTACTAGGATCAATTACAGGCCGTCTGCACCACCTCTCAGTCACACGGTTGGCACTGGTGCCAAGATAGACTCTTGGTGTCAGGTGAACATGGGAATAGATGAGAAAAAGAGAAAGGGAGAGGGAGGAGTGGAGAGAGAAAGGGGCATTATACGGGCATGATTTTCCCTGCAACATGAAACAGCCCAGTGTTTCCCAACCTTTTTTGTCTTGTGTATCCCCTGAGGCTTTTGTCATACCTTGAGTCCCCCCTCACTCATACATCTTGATGATTCTCCAAAAGTAAAACATAACACAATGTGTGTGTATTATTGGCGCGGGTGCCACAGGTTGTCTCCCCGAGGCAACTAGTTACACACATACACGTACCATTTTATTGACGGCCTTATTATGAAATGAATGAGAATATTTATGTATAATCTTGGAAATAAATTATTATTAAATATTTTTACGTACCCCCTGCAGTGTGCTCGCGTACCCCTGCTCTAGCCCACTAAACATCGGCCTCTGTATGTGTCTATTCTAAAGGTTTATTTGACTTTTGAGGTATAGTAACAGAGTAATTAAGGTCAACTATGATTAGAGTACAGAACAACTGACCAACAACAACACCAAGCACCAACACATAGGTACCAATAATCAGCTATACATGAGACAAACGGAGAGATAAAGGTACGTAAGATAAGGTACATTTATAGAATGAAAACCAAATGATATGTTGATGTAAAATGTTGCGGCGAATCTGTGTCAGCGTCATTGATTAAGTTTAGTTTACAACAGCCCTTAGTAATACTGGAGCCCTCTTAGTAGGAACATCATATTATGCCTTACTCTAATCATATCTCTCTGTGTCTGTGTATCTGTGTGTGTGTGTATGTGTGTGTGTGTCTCTGTGTGCATGTGCTGCGCTGTGAATGTCTTTGTAGTTGAGTCAGTCAGTCTGTCTCTGTCTGTGATGGGAACATGATTTACATACTCTGCTGCTCTTTTGTACCCGTGTAATTAAATGCCTGCTGTCCTTATTTCCCCTCCCTGGTTTGTGCAGAATACAGCATCCCACTTCTGCACAAACTCTCCTGTGATTCACTCTCCGCTGCAGCTTGGGCAGGTTCGAGAGTGAGCATGTGTGTATGTGATGTTAGCTTTCCGATTGCGAGTTATAGTCTCCCCCTCTGGAGTAAGTAGAGACGAGCGCATTCAACTTTAATCTTTTTCTTAGACCCCCACTCCCTGCCAGTGTTCCGGGGGAGCAGAGGCAGCATAGATGATAGCATGGGTCCATGACGTTAGCTCTTCAAACAAGAGTGGACATCTGTGTTTGAACTCTCCCCTTAGCAGACTCACAGACTAGCGTGGGTAGCACAGTACGAATTTGTGACGTAAATCTCTCCGCTCAGTAAATCTCTGCTCTATCTTTATAATAATTTCTGTTTGTAATAAGCTGTAAGGCTTATATATCAACATAATACATTTGGTGAGGGTAGTCCAGAGTATGTTTTAACAATGATTAAAGGGTATTATAAACACATTATAACCTTTTATGAAGTGCTTGTAATGCTTTATGGAGTGGTTTACCAAAATATCCTTAGTCCATGCATAGGAAACTGCCTCAGTGAAAGCTTCAAACTTCAAGACTTAATGAAACAAAGTGAAAACTTTAACAAAAGCATAAGCACTTTTGGCTATCCATATTCCGTAATGACTAGTATCCATATGGTTATTCCATATTTCATAATGAGTAATTACAGCATCTTGCGTCAGGTAGTGTGAGTACAGTGCCCTGGCTTAATTGAGGAGTTTGGAGCGCTCTCGAAGATGACTGGCTCTGTCTACGTGCGCCCTCTGAGCGCACAGATTGCAGATTTAATGTTTCATCACATTTCATAATTGGAGCCCATGTCTTCTACTGCCTCTCTCTGGTTCACTCGGCTAATGCCCTCTTTTATTCGCTGTCAGCCTGTTAGGCCATAAAATGTGAAGTTATAGTCAAAAATGAGTTTCTCCATGGTGGGTCCTGTCATAGATATGAGAGGCTGTTTCTGTCATATGTATTTAATAGTCTAGTGCTCTCTGTCTCTGTCTCTCTCTCTCTGTTGCTCTCTCTCTCTCTCTCTCTCTTTCTCTCTCTCTCTATCTCTCTCTCTCTCATCCACACACACAGACACACCCACAAACACAATCACGTGCCTTTTTCTCTCTTTCTTTCATTCTCTCTTTCCCTCTCTTTCTCTTGTGTTTCCTCTTTTTTTCTAACTCAATATCTACCCTTTAGCTTCTCTTTCTCTCTCTCACTCTGTCTTTCCTCTCTCTTTTATTCACACTCTTTCTCTCTCCCTCTCTGGTTTCCCAGACACAGAGCTCTCATTCGGTCTGGTCCAAAGAGAGCCCCCGCCGTTCCACTCACACTGGCCCTTTTGGCTGCCCTTCACAGACTTGTGCTCCTCTGATGAAGTGTGTGACTCTGTGTGTGTGTGTGTGTGTGTGTGTGTGTGTGTGTGTGTGTGTGTGTGTGTGTGTGTTTCACTCTCAAAGGGAGCGCCAATGCATGGCAACACGTTAATCTAATATTTTAGATAGAGCACAGGACCCCCACGAGTGGGCTGAGGGCTGGCCTGAGACTTTGTGTGTGTGTGTGTGTGTGTGTGTGTGTGTGTGTGTGTGTGTGTATGTGTGTGTCTGTGTAGTGTAGTGTGTGTGAAACACAGTGGTATGTAGTATGCATATGAACAGGATATCTCTCCATTCTAGCCAGCCTGAAGGAAGAAGACGGAGATCATAAGAATGATTGGCAGGCGTCTAAAAGGTCATTATTGACCCCAGCAGTTGGTTAACATTTGGCTTCGCTGTGACAGTGAATGACTGCAGAGTTTCTATGAGAAACTTAAAAAGGTCATAGGGCAAACCTGAAATGGCCGCCGATTGCAATTAATGATACAGTAATGGCTATCGCTGACACCGTCTCCGAATTTGGACTTTTGGCTAATGGTTTTTAAATGACAGTGTTCTCCATTTCCACTGGTGAAAGCATGTTATTAAGTTGTTCCTGCCAAGAATAGGTCTGGTATTTCTTCCTTGTCACTCGCAGCACGATTTCACCGCTTTGCTTAGTATGGTTACAACAGGACACCAGCAGGATTTAGATATTTTAGAGCAAGTTAGAAAAACTATGTGAAAATAGAGATGGAATGTTCAATTAAATATTGTACTACATGTATGGTCAACCAACGAAATATTGTACTACCTATATGGTCAGTGAATATATATAGAGAGAGATTTATGTGTGGCAAGGTACAGTAGGTTTATTTAAATAGCATATTTTACATATGGGAGTGATTCAGTGTGCTTTACACAAAGCAAAACTAACCAATTAAGAAATTGCATGGAGACATACGGAAAAGAAACACAAACAGGGTGGCACAGTGGAACAGTAAGTCCGAGTCAAGTCACAAGTCTACAGAATTAAGGAACAAGTCGGATTCGAATAGAGTCGGACTCTATTCCTGGACTTGCTTGTGACACACAGCTTTAGTGGTATAGCTGTATCATTGTGAGGAGCAATGACCTGAATTTGACTAAGTCAGAGTGGTTTTAGAAGAGCATAACATACTGTATTACACATACTGCAAATTTGACATCATAAAAGGCTATCTTTCACAGATATCTATCTTGTGCCATATATTTTTCCTATGACTAACATCCTGTATTAGAAGTCCATAACATATTAGCTGAGAAGGTGGTTTAATTTAGTAGATATGGCTAACATCCTGTCCATATTATATTAGATAAGATGGCTGTATATCAGAAACCCATATTATATTAGATAATATGGCTGTACAATTTATTAAACTTAGTAAAATTTGACATCATGAAAGGCTAATCACAGGTGATTATCCCCCATTTTTCTGTGCTTAATATCCTGCCAAGATTATACTCTACCTGAGGTTCAGACTGCTCCCTTCCAACTCTAGTTAAGGTAATTGAAAGTCTGGAATGTGAATTCTTTGCTTACAGAGTGATTAGAAGGAAGGAGGTCTGAGGCACCTTGAATGCAGGAGCTCCGGAATGCCATCAGGACCAAATGAACACGTTGATGTGAAAATCCTCAGCTGACCTGAAGCGGTGAAAAGATTACATGGTTTACAAAAGCAGCCTCGTCTGAAAGAATTTCTACAGTCAAGATTACCTGACCTTTAGAAAGTTTCTCTGCTGAATGGAGGGGGTGGGTGTTGGGGGATGTGGGGGGTAGGCCTTAACCAACCTGATGGAATGAGGTCCAGGTTGTAGTGTTGCTATGGGCAACCTGGGGCTGCATTATTGTTTTAGAGAGAAGGATTGGTCATTGAACCTTCTCCCAACCCCCCTGTGAAAGTGTCTCTCATGGCTTTTATGCCGCCCCGCCCAAACCCCCCACCCCACCCCCTCGCCTCACACTACCTCTCTTTATGCCGACACTGAATGCCATTTGAATGGCATTATGTTTCAAAATGAAAAGCAACAAGTGTGACCTTTCATTGAACTTTCCAGTGAGAGGTTGGAAAAGAGCTTCACCAGACAGGGTGTGTGTGTGTGTGTGGGGGGGGGGGGGGTGTTGGGCGGTAGCTGAGAGGAGAGATGAGGGGTGACAGGAATTATTTTAGGGAATGATAAGATGTGATGGGGGCATGAGGGGAGGTGAAGTGGTGAGGTGTGTGTGTGTGTGTGTGTGTGTCTGTCTGTCTGTCTGTCTCTGTGTGCGGGGGCTTGATAGTGTTGGGGGAAGACACCCTTACAAAGACCCCATTATGTGTCTGCTAGGTGGAAAGATGAATCTGAATAACATGGCCCAGCAGTAGAGATGAGCCAGACTAAAGCACTGGTCTACCATTCATCTGTTTGAATAAGGGATGAATAGGAAAGAGAGAGAGAGAGAGAGAAAGAGAAAAGAGATAGATAAGATGAGAAGGAGAGAGAGAGAGAGAGGGGAAGAGGGATAGAGGAGGTATTGCTGTATTGCCTGTGCCTTTGTTCTTTAAAACACACACACATACACAGTGGTGAGGCTGAATCTGACGCAATTCGAGCACCTTGAGATTGAGCAACACATAGTATTTTAAGATGGAACAGAATGCTGAAATATGTGCGTGTGTGTGTGTGTGTGTATGTTCATGTGCACGTGCGCTTTGTGTGTGTGTCTGTGTGTGTCCATGTGCATCATAGCTGCTTCTGCACTTGGTTGGATGCATATTTGTCACGCCTTTTTTTAATGCATGTAACTGTGTGTGTGTGTGTGTGTGTGTGTGTGTCGGAGAGAGAGAGAGTGTGTGTGTGTGTGTGTGTGTGTGTGTGTGTGTGTGTGTGTGTGTGTGTTAAGGCACACGGTCATGTTTCACTCACCCCGCATGTTCTTTCCCATGTCCATGCCTGCTCACCCGGTGAGAAAGAATGAGGCATTAAATCGTAATGTACCATACATACAATATTAACACGACCGCAGAGAGACCCACATCACATCACACCACACCACACCACACCACACCTCGCCAACACCATCCGCATGCCCCCCTACGTCACTGCTCGCATCTCAGCCTCCCTGCATCCCCGTGCTCCCACGCGCCCCGTCCCAGCCTCATCCCCCATGCCAATCTTATGGATCTCCTGTCTGCCGGTTATTTAGGAGGCCATTCCAGATGCCCTTCCATGGTGTGGGCTCCCTCTCCAGTGCCTCTCTAACTCATCTCTGACACTGCTGAGGGCGCTTCTCGTGGAGCAGGATTGCTGCTGCTCTCCATCTGCGGTGTCCGCAACTAAATGACGTGCTGACATAAACAAGAAATGAGCGCGCCGGCCGCTTTTCAGGCCACCAAAGACACGTCAAATAGAATTTAATGGAAAGAAATTAAAAAGAGAACAAAAGAAATACATAAACAGAATTGAGTCCTTAGGTAGTTGTTTAATGGCTATAGCAAAGAATATGTGCTGTGCGTGTGTGTGTGTGTGTGTGTGTGTGAGCGTGCCTGTTTGTGCATGTGTGTGTGTGTGTGCGTGTTTGGGCTGTGTGCAACAGCATTGTCTTTGTAAAGGGAAATAAAAAGAGAGGGGTAAAATCGCAATAAAACTATGAATTATTCTCTTCTCACTCTGAACATCAAAGGCAGCTTTTCGCACCGTTATTGCTCCAGAGCCTGCGGCTGTGTGCCTGTGCTGCTCCACAGGTGCAGCTCAGGCACTTTGAAAATTCATTTAGCGTGTCATTCTGTCTGGCCTCCTGCATCTCGCTCCCATCCCTCTCTTAAATGTGCCACTTTCTGCATTTGTGTGTGTGTGTCTGTGTGTATGCATGTGTGTGTGTGTATCTGTGTGTGTGTGTGTGTTTGTGTGTGTGTGTCTGTGTGCGTGTGAGTGTGCGTGTGAGTGTGCGTGTCAGTGGATGTGTATGGTAGCGAGAGATCTGTGTGTATGTGGGTGTGTGTTTGCATGTGTGTGTGTTTATGTGTGTGGGTGTGTGTGTGGCTGTGTGCCTAAAAAGGATGTGCAGTCCTGCAGGTGAAAGATTTTATGTGATTGTGTGTGTGTGTGTGTGTGTGTGTGTGTATGCACACATGTGCATTTGTACCTATTTATTTGTGTGTATCTGTCTGACTAGCATTTGTGTGTTTGCACCACCCCATGCAGTGGCTACCCCTTATAGCCATATGTATGTGGATGTGATTTCCCCCAAGCAAGCTATGTCCTGCCTGCTCTGAAACAGTTAAGTTTCAAGGCAGTGCAGTTTGTAGCAGGCATGCTGCCCGGCCGCGCTGTTTGTCTCAGTAGAGTCGAACAGCAGGCTGATAGCCACCTTAACAGGTGATGCGCTTCACAGATGGAAGTGCCTCGTCCCCCGAGACTCTGGATTCTATCGTTTGCATCTTGCCCTCATAAATCTTTTATAAAGGATGTCAGTTTTGCTTACACAGAGGGAAGGCAAATGCCCCACAGGACATGGGAAGACAGAGGTGCAAAAGTTCGGTGTTAGCAGTAGGCTTGAGAGGAGCTTGTGATTGTGTGTGTGTGAGTGTGTGTGTGTGTGCGTGTGTGCGTGTGCGTACGTGTCCTCTCTGTTTCTATCCATAAGTGTGAATCAGTAGAAGTGTATGTGTGCATGCTTGTGTTTCGCCTCTGAATGATTTCATTATTATTTCATGCTTGCTTTTCATTGCTACCTCATGCATAGACTGGAGAAGATAGAGAACTAACATCTTTCTGCTGCATGTACCGCAGTCAGTAGTCGACTGTTCCCACTTTATTCTATGTGTCATAATTACAGTGTACTTAACTAAGTGATTACTCGCCCTTCTTCTGTGAGAGTATATTACACTTACATGAGAGGCTCATTAGAACACACTGGTCGTAACCATAAATATGTCTTGCCACATCTGCAAATGTAATAAATGATAAATTAGGCATTATACAGATACCTGTTTAGTGGAGGTCCTTTGGACCCTGCTCCTGCTACCTGCTTCAGCATTGGCTATTTGATCCCAGGAGGTTCCAGCACCTGAGAGAGCACAGCTGTACAGACACAGAGTGAAGGATAACCTCCCTAAGAGCTTTTCCTCAAACAAGTGTTAATGCTGTTTTCTTCTCCTCTTCTTAGTATTAGCTTTTCTCCTTGTGTGCTTTGGTTAGAGGAGAGAGAGTCAGAGAGAGAGAGAGAGAGAGACAGAGTCAGAGAGAGATAGAGAGAGAGAGAGAGAGAGATTTCTTCCCATTGTTGGACAGCCCCTTGATGAAATGCAGACTTTGTTCTTGGCCGTGCTAAAGTGGCTCTCTCCAGGTTCACTGTCACTGCGCGCAGTGCAGGTGTGATTGCCTCTTCATCTTTGATCTGTGAAGCTCAGAGAGAATGGATTTCCTCCCAAAGCTCCCCACAGTTTTTTTTTTTTTTTTTTAAAAGCCATGGCTCCTGAGCGGAGGTGTTAAGGACACCGGTGTGTACGGATAAGTGTGAACACCTGCTAAATTTTTATTTTTTTTTCTCCTCAGGGTTTATATCATGCCATTTGGAGTCATCACCAACCTCCCCATCAGCACACCTGGGCTCAAAAGGGTCTTTTTCTCTGAGGTTTAGCCCAGGGTCATTGGTATTATTGATCAGTATGCTCAGTCTTCAGGCTATCGCTTGATTGCAGCCATCTCTCCCACATCTTCATGCAGCACTAAATCTCTTTTTGAGCCATTGCTACTCCCTGATTGGCTGATACCATATAATATAATGTAAATGTGATCACAGATGGTACACCTGTAATTGTTGCTAGTGTTTGTTGTCAGTCATAACTCTTTACTATGCACATTTTAAGCCCTGATAGGATCAAATATCAAAATATTTTGTGAGCATTTCCAGTGTTATGGAGATGACTTAGATCAACAAAATGTCAAGTCAACATGTCATTAAATCATTTTTTTGTATAGGTTGTAATATATCCTCAACAGCTGAATACAGATAAATCCTCAAATTCCACGTAATCTTTTACATCGTAAATATGATGCAATTTTATTAACATTAGGGGTGACCTTTGCATGGACTTGTTCCCAGTGTGCTCTTTTATTTTGTCCCTCCTGAAACATGCTCCTCACATTAAACACCTTTTCAGTTCCTGATGCATTACATGATGGTCACTGCAAGCCTTTTACACACTGCCTCAAAACAAAACAAAAACAAAAACAAGACAAAACTATGAATAAACACTGTAAAAATTAAAACGGGGACAAGCAACACCGCAGACTTCCATGGATATGGGAGGCAGACAGGGTGAGCAGACAAGACAAACAGTGGCTAATGCAGCTGTGTCTGGGTAGCTTACTTCAGATGCTAGACTGGAAGTAAATGACTATTGATTGGTCAGTGCGGAGCACCGGGGTCCGTGGCCCGCTAACTGCTACCCATAGACTGTGACTATTATTAGTGTCTCTCAGTATGTCCGCCATGGGGAAGGTAAGTGGCTCTTGTCTGACAAATGCTATTTGCCAAGATAGTCTATTATCTCAGGGGGCCCAAGCTGGCCAGTGGGGGCTCTGTGCTAATATGCAAGGAGATGCTTATCAGTTCAAATTAAGAGAGGGAGAGAGAGCATCCGCGGGGAGGTAATTGTTTTTGACAATCCGTGGCCCGCCGTGACCAACCCTCCTGAGAGCGGGAGAGGGGGGAGAAGGGGGGGGTGGGGGAATCAGGGGGGGGTGGCGTCAGTCCCTTAAGGGGAGGAAAGAAGGAAAGTGGGGTAGTGAAGAGTTGCGTGCGTGTGCATCTCTGTAGGAGACTGTACGTATAGGTTTCTCTTCTCGTTATTATGTCTGTGTGTGTGTGTGTGTTTGTGTGTGTGTGTGTGTGTGTGTGTTAGATAGAGAAAGAAAGATAGAGAGAGGAAGAGTGTGTGTGTGTTTTGAATTTTTTCTTCAGTATTCTATGAATTGGCTGTGTGTTTACATTGTTGAATACAATGAAGCATGCCATATATACATATCCAAATCAAATCAAATTAAATCCATCTTATCATATGATTTCTCCTCTTTTTTAATGGCATGTCATTTTCTTTTAACCCTAATTGTACCCTCAAATATAGGTCAAAAGTGCATTGTATCATAGTATTGCAGTACATCAGACAATGAATCAATCTAGCATAACATTTTACTCCTCCCCTAAAGCCTAAATCCCTCATCCTTATGAAGACATATATCACCAGATTAAAACCAACAGAGCACGTCCCAAGTAATATGCAATGTGGGTTTATTTTTCTACCACTACTTGTTTGTACGTAAGCATGTACACGGCACCTGGTAGTATTAGTACAGGGAAGTTGTACTTTTGCGCACCTCTTTTACCTCAGATTCCCATTATTTAGACAACATTAACAGGATTGATTAAAAGTCCCCGTCCCGAATCCGGAAGGGTCTTTAATCTGGTGGAATTGCATTGTTTGGTCTCCAATTCCTCTGCTCTCATTACCCGACAGCTAATAAATAGTGCAGTTAGAGTCGTGGTGATTGCCTCATGCTGTTCCCGCACCTAAGCCTGAGCCAGGGCCCGAGTCTGAGCCTGCGCCTGAGCCTGCTCGCTAGGATTATATGGCCTCTGTGAATCTTCAGGCAAGGGGAGAGTCATTTGACTGATCGTTTTCTAATTGTTGCGTTTGACTTTTTTGGGGCAGATTTTATAGCGGTGAAACTTTATTTCTTTTGGAGGGCCAATCAAGTTGTAATCGACAGATCTGTACAGATTTAGAGGTGAAAGAGGGAGAGAGAGGGAGAGAGACCTAAATGGTTGATGATATCAAGTAGATGGCTGTGTCTCCCTCATAGTCTGGGGCCGGGGGCGTCTAGGGAACTGGGTTTACTAATTGCAGGATTTTACTGCTCATTTTATGGCCTGTCACCCTGTGTTTAATGCAGTGCGATTGAAGGAGTGCGGTTGAGTTCAGCGCCACGCGCCTAAACCCTCCAAAAATGGAGGTGGGAAAAAAAAAACAACAACAGAGAGATAATAAAAAAGTGTGTGTGTGTGTGTGTGTGTGTAAGAGAGAGAGAGAGAGAGAGAGGGTGAGTGACAGTGGGAAAGAGAATGAAAACATGGAGAGGGTCAGAAAAGACAGAACCCTGTCTGAAAAGCAGGAGAGGTGTGAGTGGATGGGTGGAATAAATCCTAATGTTGGGTGCTTGTCATTTAAGATGAAGGTGCTGAGGGGAGAGGAGGGGTGGGGGGGGGGGGGGGTAATGAGCAAGGGAAGGGATGGCTGTAGGTGGAGCGAGCGGCCACGTCAGCCATGATGAACCTCTGTCATTACGCCTGTGTATGATGGTAATGACACCGGCTCGCGCTCTGTGCCTCACTCATCGGTCTTAGCCCAGGGGGAAGCACAGCACAAGGAGGGGGACGTGTGGAGAGGAGCAACATTTGTGTACGGCAATCGGCACGTTCAAATCGAGATGGATGCCAAAGATGGAAAGGATCTGCCTGTGTGTGTGTGTGTTTGCTGTGAAATGAGATTGGTAAGACTATTTGAAGATGTCTGCATAAGAGTGACATGAGCCTGTCGTTAGCATGACATGACTCATATCATGAACATTAATGACACTTTTTGTCGTGTTTATGGCTGTTTTCATTTTGTCATTCCGTTTTTGTAATACAAAGTGGGGTGCAGACATTCCAAAATGACAGTTTACAAATGACACTTAATGACAGTCATAAACATTAAGGAAGTATCACTAATGTAATGATATGTGTCATGTCATGTTAATGACAGGCTCATGTCACTCTTATGTAGACACCTTCAAATCAAGTGTTACTGGACTGACTTTTCCAGCAGCATCAGCAGCAATCTCCTTTGCTCAGAGTGAATGAATAAATAAACAAACTAATAGATAAATGATGTTTCAGTTAGAAATAAGCTGACAGAGTGGTGTACCAGCTGACAGAACAGACTAACAGTTGCTTTTTTGTCACTGGTTTTATATCTACTGTAAGTGTGACACTAAATATTCATGTAGAAGATAATCTTTGGATGTCATCTAATGCCTTATGACAGCTGGAATATTCATTTTGGATTTTTAACGGGTTGGTTAATCAATATCTCATATTGTTGACTGTTCTTACACTTCAGACGTTATACTGCTTGAAAGGAGCTGATAGCTCCTGAGTCAAGTCTACATGAAATTGAATTTATTTCTGGTGACATTTCAGAGGACGTTCAGTCTTCTGTGATAGGTAATCCGCCATGCAGGTTGCGATGATGACACCGTGGCCAATTTAATATCTGTCATGTTTAGATTACAATCACAGACTTAATCAGAAGTTTTCAAAAGGCCATCTCTTTTAATTAGCGCCGCACAGAAAACTGAAATCTGAGCTGATCTTAGCCCCCCCACCCCACCACCACACCCAGCGGATGCAAACACGCTGCTGATACTCACTCATGTGTGTGACACAGCCCGCATTTGACCTCCAGTGGAATACGTTCGGCGAAATACGACCCCGCTCGTCCCATACCGCTCAGAACTCATCAAATTTACGAGGAGGTGGATGCGCACTTTGAAAGGTTAGCCTGTGTGGTTAACCTGAGCGTTTGACTGTCTCTCTGTCTTTCTATCTCTCTCTCTCTCATGGTCCACACTCCCCCAACCCCCCACCCCCCCAGTGGGCCAATCGAGCCCTATTAGGGGGGCTTTAATGTCTTCTCTCCCGTCCGGCTCATTCATAGTCAAATCCTGCCTTCAAAAGAGGAGGGAGACAGGACGTGGACCCGTAACCCGATAACAGACCAATTTCCCTCCACTAATAGATGCAGGCTTAAAGAGCATGGCTCCCTGTTAGCGGATTAGCATTCACCTGCATGTGCTGGGAGAGAGAGAGAGAGAGACTTCACAGGCCTCAGAAGGTTGGGTACTGGTGTGTGTGTGTGTGTGTGTGTGCATGTGCTTTTTGCATGATGGCACAGCAGCAGAAGTAAGCATACATTTTCAACAGTGACAATCTGCATTCCGACAACGTGCCAGAGTTTCCCTTTGTATTGTGTGCAAATGCCATCTGAATTATTTAAATGCCACCTATTTGTGACCCAGTTTAGGTCATGCTGTGTGTGTGTGTGTGTGTTTGTTTGTGGGGTTTTTTTCATCATTTTTTTCTGCTAGGCTCAGGAAATTGACTTACATGCACTAAACAGAATTAATGGGAAAATAGCAAAGAAACAACTCTAATAGTGTCAGCTAGCATTCTTGTAGCAGGTGTTTTGAGCATTGAGCTGACAGAATCATGTCTTTTTATTGTATGTGTGTGTGTGTGTGTGTGTGTGTGTGTGTGTGTCCAGAGCAGCATACTTAGGGGCCAGGGGAGCTAATTGCATCAGAACATTTTCATTTATGCATCTGGCAGACGCTTTTATCCAAAGTGACTTAGGTCTACATTTCTCAACTGTCAATTACTTAAGGGTCAGTCTCCCCTAGAGCAACTTTGGGTTAAGTGCCTTGCTCAAGGGCACAATGGTGGCAGCCGGGACCAAGAGAAGGAGAAATTACCCACGATGGGAAGTAGAGGAAGAGCAGCACGAAACAGAATAAGTCACCACAGGACTGACTCTCTCTGTAATTATACCTACTGTACATCATACTGTACTGTCTATGGAAAACAATACATGCGTATTGTATAACGCACATATACAGACAAAGACACGCGCACGCATACACACACGCACACACACGTTCTGTGTCCCACTAAGTGGTGGTGCAGTAGATGTAAGTTGCTGGTTTAGAGAGATGTAAATGAATTCAGACTGAAAATCTGAGTTGAGGATCCCTGACCAGTCGCCATCACACTCCAACTATCACCTAGCCTCTTCCTGCATGCACACACACACACACACACAGACATAGACACCCTGACTATTACTCTCCGGCTATCATCCAACCTCCTTTTGTCCCATCATAATCACGGCCTCGTCAGGATCTTTCAGCTTTCCGCTGACTCACCTGCAACTCTATAGACAGAAGGAGTGTGTGTGTGTGTGTGTGTGTGTGTGTTGTGTGTGTGTGTGTGTTCGTGTGTGTGGTGTCTGTGTGTGTTCAGCAGCAGCGATTTAGGATCCATATGTGGAGTTACAGGGCTGATTCAGTGTCATTCTCTCTCTCTTTTTCTCACACTCTCTCTCTCACACTTTCTCTCTCCCTCTTCTCTTAGCTCACTTTGTGAAAAAGGTGGTGAGCTGATGAAAGGCAGACAGAAAAAAGAATGAAGAAAGACGGGGAAAGGGAAAAAATCAAAACCTTGAATAAAGGAAAACCAGTGCAGTAGTCAGGTTGACTTCACTCAGACCTTTAGTGTTTCTTTTTTTTTAAGGAATTTCCATTTTCCCTCAGTAATGCAGATGCAAAATGAAGCATTTATTTGGGCCTGCAGTTTTGCCATGCATTGCTTGCAGTCACGAGTGCATTCCATCTCCCTACACACACACACACGCACACAGACATACACACACATACACATACAACCACAAACACACACACGCACACACAGACATACACACACATACACATACAACCACAAACACACACACACGCACACAGACATACACACACATACACATACAACCACAAACACACATACACGCACACAGACATGCACACACATACACATACAACCACAAACACACACACACACACACACACACACACCACCTCTCTCAACCTCCCCCTCCACTCTCCCCCCTCCTTTATTTCCCTTTAGCCATATCTCTAGTGTCTGAAGCGTTCAATACTTAGCGTGCACTACAGGAGAATTTACTGCCAGGCCCAGTGAGGGATTGTCAAGCACAAATCTGACCAGTGGCCAATCAAAGGAGCCGAGCAGATTTCAGTTGCCACCCCCTGGAGACAGCTGTTGTTGACAGGTGCAGATGAATTCTATACATTTTCTAATATGCTGGCCAACAAAGAGAGAGAGAGAGATTTTGTGTGTGTGTGTGAGAGAGAGAGAGAGAGCGTGTAAATGTGAGTGTGGGTGCGCATACAGGCATGTGTGTGACTGTTTGTGTTTTTTTTTGTGTGTGTGTTTGTGTATGCGTACTTGTGTGTCCATGTACAGTACATGTTTCTGTATATGTGTCTGTGTATGTTTGCGCATGCGAGTGTGTGTGCGTGTGTGTATGCGTGTGTGCATGTGTGTATTTCTATTTCAGAGCATATCTTGCACCACCACAGGCCTGAGAGGAGGGCTGCGATTTTACAGTCACGTGCACCTTTTAAAGGGTACAGTATTTTTAGGCATTAAGCCTGCATGGTTAGCACTAAGCACTGTCACACTGCCCTGAATTGCAAACCGCTGTTGTCAACATGTCTGTGCCTGGTTTCAGCTGTGAAGCCAACCGCAAGCACATTTAGCCAGTGATAGTGATAGGATAGATACAAATAGATTCCCCAAGCAAGCACGTTTGTCCTACAAAAGCCAAAAACAACTATAAGCTCTCCAGGATGAAAAAGAAAGATGAATAGAAAAGAAAAACAAGCATAAATGCATAATAATTGGGTGTAAACACACATCATAACCCCAAACACACTCACATAGAGACACAGCAAGATGCTTACTCACTCTCTGTCTCTCTCTCTCTCTGTCTCTCTCTATCTCTGTCTCTCTCTCTTTCTCTTGCTCTTTCTCTCTCTCTTCTCTCTCTCTCTCTCTCTCTCACACACACACACATACACGCACACACGCACACACACATACAACAGGGTAATAAAGGTGACAGTATGTGCTGAGAGCAGGAGGTTGGGGTCCCAGCGGCAGTGTGTCTGTGAGGTGGTCTGCTGGTGGCTGGTTTCTGGCTGCAGGCCCAGAGGTGCTGGGGATTGAGGCTCCTCAGCTGCCTCCGCGTGGGACCTCTGCTGCTGCTGCTGCTGTGGCCACTGATGCGGAGAAAAATCAATTCCCCCTTAGAGCACACACACACACACACACAGTGTTGACATACACACACACACACACACACACACACACACACACACACACACACGTATGGCTTGCACACACAAATACCATTATGTAGCCTACTTATATACCTGCACTTTTGTATGGTGAGACATGCTCAAGCTCACACACATGTAAAGATGTATACATGCTGTGCACCCCGGTGTGCAATTCTCCAAAAAACTCCAACTCGAACTCCATCAGATCTCATTGTGGGTGTGTGAGTATGTGTGATAAAAAAGTGTGTGTGGGTTGCATGACAAAGGTCTGTCTAAATTCATTTGAGGTCTGGATAACTGACAAATGTCAAGGTGTAAAATCATGATGGAGGTATCAGTATCAGATGTAAAGGTTAGCTTTGGGGATTTAGGCTTGACACTTGTGTCAGTATATCACTATCAATTTATACTATATTCTATATATATTCTATATATACATATATATACCTATATATGTGTATGTGTTATGGTATATTATGTATAGATACATCAGTAGCCTACAGCCTGCATGAAATGGTCACCTGTGGACTTATAATCAGGATTCAGAAATCATCTGTATTAGGACAGATTGAGATAACGCCAGTAAATCATTAAGGAAATTATACTTTATTCATAGCTCATCACTTTACAGACAAATGAAAATGCTATCTTTCATTTGCTTTTGCTATTGATTCATATAAACCATAACAAGAGTTTTTTCGCCAAATATTTTGTGGAGGCAGAAGCATGCAGAAGGCTACATTTCCATCCTGATCAAGTTGTCCTTCAAGGGTCTAATTTGGCCATCTATATTTAGGCCCATTGCAGTGAGCGAGCGTGCCCTTGCACGTCAAGTGGCTGAAGTTCAACAAGGAGCTGAAATGCATAACATTTCAGGTATTAGCATCAATTGACACATGCAGATTGCATATTAGCTCACTCACAGCCCTCGCAGACACACACACACACACACACCCGATTAATCTGCTGGAGGCCGCCAACCTTGCCTCATCATCACCGAGAGAGAGAGTGAGAGATAGAGAGAGAGAGAAGGAAATAGAGAGAAATACAAGATAGAGACAGATAGTCTATAGAAAAGAAACAGAGTATAATAGAGTTGGAGAAGAAAGTCAGAGAAAAGCTAACAAACAGGCAAAAATGATGGAAGGTTTGGGAGAGAAAGAGCGAAAAAGATTGCAAAAGAGAGGATCACAGCAGGAGAGCTCACCCCATGCCTAACATCAGAGTCACCTTAATTGGAGCGCTAATTATGATGGGTTTTCTAGCTGGTCCACAGGTGGGAGGCGTGCAGCTAGCACAGCTAGCGTAGCTCTTAGTCTAGCGTGTCTGGGACACAGCTGGAGTTCGGCGCTCTGAGTTGGGGTGGCAGTGCCAACATCGCATCTCGAAGTGAAGTGGAGCAGAGTTAAGTAGAGCATACTTTTTTGCACCTCAGTGAATTTCCCAGCTGCACGTTAGAGTGGTTTTGAGGTGATGTAGCATGACCGATTCGCTCAGTAGCTACACCACATGCAAGAGAAGGGGTGTTGTGGCACTGGGACTGTAGTCCTCACCTTTGCTAGAAGAATATCTGTTGTGATTAGCGGTGCTGCGTGCCATGCCATGCCAAAGTGTTTTATCGCAAGAATATGTGAAAAAGGTGAGAAGCTGCTTTTGCCCCCTGTTTTAAAAACCTACAACACAAAAATGTGTAGGTGTGTGTGTTGTGTGATGTGCCTAGCTTGAGAAAAGTGCATTAAAGTTTCAGCCTTTCAGCCTTTTCTCAGGCACCTTGCTTCCCCTTCACACTGCCTTCACAAGTGCTTTCAGACACGTTTTCAGCACAGAAGATCCGATTGGCTACAGAGTCAAGCCAGCAGTTCTCATAGCTATCAACAACATCTCGACACCGGGTTTGCTTGAGGTGCCTACTTTAATCTGCTCTATTTTTTGCTACATTTTTTGTTGTTAGCTCTCAATGAAAGCGTTGGTAGGACATGGCGACTGTAAAGCCAGTGTTCATGGGGAAGAAAATGAACAAACCATTGTGGTTTAGCGCTCTAGGCCTCGTCCGATTGTAATTTTTTTTTTGCTTGGAACGTGCCAGGATCACCACTATCTCCAAATCCCTTCATGACACTGGAGGGCAGGATTGAAGCTCTTCAGACTATGACCCGCTCAGGTTGAACACACACAACGTGGCTCTCACTTCAAGGGAAAGAATAAGCAATAAGAACAGTCTTTAGTTTTTGGTGCTGAGGACATTTAGAATGTGATATCTGCAAGAACTCATCCGTTCTGGCATGTCAGATATTTTCCACCAGCTGTGGAAAGGCAGAGCACTGAGGAAAGAAAAGAAAAGAGCATCACAAGAACAATTTCCTTCGAGTGGGGCAGAGATAGCATGAGAGAGAGAGGGAGGATGTGTGCACGTGTGCATATGAGTTTAAGTGTGTGTGTAGTGTGTGTAGTGTGTGTGTGTGTGTCTGTGTGTGGGGTGACGAGTGTGTGAGAGGCAAGCCGGGAGAATTTGTATGCCTGTCCTCGTGCTGGCTCTGCCCTGCCTGGGGCCTAACATGTTCATTTTTAAAATCGCTGGCTAAATTAAAATCAGACGCGTGTCCTCAACCCCCTCCTCATACCTGCGGGTTCTTCCTGATAGAATTAACTCCTGGAGGAAGATGCTGTGAGAGGAGAGAAAGAGGCGATGCTCCTTCATCCGCACATCCTCTGCTCATATTCCATCCACCTCTCCGTCCCTCTGTGCTACACTCTTTCTCTCTCTCTCTCTTTTCCTCCCTCTCACTCTCATGCTATCTCTGCCCTACTCGTTCTCAGTGCTAGGCTCTGTCTCTCTCTCTCTCTGCCCCCGTGCCCTCCCTCCTGCATTCTCTCCCTCTTTCTCTGCCTCTCTTGCTCTTTGTGCTACACCCTCTGTCTCTCTCACTCTCCCCCTCTTTCTTTTCCCCCCTCTCTCTCTCTCTCTCTCTCTCTCTCTCCCTGTCATCTCTACTGTTTTTTTTTTCACTCTCTGTCTGTCTATCTTGACTCCTCAGGCTCCTTCTGCTTCTCTCTGTCTGCTCCATCTAGATCCCTCGCTCCCTCTGTCCCTCCTCCACAGTTTTCTCTGTCAATCCGCCTCTTTCTCTCTCTTACTCTCCCACATTTCCCTCTTTTCTCATTATTCCTCTTTTTCATTTCTCCCCACCATGTTCCTCTCCCACTCTCTCTCTCTCCTGCTCCCTTCTCTCTTCTTCTGTCTTCTCTCCCTCTATCTTGTCTCTCTCTACCTTTCTCTCTTTACCCCCTCTCCTTCTTGCTCTCTCTCCATCTCTCTCCTCTCTCTTTCTCCCCACTCTCTCTCTCTCTCTCATTCTCTCTCCCCTGTCTGTGTCCCTTTCTCAGGGCGCTGAGGGATGAAATGAGACAGGGCTGGAGGAGCAGACAGATACCTGCTCACATTAAACACAGGCTGACAGCTCCTTATAGACTGCCCTGGCCGACTGTGCCCCTGCTCGGCTCAGGGTGTGTGTTTGCGTGTGTGCGCGTGTGTGTGTGTGTGTGTGTGTGCGTGTGCGTGTGTGTACATGTGTGTGAGGGGGAGGGGGTGTTAGATAGGGTAGGTCTATAGGAGATTTCCCTCAGCCACTCACACTCTCCTGGTCTATGACCACAGCCTGGATGCATGGAGGCAATTGTGCCGTGGTCCAGTGCTTTTGGTAATTCTCTCTCAACACATGAGGTGTGTTTTCTTCTGTAGCTGCGCAATTGAACACCTCAAACAAGATTTTTTGTGGTGCCATACAGTACTGTATGTTGTGGTGAATGAGAAGGTTTAAGGCAGTTCTTGGGAGTATTCGTCTCGACACACTAATTGTACTATTAATTACCATGAGATACACTAAGTTTGTATGCACTTGTATGGGTTCCAACTTGTGACAAATTTGTGCTTTCATGACTTGACGGAAGAATCCAATAATTCCGCTCGCTATTCCATTGATCTCAATTAGTCACCTCAGAGTGGTGCAGGGACGTGATTTTCACTTTTAGTGTTTAGAGAATGGCAGCCCCGCTTATTGACCGAGACGCTTGACACAGCGCTGGTCGATTTGCAGCTACCAAGGAGCTATTTGTGAAGCACTCCTCCTCCTTCTCCTCCTCTCGCTTTCTTTTTTTTTCTTGGACCAAGAGATTTTAAAGTGCTTTTTGATCCCATTGGGACAATTGTTCACAACCTACAGCAGATTTTTTGTTCATTTCTTCCCCTTAAGTCTGTCTTTTTTTGCAGAAAGAGAGAGACAGACAGAGAGACCGACAGAGGCATAGAGAGAGAAAAGGATGAGAGAGAGTTGAAAGACGGAATAAGAAAGAACGAGGTGGAGAGTAAAAAGAGAAAAGGCGAGAGAGAAGGCATCAGAATGTCTCCTATGTTGTCTCCTGTTCCATTCTGCAGTGTGAGTCAAACCAATCGGGTCTTTCCCACACCTTTCAGAGCCACTGCCTTTGTGCTGCTGACCATTGGGACCTGCTGGTTGCTTTGCTGAGGCGGGAGCCAGCTTCTTAGAAGAGATCACATACCTGTGTGTGAATGTATGTACATGTGTATGTGTGTATGTGTGTATGTGTGTGTCTCTTTCTGTGTGGATGTATTTGTGTGTGTGAGAGAAAGGTTATGTGTATTTACAGTATAAGGTGTATGTCCTTGCCATTGGAGGAGACCACATATGTGTGGTTGTATGATGTGTTGCAGTGTTGCAGTTATTGTTGTTGTGTGTTTGTGTGTGTGTGTGTGTGTGTGTGTGTGTGTCCTTGCCCGGGGGTGATCACGTATTCATTGCTCTCTGACAGCTAAACACATATGCTGAGGGAGAGAACTAGATATGTATGTTAGTGTGGGTGTGCGTGCGTATGCGCATGCACAACTGTGACTTCAAGGTGATGACAAGTGCCCATCCATGCGCAGCAGACGTGACGCTCAATGATTCCCTTCCCTTCAAGTATGTTTATGTGTGTTTAGTGCCAGTTCCCTCTCCATGGGCTCTTGGTGTGTTGTGTGACCTGAGTGATTTTTTTTTTTCTTTTCTTTTGTGTGTGTCATGAGCACATCCGTCTGACAGGGAGGCCATTATCGTGGAAGTGATAGCGTGATTTGGAGAAGCTGGGTGTAATTAAAAAGCTGTCAGGTATGAGAGGGAGACGTGCTTTCATCAGAGCGATACCCGTCTTCTTGAGCTGATAAAACAAATGGTCATATTGTCATAGTTCATTAAACATCATAGGCTCGGAAAGGGGATTTACATAACCAGATTTATTGTTTTTTTTTTCTTTTCTTTTCATTGACTTTCTTTTACTTAAAATGTCACTAGCTCTATTTGCATTGCACCCTGTGTGGTGACAGTTGCCATATGAGGTGTTATTAACTCAGAAGGTCAATTTTTTTCATTGTCGTTTCGCTTAAAATACCTCTCTGTTGGTGCTGTGGAATATGAGCTGAGGCGAGGTGCCACTTGGAGTGATTGCCTTAATGATACAGTTGTTTATGGGAATGTATTCAGATGTCTCTCAACAGACGCTCTTATTTTTGTCTGTTTTGTCTGTTTTTCTGCGTTGTGCTTGTGTGTGTGTGTGTGTGCGCATACATTGAAGTTGTGACTCTGAAAGGGTCTAGAGGTGGGTGTGCGTTTGTGTTTCGTGCGCTGGCATGTATTAACATGTTTTAGACCTGACCTTTGCATCCCCTTTGAACTCATTATCGCCACGGTTACAGGTGCTGCACTCAGTCACCCGCTGCCCCCACCCCACCAGCCTCCTCCTTCCCCTGTCTTCACTTAACGTCACCCTGGTAACCAGGTGATGGACAGTCCCAGCATCCCTCAATCTGGCGTGACCTTTAGCCGATGCAAACTAGCAGGGCATCCCTCCGTGCTCAGGCTGACAGTGGGAGATGTTTCCTCCCCATGCTGCGTCCAGTGTCTGTATTGATGTGTTTATCCATCCACAGAAGGTGAACTGTCTCTGGGTCTGTCGATCTGCCTAATCCATTTTCCACTTACCTGGATGCAACTTTGCTAGCGACTGTGATTATAATGTATAGTAGTGTATGCTATCTATTCAAAAGTGCTCTGTTTCCGAGCCTAGCAGTAGAGTCTTCCTATGAGTAAATGTAATTGAAGTGATATTAAATTGTCATTGGCCCAGTTAAGGCTCCCCGGACATCCAGTTTTTCCTGTGTTTGATGTTAAATGGACCTCAGCCCCAGTGTCCTCTGCTCCCTAGTCCACCTTAGGCTATCTATCAGATGGCATACCTCATTTTTTTAGTAGGGCAGTATAGTGAGGCAGTATAATGTTACTACTGTCCAGTATTACCCTACAGGATGCTGACCGGGCGCTTCACTGAGGATCTGAATGGCTTGTCGAGTGAGAGTCAAACAGTGATTGGATATTTATGGCCCAGGACATCCCATTTCTGACAAGTGCTGGGCCATAACGTGGTATTGGATTTAAATGCTATCGAGTTCCATGGCCAACAAAAAAGCAGCCTTGTCAGGTTTTACTGCCTGCTACAGTGCATATCGAGTGACGTGTCCTGTCTTCGCTCAATACGAGTGAATTACCATTTGCTGTTTAGATGTTCCTCAGAAGGTAATTATTAGGAGTCTCTGTGTGTGCATGTCTGTGTGTGTGTGTGTGTGTGTGTGAGGGGGGGGGGGGTCATCCCTCCCCCTCTCCTTGATCGCATGTCGGATCTACCTTAACAGACAAATGCTCGGTACTTGTAAACTTCGTAGCGGTAAAGACAAGAATGAAGCCGGGTTCAGAGACTCCCTGGGGGGGCCTGGCTAGCCTTTGGAAGGGCCCAGTGCAAATGGGGTCTTCATGTTAACGGGCTGGCGACTATTGATTTTCCTTTTTTCTCAGACAGCTCTCACTTAAGTGCCACTAAACTTTTTTTTTTTTTTTTTGAGTTTGACTCTTTCTTCCCCCTGCTGCAGCTGTCAGTATGAGAAGTTAATTAAAATCACTACACACTGCATGTGAACGGGGGCCTCAATCGCCAACAATGAAGCACTTGTCCGTCTTGAAACAGCACATTAGTTCTGCCTTGTTTTGTGTCTTTGAGTCATGGAACTGAATCTGTCTTTTTATTTTGTTAAAAATGTACACACACACACACTCACACACAGAGAGAGAAGAGAGAGAGAGAGAAACACAAGCTTTTCTTCCATCTTTAATTGGGGCACCCCATTCACTTGTTTGATTGTCGGGTGTGTACACTGACTCAGAGAAAAGACAGCTTTTTTGGCACAGAAATGGGACTAAATAAAGCTTTTGTTCTCCAGTAAATTGACGTGTGTTTGACATGCCAGAGACCAAGTGCTGAGCGTTTCATTTTGTCAGGTAATTGGCATGATAGTACGCCGAGGATTATAGTGCCGACCAGTGCTGTCTGTGTTTGAAAGCCTGTTGACTCAGGAACATTCTTCCCTTCTGCTGCATAAAACCTCCAAGTCGTGGGAAGTCAGGTCCGGTCTGCTTATTCAAAGACAAACAAAATCACCCTGAAAGAACTCATCACTCCTAGTCTTCCCACAGCCAGAGAATACAGTAATTGAATATTCAACGCTTCATTTGTTACCACTGTGTGTGAATAACATACCTCGCATACAAACAGGGAATAGTGGCCCTGGTCTTAGGAAGGCGAAGCAACACCAGGTTAGACCTTTTTTTATTAGCTGGCTTGATAAATTGCAGGGCCCTGCAGCATCCCGGTGTGTGTCTTTAATAAGGCCAGGGACACGGCGAGGGCCCCGAATGTGAGGCCTGATTTAAAACAATCTAAAGTCCTGAGGACAATGATGGACGATACAGGGCCTGAATTAGGGCTCCTTTGCCTCCTGCTAGCCAGCCTCACAGCCCACCACTTCACATCTACTTACACACACACGCACGCACACACACACACACACAAACACACATGCATACACACATGCACTCTCTCTCTCTCTCTCTCTCTCTCTCTCTCTCTCACACACACACACACACACACACCAGAAAAAAAATGCACAGGCCTGCACATTTTCTATTACTGCCGACAACCTCATTACACAGAACAGCATTACAGTAATGAACTGCTTTCTTGGCGTCAACATGTTAGATGCTTGCAGTGAACAGGTCTTGGTGTTGCAGTTTGTTTGCAGGTGGGCCTTACACTATACTGTAACAGCCATCACTGAAATATTTAAATGTGCTGTGAAACAGACAAATTAGAAGACAGGGTAACACTTTCTATGAAGACCATATCTATAGTGCATTATGAGCGCATTCATAACATGGATTTATAAGGCATTATAAGCTAGATTTATAGTTATTTATATCTGTTGATATAATGCATCATGAAGCATTATAAGTGTAGTCATAATGCATTTTGAGTAATTATGATGTGCATTATAGTTTGTTATGAATGCGCTCATAATGCGCTATAGATATGGTCTTCATAGAAAGTGTTACCGAAGACAGTTAATTAAAAAGCAACATACCTCAACAGTATAGGATAGCATAATACAATATACCATAATATAGCATAGTGTTACAGTAATATCTGACCACTTGACATTGCTTTCTCAAAGCCAGT
>PYXC01000408.1:2402500-2407500 GCA_015244755.2 Tenualosa ilisha
GACAGTGACTAAGAGTTTTAATGTGCACCATTAAGGCAAGTTGATAAGAAGGACAATTGAGAAGAGGGTTGTGCCAGTCTTAAAGAAAAGAAACACAAAGAACATTACTGGAGTTTTCTTTAAACTGCCAGAAAGTTTCCTAAAATATGATCTGTTGTTTAAGTCAAGCTTTTTGTAAGTTTATGCAAAAAAGAAAGAAAAAAAAGAAATGTGTCAGTTATGTTCAACCTTTAGTGCACTCCTTATTATCTCTAAATGGGTTTGCATTTTTTCTGCACACACGCGTCCTTTGAAGTGCTGGCTTTTTCATGTGCATTAAAATGTTCTGAGTTTGAAGTGTTTTTTGAGTCATGTTGGCATGCTGTGTGTGGGCCGCAAAGCGATCCAAAAGAAAGTGTATGTTTCTGGAAAGTTCTGTCTCTCTCTCTTTCTCTCTCTCTCTCTTTCTCTCTTTTAGTGTGTGTGTGGGGGTGTGTGTGTCAGGATTCTAGCTAATTTAACCCATGGGAAAAATGGTCTTAAGTGAAGGTGTCTTTGGATGAATGTCTTTAAGGATGCAAACTGCAAGTCGGTCGAGGTCAGCTTACCTACTCCCCCACCCCCACCCCCCCAACCCCCACCCCCCAAGTGGATAAGTGGATATAGACACAAGGACAGAAATGCAAATGAGGGCAGCTATGTTACTGAAAGAGGGAGAGAGAGAGAGAAAGAAGAGAGAGAGAGAGAGAGAGAGATGGTTACTGAAAAAAGTTGAGTTTTTGGTAGTATGACTGGAAGTTAAGGCTAGCCTGTGTGTGTGTGTGTGTGCATGTGTTTGTGGGTGTGTGTGCGTGTGTGCGTGTGCGTGTGTGTGTGAGAGAGAGAATATTTGAAAAGTGTGAGGCTTCCAAGAGGGAGACTGGTGATGCAGTAGTGGGCAGACAGCTGAGTAGATGCGTAGGAATCCGTTGAAATGTCTTGACTTGAATTTCACCTTAAGGCTGCATCAATATGTATGACATTTGACCTGACAGGTCTCTGGAGTCCAGCCTTCAGCAAAGGCAGGGGGAGCCTCAGTATTCGCTTCACGAGTCCTTCCTCTCCTAACCTTACCGAGGATCTTACAGGACTCTCTTTGAACACATGTGACTTTTCATGAAAGCCACTGCACCAGACTGAAACATTAATCAGTTATCTCTCTATGTATTCCATTTTCATGTCATTCTTGCCATTTTTTTTTTCTTTTTTTAGATCAGGGATGGAATACATGGAAAGGTTAGTTTCAAGCCCTTCTCAGGTCAATAATGGCACAGGTTCTTTTTTTTTCAAAATGAAGGCTGATCTTACTCCAGAAATGCAGCAGAGGGAAGTTAAACTTTAGTCTGGTAGACAAGACTCGCAAAGGGTTCGCAAAGAGTTTGGGAACTCACAATAGGCACTCGGTGCATTTACATCACGGTGAGTGGGAACTTCATTTAAACTTCAATGCCTTCCATTCCTGTTCACTGATTAGTGATCAGTAATCTATTTAAATCAAATCAAAGCCTTTGGAGAGTACTGACGGACTACTACTGTAGAGTAATGCAATATTTAGCTGAGGTACCAGGCATCGCTATAGCCTGGCTATTAAAATCTGTGCTTAATTTCTAAAAAGACTGACATGGAACAAATAGAAAAGATGAACACCTCAAACCACATTAATCCTCATTCCTTCTACCCTCATCAGAGCACGTCAAATTGGAAGACATCACACCATCCATGAGGGGAGTGAGAAACCGAGATTCAACTTTTGCTTTTTTCATTTTCTGGAGACCTCCTTCACGTTTATCCATCTGTCATACGCTTTTATCCTGAGTGGCTTACAAATGCTCTGGAGGTACATTTCATCATGCGGTCCCTGGGGAACTGAAGCACCTTTGCGTTGTCTTTGTTGTTCAAGGTCCCCAGGAAAGTAGCATACCAAAGGCTAAGTATGGGGACAAAGGATATCATGGAGTGTGTGTACATTGTCACTTGGTACAACATCTCATCAGGCTCAGCTTGAAAATGTTATTATCGTGTGTGTTTGTGTGTGTTTGTGTGTGTGTGTGTATGTGTATGTGTGTGTCTGTGTCTGTGTGTGTTTGGGTGTAATACAATGCAGTATGCATCACTGAGTGTCCATTTTTGTCTCTTTCTCCCTCTCGCTCTCTCTCTCTCTCTCTCTCTCCCTCTCTCCCTCTCTCTCTCCCTCCTCCCAGTGTGTAGTGCGTATCCTACCAGGTCAGCAGCATTATGTCTGCCTTCCCGTGTACAATAGCTTGTTCTCCAGTGAGTTGTGTTTTTCATTATCAGTGGACTCATCGCTCTCGTTCTCTTTCTCTTATTCACACTCCTCTTCCTCCTCCTCTCTTGTGCCTGTGGTTGTTTCATTCCCTTTGTGTCTTTCTGTCCTCTCTTTCTCCCCTTCTCTCTCTCTTTATCTCTCTCTCTCTATTTCTTATCCCCCCAGACCAGTGTGTGTAAGACCACTCAGCACTATGAAGGGGGATTATGAAATGTCATTGCATTCATTAATGAATCCTAAGAGTCCACTAGTGTTGGCTGGGCCTCTTTCTTCTCCCTCTCTCACACACTGTTCCTCTTTTAGTCCACTTGTCTTTCAATCCTCCATCCCTCCCACTACACCCCCCCCCCCCCACTTTGCCACCCATGCTTGTCTGAATCTCTATTTCTCCTGCTGTCAGATTTCTCTCCATATTCTCTCCTCCTCCTGATATGGCCTTGCTCTCCTTATTTCTATTCACCTCTCTCCAGGTTTTGCCATCAGGTCTTTTATTTTGCCTTTCATTGTGTTCTCTTCATTCCTCTGATCACTCACTTGCTTTCTTCTATCCTCCTCCTCCTCTTTTTCTCTGTCTTTCCTCTTCCCCCTCCTCCTCCTCTTCGCTCTCTCTCTCTCTCTCTCTCTCTCTATCTGTCTCCACTCATTGTGAGTTCATTCAGTGTAGTGGGCAGCAGTGAAAGCTTGGTTGCTCAGCCCTGAGCCCTGGCACTGAGACTGTGTGTGTGTGTGTGTGTGTGTGTGTGTGTATGTATGTATGTATGTATGTGTGTGTCTGTACGTGTATGTATGTCTGTCTGTGTGTGTGTGTGTGTGTGTGTGTGTGCATGTGTCTATGTATGTGTGTGTGTGTGTGTGTGTGTGTGTCTGTGTGTGTGTGAGCACGCATTTGTGGCTTGGATCTGGTTCAACCGCAAAGTGGAGCAGGCTCCTGCTGACAAATGAGTACGCTTCACATAGAGTCTTTTAATTCAGCTTTGATATAAGCCAACCAGAATGAAGTGATGATCATATACTTGGCTCGTCCTCTTGTTTTGTTTCTGCTGAGGTATCCCATGTTTATTGATCCTTATTGTGTTTAAATGTGCATACGCACACAATGTCTGAACACTTTTCAATGCAAACTTATTTCATTTTTTCCGCCATTTGGCAGAATACCTCCTTCCATGGTTGGTGGGAACATCCATAATTTGATAACTTACAGCTCAGGTGAAATTGCTGACAGTGTTAAAGCTTAACTGTTCAATTTCATTGATCTTGAGAAACAGCATCTGCAGCAGCCTTGCAACATTGAGGCTTTTCCACAGCCGTGTGCAACAGATATTTTAATGAACTAAACAGATGGGAAACATACTTTGCCAGAGCTCTGCCATGTAAATATTTACCCTTTAATCCTTGGTGAGAAAGCCAAGGTCAGTCAGTGATCTGACTGTGCCATGCATACAATTGCATCAGAAACCAATAAGCACCTGCCACACATACTAGAGACACACACACACACACACGCATACAAACATACACATACACATACATGTGTGCACATACTCACTCGCATGCATGCACACTCACCTACACACACACACACACACACATACGCAAACAGACCCCCCCCCAAACCCTTCTTCTCTTCTGCCCACTCTTCCGTGGCCTTCACCGCACACCAGTGTCCTGTGGCTCCCCTCTTGTGGGCCTGTCCACTCCTGTTTTGGCCTGCCACCATGTCCCAGACATCACCTCACACCTCACACTTCCATCACCACACAAACACCACCACCACCACCACCACCCACCCTGACACACACACACACACACGCTCCACCACCACACTCCTTTGTTAGTGACTTTGAAGCACTAGCAGCAGTAGTAACTCCCATGCTGAGAGAGAGAGAAAGGGATGATAAAGTGAAATAGGGAAAGAGGGATGTAGGGATAGAGAGAAAGAGAGGTAGGGAATGAGGGAGGCAGTGAAGGAGAGAGGGAAAGTGAAAGAGTAAAAAAAAAGAGAAAGAAAGAGATGAATGGGTAAGTAAGTAAGAGAGGAAAAAGCAGAATCTCCAAAGAGATAATGGTTTTAATGCCTATATGGATCTCATAAAGCTTAACCCAAAGAAGTATTCATTTATTCCAGTGAAGCCCTTTTGATTGATTTGATTTGATTTAATCTTATCTGAGAGATAGATAGGGAACATGGGGAAGGGAAAGGAAGTGACGGAGGGGAGGAGAGAAGATAAAAACAACAAGAAAATACAAACAAAGAGAGAAACAACAGAAAAGAAGAAAAAGGACAAACAGGACAGAAATGTCATGGCAAGAGAAGGGAGGGTGAAGCAACGAGAGAGAGAGAGAGAGAGAAAAGCAGGATGTTGTGACAGAGAGTAAAAGAGACACACACAAAGAGGCAGAGAGAGAGAGAGAGAGAGAGAGAGAAGAAGAGAAGAGAAAAGAGAGATGGAAAGATAGAGACCAACGTTTTTTAGTGGTAGTGGTTGTAAAGGAGCTGCCCTCCTGCCAGTGTGAACAGCATGGGTGCAGAGCAGTGTGCTGTGGTGCCGTGTGGTGCGGTGCGGCAAGGTGGCGAGCCACTGAGGCGAGGCTCCCGGCTGCTGCTGCTGCTGCTGGGCCTGCCTTTTGTGTGGCCGCCTGCAGACTCCTCGCACACAGCTGGAGCTCCATTTGTTCCCTCACCAGAATGAAATGG
>PYXC01000408.1:2410000-2415000 GCA_015244755.2 Tenualosa ilisha
TTAAAAGCCAGGAGATTTCCTGATAGGAGCCAGGACAACCATGTGTATGTGTGTGTGTGTGTGTGTGTGTGTGTGTGTGCATGTGTATGTTTTAGGAAAGGGGTGAATAGAGTGTGGTCTGGCACAGCTGGAGTGGGGAAGTGGTGTTGGGGAGGGCGGTGCTAACTTGGACAGGATTAATAATGAATCGCACTCACAGATTTTCGCTGAGTCGGGGAAACGCCTGCAAACATGACAGCAAAGGCTGGCCAATCTGCTGTTTGGCGTCTGTAACAAAGCCCTGAGAGACAGGGAGAGAGAGAGAGAGAGAGAGGAGAAACAGAGAAGGGAAGGAGAGAAGAGAGAGATAGTGGGACAGGAAGAGACAAAGTGAGAGCACAAACTGAAAGTATACATAGTGGATGTGCGTGTCTGTGTGTGTGTATGAGAGAGAGAGAGAGAGAGAGGGAGGGCAAGAGAGATAGTGTGATGGAGAGAAAAGAGGTGTGTGTATGGAGGCCAATACCATTAAGGCTCATTTGAGTTGAATGCATTAGTGCCCTGGCCTATCCATCATTCTCTCCACATCACAGGAATTACCATATGATTGACAGCTCTGTGTGCGCACACACACATACATGCATACACACACATACATGCATACACCCACAAAAACATGCACGCACACACACAGACACACGCACACATAAACAAACTAAAGCACACAGAGAGACACACATACAAACACACACACAAGTACACACTTAAAATGTGTAACCTCTCTTTTAACTTCTCTATAAGGACATGCCTGGCTAACACACACACATCCACACACACATTCATACACGCATACAGACAGACACACGCACATACACACACCCTAGTTGTGTTCGTTTGTCTGCAGTGACTGCACAAACCCACCGAGTCTCACTGTTTGATCTGCCTTTGGATCTGTTGTCCTTGTGAAGTCTGTCTGGGAGCCCAGAGACCTCCTCTAGCTAAAATACGGTTCAGGGATGATTGACAGCTCAGACCTCACACACACACACACACACACACAGACACATTCTATCTCTCACATACATACACTTGTAAATGTGAAAGCAGTTATAACTAACTGTAAGTACATGCAGATAAATACACACACAAGTTGTATATGCACGTGCAAACACACACACACACACACACTCTTATAAAGACAATTGTGCAGCTAACTTCTGCATAAACATCTACACACACAAACACACACACACACACACACACAGTGGAGTACCATGCTGGATGTGAAAGGATATAGGACCATCAAACCACCGGGCCACAGTGTTCACACCTCCTCATGAGGACTCCACCTTCTGCAGGGAATCCAGAGGCTCTCGCGGGCCCAATTAGACAATGACTTGCTTATCGGGGCCCATTTACCTCCTTCTCAACAAAGACACAGCTTTTCATCTTTTTTTGTCTTTTCTGTTCATTGTTTTTTTTTTTTCTTTTGTTGGCTTCTGTTCCTGTGTGTGTGTGTGTGCGTGTGTACGGGAGTTAACGTGCATGTGCGCATGCATGTGCTAGTGTGTGGGGGGTACTCAACACTCCTCACCTGTCATCCTCAATCAGACACACACACGCTCTTAAATGCTCTTTCGCTCATGTTCTCTCTCTCTCTGTCTCTCTCCCCCCATTCTCTCTCATGCTCTCATTCTCTTTTCTTTTCTTTCTGAAAACATTCATTTGCCTGTCTAAACACCTCCAAGGCCTCCGTTGTTCCATCCTCTGCACCCTCCCCATGGTCTTTAAACACACAGACACACACACACACACACACAGAGGCATTTATGCACATGCACGAATATAGGGATACACACACTCACAGACATATACACACACATTCTCTTTCTCTCTCACGCACCAACACACACACACACACTTCACTCTCTAGCTGTGTTCTGTGGTGCATAACGTGGGCTCCTGTGGCTCACCCACTCCTCCTCGTCCTCTCTCTCTCTCTCTCTTTCCTTCTTTCCTTCTCTCTTTTTCTCTCTGAGGGGCAGAGACGTGGGGTCTCAGTAGGAGGTAATTGATGCGGAACATTGCAGATTTCACATCCTGCCATCTCTGAGTGAGCCTGACATCTCCCTTATTGGATCAGCCACTAATAGAGAGTCAGGACCACAGCGCTGGACACACCCGACTCCAGCCCAAGACCACAGTGCTGGTTGGTTATGGGTGTGTGCTTAATCACTTACATATACACACATACACACAAGCGAACACACACACACACACACACACACACACAATTTACATATAAACACATACACACATACACACAAGCGCACACATTCACACAATTTACATATACACACATACACACAAGCGAACACACACACACACACACACAATTTACATATAAACACATACATACATACACACAAGCGCACACATACACACACACACACACACACACAGACACACACACAAGCATGCATACACATACATGTACATACACACATGTACGTACACACGCGATTGCATGCAGACACACACATGTTCACACAATCAGATCGAGACACAAACAGGCGCACACACACACACACACACACACTCACACACACACATAGGCATGCATATACAGACACCACATGTTGCTGCACACATGCGCATAGACACATGCACACACACACACACACACACACAAAGCACTCAACACATGCATGTTGAGTATGCATGTATGTCTGTGCATCCACTACACAACTGCTCCTCCACTTTATCACTGGCCAAACCCGTGGTTACATCAAACATAATTTGATCAAGGCGCCAGTTTGATCTAACATGCATGCAGTGCTAACACATCAACACCCAACATCAAAGGTGTAATTTTTAAAAATGGACTCTGTTAGTAAGCTCTGCTCACCGTATTTCGTACCTGCACCAAACAGGTTTGTCTCTCATCTGACTGCTTGCCTGTGTGTGTGTGTGTGTGTGTGTGTGTGTGTGTGTGTGTGTTTGTGTCTGTGCAGTACACCAAGGTGTGTGCACAAGTGTTAAAGTGTACATGTGTGTGTGTGTGTGTGTGTGTGTGTGGTGTGTGTGGTGTGTGTTGTGTTTTTGTGTGTGTGTGTGTGTGTGTGTGTGTGTGTGTGTGTGTTTTATGCAAACAGAATCACGGTCTGTGACAGCCAGGCAACCCTGATGTTCTTCACCCACGTTATATTTTAAACAATGTGCTTAGCGGTGACAGGCATGATTTCCATTCTTCTGTTCTTACCTGACACTGGCATCATAGCAGTGGCTGACAGCACGGCTTCCATGGCTTTCCTCACTGAGTGGGTGGTCGCTTATTGGTTTGTGGGAAGGCTGTGTGGACATGTGTGCACTGCTGTTTGTCAGGTAAGAGGAGGTATGCTGTGAAGGGAAAGTTATTATTGTGTGTCTTTCTGAAAATGGAGGGGATGGGGGATGGTGGGGGGCATTAATGACGACCTTCTGGGAAAGATGTGTAATTGCTGTGATGTTTCAGTGTGGGGTTGAGCGTAATGGCACTTTGCTTTTAGCAGCTAAGGGAAAAAAATCTACCTGTCTGTCTGTCTGTCTGTCTGTCTGTCTGCTTTTCTTTCTCTATAATGCACACACACACACACACACACACACACACACACACACACACTGATGCACATACACAAAAGCACACTCAGTTTAGTGCGGTCTCATCTGTTTCCCTCTGCCGTGCCTTGTGTCAGGTGTTTCTACCCTAAGGGCTTTGTTTGGATGAAATGTCACTTTTAAATGGGAAATATGATGGAAGCAAAACAACAGTTCACAATAATGTGCATGTAAACAGGAGGGACAGGGGCGTGCTAGGGCTTGTGTATGTGTGTGTGTGTGTGTGTGTGTGTGAGTGAGTGAATGAATGTATGTGTGTGTGTGTGTTTGAGCAGGGAGGGGAGGACATTACTTCATTTTGATTGCACTTTTCAGGAATTCATTGTCGCTCTTTGCGTGTGTTTTTAGTGCTGTTGTAAATGTAGCCCTCAGGCAGAGAGTGAGGGAGAGACAAAGAGAGAGAGAGAGAGAGGGATATAAAAACAGAGAGAGAGAGAGAATAGGAAGGGAGTAAGCGTGGTAAGAAGAAGCTGTTATAGAAAGAGCGGGCGACTGAGAAAAAGACTTGAAGAAAGAATTTGTGGATAGATTGTGGAAAGGGATGAGCATGAAAGAAAGAAAAAACATAAAATATGACAGATGACTAAAATGAGTCAAGATAGGGAATAACACAGGCAGAGATGCACAGAAAGAGAGAGGTGTGTGTGTGTGTGTGTGTGTGTGTGTGTGTGTGTGTGTGTGTGTGTGTGTGTGTGTGTGTGTGTGTGTGTGTGTGTGTGTGTGTGTGTTGGGGTGGTGGGGGGGGGTCATTTGCCTGCTGTATGCATTACGGAAAGGGGGCAGACAAGCCCTGTGGTGCACAGAAGACATGCATGCAGACCTGACAAAGACCCCAAATTGTTTTCTCTCTGTCTCTCTCTCCAAGCCCATTCAACTGGCTTTGATACCATAGAACAAAGAGTGTCCTCATGAAGGATGGAAGACACAAGCACCCATTATTGTTCATGGCATCAGAAGTTGTAAAGGTGCCTATACAATTATGGGCAGATGTCAGTCGTTGCCCAGTGCAACAGCAGAAGGGGAAGGGGTAGGGGGCTGTACACGCCCCAGCAGCGGCGCCCCTAGAAATTTTGGGCCCTATGACAGAAAATTATTTTGGGCCTCCCAAACATTGATTATAATATTAAAATGTTCTCTAGGGCCCCTTATCAGTGCCAGGCCCTTGGAATCATCCTTACTTTTCCCCCCCTGGCGGCGTCCCTGCGCCTCAGTGGCTGAATTGCTCAAGTCCGTGTTGAAGGAATGAGCGGCTGTCACCTCCAGCAGCAGAGGGTGTGGCTGCTATCCTCACTCCATAGGAGATCATGGTGGATGGGGATCTCTCTTTCTCTCTCTCTCTCTCTCTGTCTCTCTCTCTCTCTCTC
>PYXC01000408.1:2417500-2422500 GCA_015244755.2 Tenualosa ilisha
AAACCAGAAATGAGCTCTACTTCAAAGAGGATATAGAGTGGATTAATGGAATATTGTAACTTGTTCTCTGATGTTAAAATAAAATATATCCAACTTGAATTTCTCAAAAATAAGCTCAAGTGCAATTTTACAAGCCCATTAAAAACCTTATTATTTAGACTGGGGACTGTACTGTTTTGGCTAAATGGCATCCTCTTTGGCAACCACAATTGAACAACCATTGATTTGTGTGAAGTGACATCACATTTAGCCTTTGTTGTAATTCACCTGTGTTTTAGTGGCTATTTTTAAGTTCAAGATTTACATATGAAGGAGGGTGTTTAACCATGTCTAATGTTCATGATAGCTCTTTGGCCATGCACGTCCTCTCCTAATTCAAGGTAAAACTGTTTTTCCATTCTGTCTCTTGTAAAAAAAAATATGTATATATGATGTCTTTTCCTGGTGAAAATTGGCTGATATAAGCAGGGTAAACACACAACAACCTAAAGATTTCAAACCTTCCCAGTTTAATCCAGAAATGAATATTTGTTAGTTATTCTGTTGTGTCATGCCTCTCGTCTCTGTCATAGAGGTAAATTTAGTTGCCGCACTGGTCGTGCCATGGTGTGTTGTTTTTTGGGTAGCCAGCTACTTGTAGCACTTGATTAGAGTAATATTTGCATTCAGCATGAATTCACAGCCATAGTAGGAGTCATTCAATCAATCATTCTGTAAACAGATTTCTTCAACAGACATACATTATATTCTCCCTCTCATTTGCAGTGCGAAACTCATGGCTGTCTTGGAAGGAAAGTAGCCAGATTTCACCCAAAAAGTCCCTCAGTGCAAACCTTACGACTGTAATTATCTTTTTTGCCATCATTTATCAAGAGTTCATGTATGTGTTTTTATCTGTGCATTAAAATGTACTGTGCATTTTCCTAATCTTTAAAAGATACATATTTCCTTTCTGTGAAAATGCATGCTATTATCATGAGAGTGCAGGGTTTCCTCCAACGCTTTATAGTTAGGGTGGCCGCCTTGGCAACTAACACCTCCCGCCTTGACTACACCCCCGCAAAAAAAAGAAGAATCCCGTATCGCGAATGTAATTTTTAATGTCAAGCTGTCTATTATTCAAATACTTTCTTATGCAAATACTTTATTTGCAAATAAAGATTATATATAAATATATATTGTCTGTCAGTGAACATTAAGAATTAAAGAATTTGCCTCCATCTTTAATGGAAAGCCTATATGCGCCTGTGCCCAGGGTGGTAGCATGGGTTCCCATTCTCAGATTTGTGTGTGTGTGTGTGTGTGTGTAAAAGAGAGAGAAAAAGAGAAAAGAGAGGGGGGGACAGAGAGAGAGAGAGAGAGAGAGAGAGAGAGAGAGAGAGAGAGAAAAGCAGGGAAGGCCATAATCGACAGGCACATCAGCTGCTATGGAAACAGACTGTGGCAGATGCCTTTTGTCCTTACGCTGGACAGCCATGTTCACTCAGAGATCAAAAAGTCTTTTTTTGGAGGTGTTGGGTGTGTGTATGCATGTGTGTGTGTGAATGTGTGTATGTCACAAGCCTGTACATCAAAGAGTCAGTACGAGGAAGACCGACCGTTCCACTTCGTGTATGTGTGTGTGTCTCTCTGTGTGAGTGTGTGTGTGTGTGTGTGTGTGTGTGTGTGTCTGAGACCACCTCTGGTGCACTGAATATGCGGCGGGTCTTTGTGCCAGCCTGCAGTTTTTCCTGCTTTGATCTGACATGCCACCCGCATAAGCTGCCCCAGTAATGGCTGGACGTGTTGCGGGACAGGAATGGGATTTCGGATTTCTTTGGATGTGGCGCGGGTCTGGACCAAATGTGCTTGAGTCTGTTGCCCAGTTTTGGGTATGAATCAGCCAATTCCGACAAGAAAAAAGTCTGTTTGTGTTTTCTCCATTTCTGTAAGCATAGAGTTGTGTTTCATCAAGTTTAACTGTGCATGACTAGCCTGTCGCTCAAGGGAGGTTCTGTCTCTAAATCGTTCCACCTCTTATCATCCTACTTCATTTAGGCCCACATAATTTTCTCAAATTATTTTTGCGTGCGTTAAAACAACTGCTTGTGTGATCCCCGATTAAGTACGACTTAAAGGAAAAACATAATTTCTTGGAAGCATTTTCTCTAAAAATTCTCTGGAGGCCATCTTGCCTGCTATTTTTATTACTGCTCTTATTTATTTGTGTTGGCTTGAGCGCTGTGTCTTATTTTCTGTTTAATTAAAGGCTTCACTCCCTATCTTTTCCCAGACGTTTGGAAGGTGTCATCGCAGCCTGTCAAGACGGCTTATTGTAAACATGTTTATTTTCAGGGGCCCCTCATCTCTTTAATGGTCTTGTCAAAGACAAAGAAAATGAGACCTGGCAGTGGTCCTCTGATAACGCCCATCTCTGCTGCAGGGGCCATATTTATATTTTTATATTTGTGTATCATATATTATTCAATATTATTCCACCCCCGTTCACTCCACCCCCAACCCCGTTCTCCCACCATCTACCCACACACCTTGGCTTTGCCGTCTGACATCTCTGCCACTGGATCAGACTGTTTTCCCTTCTATTTTCTTTGAGTTTTTTTTTTCACCACCAACACCACAACCGTTTTCATTTCACCGCCGCCCGCCACAGCTACATCTGCGCAGCTAGCCAAGAGTTAGCTGTGTGGTGCGCTTCCATCCTGCTATTATCTCACCCTCTGCTGCTCCCACACATCACAGAGGCTGGAGGCACATGAGAGGGAGAGAGAGAAAGAGAAAAAGAGAGAGAGAGAGTATGGTATGTTTGTTTGATGAAAGACGGAGGTAGCGGGGGAGGGAGATGAAAATAGTTAAGAGAGTAAGCTCTTTTTCTTGGTTTATTTTGGAGGGGGTGATAAGAGAGAGAGAGAAAGAGACAGAGAGACACTAAGAATAGGAAGATGAGGACTGAAGAGAGACGTAGCACTTCTAAATTGATTAAAAAAGGTAAACTTAGCAGTGTGTGAGAGAGAGAGGGAGTGACTGAGTCGGGAGGGTGGGGGAGTGGCAGGAGGAGCAGGGAGGAGTGAGAGAATCAGAGAGATAAGGAAAGAGGGGAAGGGTGAAACAGAGGCCACAGATGCTGTAGCCATATGAACCAGAGACAAAGAGAAAAAAAGAAAGAAAGAAAGAAAGAAAGAAGGAAAGCGAGAGAAAAAGAGAGAAGTGAGAGAGAAAAGAGATCCTGCTGAGCATATGTCCAGAGAGCGTGGAGCGAATACAGGCCCTGCATGCGGTAGCAGTGTTGTACCGCCCCACTGAGTGGGTTTTTCCCTAGCTCAGCATTCAGTGACCTTGCAGGTTCTTCCTGGGCTCACTGGCGGCTCCAGCTGGCATTGGCTTGGGTCTGGCACTGACCTGGCACCGGTCCGACAGAGCACTCTCATCAGCACCATGCTAGGGCGCTCTCTCATAGGGCTGCCCCTTTTCTCAGGCCAGTCAGCAATGCTGTGCACAGAAAATGATACATAAATAAATAAATAAATAAATAAATAAATGTCGGTAAATAAATAAATAAACACTGAATAGGCCCACAATGCAACATGCTGATACAGTGTGTGTAGTTCTGACGAGATTTGGTTTCACAAATAAACAAGATGGACAGCCCCCCACCCCAACAGAACATCCTAGAAGTACACCTGCTTGAAAAACAAAAACAACAACAACAGCAAAAAAAATTTGCAGTGCTGTTAACATGTTAACACACCATTAGTTTAGCTGGTGAATGTGCCATCTCTGTAGTTCAGTGGTAGTTGTTTGTCTGACAACATGAAATAGGCTACAACTCAGTGAAATGTAAGCTAACCTACCAGCACTGAGAGGTTACAAAACAAATCATACAGTGTTTTATCTGAATGTGTGTGTGAATGCTTTTTGCGGTGCAGTATGCTGCTTACAGTTTATTATAAGGGAAATGGAAGACAGAATCAGTATTTCCAGCAGGAACCTGTTGATACCTGTACATACGTATTTTTTTTTTCTCTTCTGTCCTGATTTGACCCGTATCCCCCTTGTACTTGTAGTTAAATATATGCGTAACATTGTGTGTGAAATAGGAAAACTTTTTGTAATTAAATTCTTTAAACTTAACAAAAAAAAAATACTCAGGAGTGTCCACTCTGCTCTTCCAAGTAACGAAAGTAGAAAAGTGAGGGTGCATGATGTCTCTCCGTTGCCTCTGGCTGTTTTTCCGTTCTCTTTTATCTGCTGGTTGTTCTCCAAATGAGTCTTAGCAAGGGCTGTCCTCGGCACCCCTCTTTCATCGTGACCAGAGCGGGGCCCTCTTACTCGCTTATGCAGTCTCACAGACTCGCAGCCTTAGTGGAGGGGAGCCGCAGAGGAGCACTGCGCTTTCTGCTGGGTGTGCAGTAATGAACCCTCATCTACACACACGTACACACACACACACACTCACACAAGCACAGGTACACGCACAAATGTACGCGCGCGCGCACACTCAAGCACACACAAATGTATTTACGCATGCACACACACGCACTCACTCATGATGCATGCACACACACACACACATACATACACACACACACAAACATAGACGGACACACACACACACACACTCATGCACACTTACACTTATGCCTCCCAGTGGCCCCTGTCTTTGGCCTTCACAAAGGGGTTTCACTCTCCCCAGCCAACACCACTCACTCATTAGAGCTGAGCCGCAAAGACTGATGGGATATCCACAATTCCTTTGTGTGTGTGTGTGTGTGTGTGTGTATGTGTGTATGTGTATGTGTATATGTGTGTGTGTGTGTGTGTGTGTGTGTGTGTGTGTGTGTGTGTGTGTGTGTGTGTGTGTGTGTCGTTGTGTAAGTGTGTGCATGTACTGTGTGTTTATGAATGAGTTTGTGTATGTGTGTGTGTGTGTGTGTGTGTGTGTGTGTGTGTGTGTGTGTGTGTGTGTTGCCACACAGATGAACACCTAAAATAAAGTTCACTGA
>PYXC01000408.1:2427500-2487500 GCA_015244755.2 Tenualosa ilisha
TGGTGGCACAAACTCACATTAGTGTAATAACGAATCTAAACAAACATTCAGCACCCTCTTTTGCAACGTGTGGTTCCCAGCTCACAGCCAACCCCCAGCCCCATCCCGATCAGACAACTCATTAGACGATAATGAGCCGACTACTTTTCCTGCTCCGCGTCCGTCGAGGGAATGTCAGGAACGACACAGAACTCCCGTCTCTCCTGTTTCCCCCAATCCAATTAGGCTCCAGAATTTCACATGGGAAGGGACGTGCTTAAGACACTGCAAAGCACACTTGAATGAATAATTTATTGTTTGTGTGAGTATTTTGTTTGAGAATTCTCTTTTAATCACTGATTAATTAGTAGCAATGTTTTAATTCAGGAGAGCTCAGTTTTACAAAGTGTAGTCAAAGATGATTTCTGTGAGAACATGAAGTCTATACTAAATAGTGCTGTTTTCTGTGAATTGGTAGTGTTGCTGTTTTGTGAATTAGCTGTCATCTTTAATCATCCTTAAAAAGCCTGGACTTTCCATTGTGTGTGTGTTTGTGTGTGTGTGTCCGTGTGTGTGGTCTTTATGTATCAAATTCAACAGATTAGAGATCAGAGATTTTTAGTCAGCTGTGCCACCAGTCTGACTTTGCCATGGTTTGGCATTGGACAGATTGGTCAAAAATATATATTTTTGGGTACGGTTCTCTTTCACATTGCATGTTTTGCGAGTGGACCAGAATTTCTAAATAAAACCGTGTGTGTGGTAAGGTCGTTCAATCATTGGACAGAAATATTTGGAGCAGCGGAGGCAGAAATGCAAAAGTGAACAATCAAAGAAATGAAAACTTTTTTGTATATAACCATTAAACCGTCTCCGATTTAACAGCTACAATAAGTTGTAGTTCATTTTGGGCATCAGGCACATTTGATAGGCTACAATATAAGTTTTAAAATGCTTTACTTTTGATGTTGCTTCGATGACTTGCATGACAGCTATTAGAAAGGGAACGTTCCTCTGCAGCAGAAGACAAACTGGTAGCCTAACTTGAGTCGAAGTTATCAGAACAACAGATTTTAAACATTTTTTCCCTGTAATGTGTGACACTTTCACACTTTTACACTTTTACTTTCACAGCTCAAATGAACCGTGCCAGGATTGGTTTGGAACTGCTCCGAGACCACCTCTTAGTTGGGCTTATTTGGTTCTCCCAGAGTTCAAGTGCTTGTATTCACATCGGCCCAAAAGGTCCAAACCAAGGGAGTTTGACCTTGAAGGGAACTTGAGTTTATTTTAAGCGAACTAAACAAGGCAGGTGTGAATACCCCCATTGCCTCCCTGTGGTCCCATTGGCACATCCATTCTCAGTCTGGAGTGGTTCTAAGCAAGTGAGAAATCTCCAGCATCAGCCTCTCTCCCTATAGGTGGGAGACATTCAAGTGCCATTTCATTTCCATCTAAATGAGAGAGGAAGTAAATTGAGGTGACCCCTCCAACCTCCCCCAGGGGACATGGCTGAAAGAAGCAGGCCTGCGGCCTCAAGCTGGGCCCAGTTTCCTGTGCCGGAGGGACATGTCATAGCCCTCCTGGTGAACAGGTGGCAGGGGCAGAATGCAAAGCAGAGCCACCGGGATGCCAGGAGCTCTCACTTCCTGTGAATAAGCTAAGCACAGAGGGAAGTTCGCTCAGCTGGATGGCCCCATGCTCTCCCTGTTCAAACACGTGTCAGCGTTATAGGCTCATTGCAAAGGCTGAATTGTGGGCATGGTGGAGCAGCAGTAACCCCACTGACTGACAATCGGACTAGCTGAGTTCAGTTCTCTAAACCCCATTTTTAGAGTCTGTGTCAGTTTGGATAAAAGCGTCTACTACATACTGGTGAAAAGATTGAGTGATCTGTGATGAGAATAAATCAACAAAAGTTAGACATGATTAGATATGTTTATAAGGTAAACGTTACAATAAGTATGTCGCTGAATCCCATTGTGGCCCCTAACCCTAACCCACAGAACAGTGGAATGGAATTGTTATGTCGCTGTTGTGTTCTATCTTCGTGTTAGGTCCATTAAAACATCTATGGTATTGCTTTTCCACACTGCTTTGAAACTCCTCTCATAATCGGCCATTATGGCTCAAAAGGCTCTGTTGGAGCCAAATTGGCCAAATAGTCCTTGCTTCCTGCTGAAGTTCTGGGTCACGCATTGGAAGCATGGACCATCTCATGGAGCGAGCTACAAGATGGCACGATGAGGCGGATTTAGAGGCCGTGCCAAATTGGGCCATGCTTGCCAAGATGCCAGCATGAGCAGCAGACTCGTGGTGGGCAAGTTTAAATCCTTCACCATAGGAGTTGGCTGTAGCGAAGGCGGGGTGGAGTTGCTATATATGTGAGAAGAGGAGTTATTGCGTGAGTTTGAAAGAATGACGGATGCCCCTGCTTGACTGCAAATATGGCTGCTCTGTTTACAGTTGGCAAAGGAGGCTGGAAGGACAATATGTGCAGGAAATATGATTTTTTTTATTAGGCAGTATTGTATAGCACTGATGTTTCTTTATCTTTATCCAAAAATCGAAATGTCTTTTTTTGCAAGCAAAGAGGGTGTAAACAATATACGCAAGTCTACTGCAAATGGCAGTTATACCGTTTCTACCTTTTGCCTTCCTGTAAAAGGTGTGGATTTACTGGAGCCAAGAAGAAGAAAAAAAAAGGAGAAGCAAGCATGTCTGCCAATGAGGTTTCATGGAATCTCATTCAGATGCTACCCACATTCAAAGTCTCAGTAACAAGTGGACCACCATTGTGCCGCAAAGTGCTCCATTGTGACTGAACTGCAATTTGGGGGTCACATTGGTGATGGTTGGCGAATTGTGGGAGGCTGTTGGGGTTGCATGGGTTTGAGTGTTTGTGAGTGAGTGCTTGTATGCGAGTGTGTGTGTGTGTGTGTGCGTGTGTGTGTATGTGTGTGTTGGGGTTGGGGGGTTGGGGGGCGTGAGTTGTTTTTCTCCCTATTCCAGACTTAGTGTGAAGCGTTCTGCACAAAAGAGGGCAATGAATGCAAAGTGGAGACATGGAAATTGTTTCTCATCAGACCACAAAGACATCCATTTGTGGGTGAGGTTGGAGGGTTCAGAGGAGGAGGAAAAAGAGCGAGTGAAAGAGACAGAGAAAGGGAGAGAGAGAGAGAGAGAGAGAGAGAGAGAGAGAAGGCATGCTGGGGATATAAACAGAAAGAGAGAGAGAAGGTTCACTCCTTCCTGCCGTGGAGAGCTGCTCTGACTTAAATAAGTCAATGACGATGTTTTAAGAGTATTAACATCGAATGGCCCTCTTTTCTCTCCTTCTGGGAAAACAACATGTCATCTGAAGAGGTCTCGAAATAAACCAAAGTAAGAGCACTTCAGTTTAGCATCCATTACCCTCGCTCAAGCAAAGTTTAACTTCCTACTTTACCAATCAGACCCCCCTGGAGGCAGTATCTATTTTAGAGGTCGTCCTCTGGTGCAGTATGACCTTTTAAGATATTCAGCAAGACTCACCAGTTAAAAAGGTTTCAGATATGTTTCTCTCCATCTCTCTCTCTCTCTCTCTCTTTCTCTCTCTGTATGTGTGGTTGCGTGTGTGTGTGTGTGTGTGTGTGTGTGTGTGTGTGTGTGTGTGTGTGTGTGTGTGTGTGTATGTGTGTGTGTGTGTGTGTGTGTGTGTGTGTTGTGTGTGTGTGTGTGTGTGTGTGTGTGTGTTTGTGTGTGTGTGTGTGTGTTGTGTGAGTGTGTGTATGTGTGTGTGGGTGTTTGTGTGTGTGTGTGTGCGTGTGTGCGTGTGCGTGTGTGTGTTCTTGAAGGCAAATTTCACTGGGATAGCCTATAATGACTTTTAGCAATATTGGTTTATATTAATGCCAGGTTAGGAAAGCAATAATGAGAGAGGGGAACGAAGAGAGGCTGATGTATTTCTGGATGGTGTTTTTTCAAGGCAAGTTTATTTGTGTGCCTCATTTCACAGACCCTTGGCGAGACAGAAAGGATTCTACCCACAGGCTATGTTTGTTGAGTTGTATTTGTTGACAGTGTTGACATTGCCACAACTCTCTTTCTTGTTCTGTTCCTGAGGTGTCTATGTTTCACATAGACACAACCTGCCTATTTATCTTGTCCAGAGCTAATTATGTCTATGTGGAATCAAACCCTCAGCTAATACTGCTGTTCTCTCTCATTCTCATCCACAGATACCCTACTGGCTGCGGAGCGCGGTGAGTACACCACTCTTAATGTCAATACACGTTCTGTTGTGCTGAGGTTGTTGTGTGGCCGTGTCGTCACGCTGCAGACAATCACGCCAGGCGCTGCTCATCAGCCCCGGCAGGAAATTCAATGGTCGGTAATTACATGTAAAATTCTTCCGCCATGCGTCCGGGATGCGCAGGCTTAGTGTGTGATAATGAGCGTGTCTGTTTTGCCTGTAGGACCCTGGACATTATTGTCCAATCCAGCATGCTCACTTATCTGTGCCCCCAGGGGAAAATGGCTGAGACTGTGTTTATGTATGGATGGATGTATACAGCATAGAAAGCGATCGGAGCTGTGTGCGTGGAGTTTGAGTTATATGGAACGCCTGGCCAGCGGCCAACTGACTTCCTTTTGGCAGGGATGTTTTTTTATGTTGTTGTGAGATCCTGTTGTCTGCTTTACAGAATGTGATGACCATTCATTCTAATGAGAAAAAAAGCACCTGTAGAAAATGGTCTGCGGGTTTTGTTTTGTTTGTGTGTGTGTGTGTTTGTGTGTGTGTGTGTTAAGATTGCTTGTGGCTATGTCTCTCGAAGGCCAGATGACACAATATATTGAGCTGCAATGGGGCCTCGTGCATCTGGCCGTGGTCCACTGTGGTGTGCTGGGACTTGCCACCTGCTTGTGTGTGTCTGGAAGTTACTCCCAGTTCTCCCTGAAATTACTCCATCGTAGCCTTCACACTGCAAACTATACTATGTCTGTTTGTGTGTGTGTGTGTGTGCATCAGTACAAGGACTAACACAATTGCAGTGCATCCACAGAGAACTGGTTTAAAGGTCAGAGATGTCTAATGCACCTTGCAAACAATGCTGTTGTGTGATGAGACGTCTCGCCTCATGGAGATGACGTCCAAGATACGGACTGAACATGCTGTTTAACCTTTTCGCGCTGACCCACATGGTATAGTACTGGACTGGATCATGATGTTCTTGTTAAAGCTTCAGTGAGGTGAACAAAATAAATGAAAGTGGGTGAAAAAGTCTCTACTGAAAAGAATTTCTGTATATTCTGTATAAATTCTGTATTGCATAAAGCTTTTTTTTTGTTTTAAATTACCTAATTATCACCACTGACATTAATGAACCATGCTTACAGTATCACTTAATGCTGTAACTTAATAAAAAACACTAAAAGCAATAACATAACATTCAGGATGTCACACTGTACATATACACTAATTCACTTGTTAGCACTAGTAAGAATCGTCTTACCCAGTTTAGCTTAAATATAATTGGCATATATTATCTAGATTTAGAATAGTATCTAGAATCACCAACTTTTCAGTTCAGTGATATAACAACTCTGTTGAGGTAATCATGCTTTGATGTCAGAATGAAAATAAAAGCACTTAGTCTCAGATGACTCAGGCTTTGACCCCAGTCACTGACAGGGAACCTGTCCTTACACTACATAACGTAAGAAGGTCAGAGTAGCATAGCCCTTGGGGGCATTCTGTGTGTGTGTGTATGTGTGTGTGCGTGCGTGTGTGTGTGTTTAAGATGCAGTCATCCAAGGGCCTGAGGAGTCTTGTCTTATTATGATGTTCTAATGGTGGCGTAAACACACAGGAAGTGATGGTGCCCTCACCCTTGCCATGGAAGCAGGGAGAGAGCCATGCCATGTTTGGGCATCTTGTTTGCCTGTGCCTGGCTGATTCTCTGCCCTTGCAGAGACAGATAAAACGCTAGATGCACTGGGAGCGAGAACAAGGGAAGTAAATAAAGATAGATATGTATTGAGACAGAGATGGAGAAGACGGCAAGAGAAAGAAATGGAGAGAAATGCAGAGCGAAGGAGAGAAAGGAGGAGAGATAGAAAACTAGACAGAATAATGATGTGGGAAAGGCATGAGACAAAGATGGGTAGAGGGAGAGTTAGAGAGAGAAAATGATAAAGTTAGACAGAGAGGGAGGGTGAGGGTAGTAACAGAGATTGGTTGAGAAAGGGAGAGAGATAGAGACAGACAGACAGAGAGTGAGGATGAGAGGAGTAACAGATTGTTTGAGAGAAAGAGAGAAGGAGAGAGAGAGAGAGACATACAGAGAGTGAGGGTGAGTGGAGTAACAGATTGATTGAGAGAGAGAGAGAGACTGCACAAGAAAGTGGGAGAGAGTTAGATAGAAACAGATAGACAGAGCAGGAGAAGAGGATGACAAAGAAGGGAGTGAGATAGGGACAGATAGATAGATGGATAGATAGAGAGAAAGAAAGAGGAAGATAGAGACAAATAGAGAAAGAGGAATAGATAGAGAGAGTGAGGGAGGGAATGCTGCGGTCAATCCCGGTCACCCCCCCACCCCCCCTTCTGTCCGGCCGTGTCAGTGTGAGTCGATCTGGCCGGTGTGGAGTGTCAGGATGCGCAGAGACAGACTCGGCCACCGCCACTCCCCCACCGCCTGCCTCCTCCTTCAGCTCCAAAAATACCCACCTAATGAGCACAGCCTGAGAGACCTGGCACTGGACACACACACACACACACACACATACACACACACACGGACGGGCATGCACATACACACATACATGCATGCACGCACAGACACACACATACACATACACATACACACACACACGGATGCACTGACACACACACATACACATACACACACTGACTCCTCGACAAGTATCCTTTCACTCAGGCCTCCTTCCTCTCTTTCACCATCCAACCTATTTCTTTCTCCCTGTATGTCTGCGTCTCTTTCTCTCTCCATCTTCTCCAATCCTTCTTGTTCTATTACGCTTTCCGTCTGTCTGTCTATTTTTCCACATCCATACGCACACAGGGAACCTGACGTCAACTCTCCTCCATTTCCCCCTCGTTTGGATGTCTCTCTCTCTTTCTCTCTCTCTCTCTCTCTCTCTCTCTGGTCATGTCTCTCTGTCTCTCTCCTTCCTTCACCTCCTCTGACATCATTCTCTCTCTCTCTCTCTCCATCTGTGTCTGTCTGTCACTGTCACCTTCCCTATTCACTCACACTGTGTCTGTCTGTCTGTCTGTCTGTCTGTCTGTCTCTTTCTATGTCTTGCACCTTTTTTGCTGTCTGCATGTATGAGAGTGGGACATATGGTGTGTTCAAGACATACATAGTACTTGGAAGCCCCTTCCCAGGTGCTCATAAAGGCCAGAAAAGTGGAACGAAGAAGGTGATGAGCAGTGGGTGGGTAGAGGAGAGGAGTGTGGAGAAACGGACATATGGAAAGAAATGGTGACAGCTAGAGACAAGACTGGTGAGATGGAGAATGGTGTGTGTGTGTGGTTGTTTGTATTTATGTGTGTGTGTGTGTGTGCATGTGTGTGTGTGTGTGTGTGTGTGTGGGGGGGGGGGGGGGGGGGGGGTGAAGGTATAACCTGGAAATGATTGCATGGGAAATACTTACTTACAGTAATTACCCATGGGTCTGTGTGTGTGTGTGTTAGAGGTGGATGGGTATGCATGTATGAAAGTGTAGGAGCTGACAGCTTAAGGCCTATATTTGGTGCAGCCAAATAGTCATTGTCAAGTGTGCACAAACAGCTTGCTCTCTCTCTCTCTCACACACACACACACTTTCTTTCTCTCTTACACACACAAGCTCCATAATGCACCGACATGGCCTCGCACATACACACACACACTCTCACACACGCATACTCACACACACGGGCTCTCACCCCTCCTGGCTTAATTGGCTCCACCTGAGGCGGGAGGGTGAGGTGTAATTGTGATAAGGGAAGTGGCCACGCCTGGCTGCTTTTAAAGCAGCGCTGTATCTGTAATCTCGGGATTGATTATGGTTTTTCTGCCAGCCGAGCAAATTGTTCGACCCCATCAACCCTGCTGGCGAGCTCTCTAAGTCAGCCAATGGGCCAGTGTGAAGGCAGGCTAATGGCATCGTCGTAAAAATAGGGAAAGACTGAATAACCTTTTTTTTTTTTGGAAACCACACTGTGGGGTGCCCCGTGGGTCCTTAATGTGCTGGGAGATATGTTATAAAGTACCTCCTGTTTGATTTCATATTAGAACTATTTAGTACTGTGGTATGGATGTGTTTCTTTGCTTTTGTGTGACATCAACAAAAGCAACTGAAATCATAGTCTGGAATTCGCTCTGTTTCTTCCAAGCCCTCAACTCTAACCTACTGTAGTATGTCTGTGTCTGTGTGTGTGTGTGTATGTGTGTGTGTGTGTGTGTGTGTGTGTCTGTGTGTGTGTCTGTGTGCGTGCGCAACTGTGTGTGTTTTATTCAGGAAAGGATGGGAGGGATGTCATTAAAAGTGTTTGCTCCCTCAAGGTGTTCAGACGGAGTTCGGCTCGCTGGTGTAATTGCATTGCATTGCCGCCACCAGAGCATCCAGTTTAGCAGACGTGCCGTACTGCTGGTGCTACTGCTAAAGCAGAACTGCTGCTCTGGCCCTCCCCAGACTCCTCCAGGTGGGGAAACTAGCTAGCAGTGGGGGGACAGGGGACTGCTGTGGCCAAGCTGCTGGTAATGTGATGCTAAGGCTGAAGTGTGAAGGGGAGAGTGTGGCAGTGCTGGTTAGGACGGTGTGGAAGGGGGAGATGGTCCACTCTGCTGGGGAGTCATGCAGAGATCGGCAGTTCTGTTTGGTTTAGGTTGAACCCAGAAGCCATGGATTTGAACCCCGTGTGTGTATGTGTGTGTGTAGTGTTATTCATGCCGGTGCGTGTGTGTGTGTGTGTGTGTGTGTGTGTGTGTGTTTGAATTGGTAATGGATGCATACATAATGTATGTCAGTTGTCATTTTGTGTATGTTTATGTTGGTTCATGTTGTGTGCATTACTGTTTTAGAGTTTATGTATTTGAATGCAATTGAGTATATGTGTGTATGTTGTGTGTCTGTGTCTGTTTGCTTGAAGGATCCATTCCTGTCCTCACTCTTCTTCACCATGGCTCAACAAACGGGCCAGGACAAGGTTATTTTGACATCCTTAGCACCCCGGATCCGCTATATGCTAATGGTTTTCTCTCTTTCTCTTCAGCTTTCCCAACAAGCAGTTACTTTTTTTCTCTTGCTAAACTCTTGAAGTGTTTGGCATGCTGGCAGGTGTGTTGTCTCAGACCTGCAAACGAACACTGGAGGTGTTAAAGTAATTAAAAGTCCTTGCAGGTGTCGTGTCTGAGTCGTGCACGTGGGCACACGGGCACGAGTGGGAGATGAGTCACTGAACGGATTTGGCCAGCGTACGGTGTGAACAGATTGAGCAGATACACAGTTTTTAAAGGAATAGGATCAATAACTTCTCACACACGTGTGTGTGCATGTGTGTCACTAATCACGGAGGAGTGAAATGCAGATTATGGATTTCCCTCAGGGATCATGCTTGGTTACATACCCATATCGATTCTTACTTATACTCAGTGTATGTAAGAAACACTTTCATGTACACTATAAAAACTCCCTCTTTTTTTTGGAATGGACAGTCAGCATACAAATGTGTCTTATGACTACAATTTTGACTGCACCAATATTTAGAATAAAGAGTGAGTCAACTGGTTTACTAGAATTGAATGTTCATTGTAAAACGTGTGGTGATGTTCTGTGGTAATATTAGGCCATGTTGGAGCTCAGAAATTTGTCTCTAAGGTGCTGGGAAAGCAATTGCCAGCAACAAGCCTGAGAGCTGCCTGCTCTTAACTCTTCTTGTCAGCCTGCAGGTCTTGGGCTGATGTATGGAGACATCATCATATTTCATCTTATATTTATCCCTGCATATTACTCACGATAGCAGGCACACAGAGCCTCACTTCACCTTGCAACCGGTCTCTCACCTGCAAATACATTCATTATCGTCACTGACACTGCACACAGCACACAGAACAGACCCATGCAGACCAGCCTGGGGTGGATGGGTGGGTGGGTGGCAGTGAAGATTATGGTGGAGGTGGTGGAAAGGAAAGGGGGGTAGTGGGGTTGGGTGTTGTGTTTGGGTGGGGGGCGGAGTAGGACGCCTGAAGGGCTTCACATCACAGCAGGCTGGGTGAAATCAAACCCAGTATTGGGTTTTTCCCGGCAAGCGACTTGAGCAAATGAAACGAGTGAACGAGGGAAAGAGGAGAGCGAATGGAAACGGCAGCAGAGGCAGCAGTCACAGATGCATTCCTCCACGGCAACGGCGGCGGCAGTCACAGACGCATTCCTCTGCGGCAAAGGCAGCGGCAGCAGCCTCTCTTTGAGATGCCGATGACAGATGACCAGAGGGGGCAAGGAGGAACTGGAGGCTTTTAGCAGTTCAAAGCGTTTGGGGAGGCGGCCAGACAGTGGAAGCCCAGATCACACGGAAAGCCACAGTTAATGTTCTCTAGTGGAGATATTAGCCCCCTAACACCCAGCTAATGTGAACCCTGTTTATTGATTTATTTATTTATTTGATGTTACCACAACTCTCCTTGTCAACAATTTTTTTTAAACTCCTCTTTTTGCTTTTTCCTCTGTGACTGCTATGATAACATTCTTGTGGATATATGTATATTTATATTCATATGGGAATGTCACTTGTGACTTTTAGCTTTGAACTCATCTCATTTTTAAAAGTGTCAACCTGTATCTCGTTGTCTTAGATCATTTTTAATGGAAGGGATGGTGAAGATGTGTGTCACCACAGCAAAATGCTGTGTGCTGTTAGTGTCATTTCCAAACCCACTCTTCAGTTCTGAAATAGGTGTTAACTTCTGGCTCACAATAACTGCTTTCTCGTAATAGTGAGCATCTGCTTATGTGTTTTTGCTCACTGGTCAAAACTACAGTGGTGTGAAATTGTGTCATTTTGGCTCAGATTTTTCATTCAGTCTTTCATCATCTAGTCTTTTAGCTCCACAATATCTTTAATGTTATCCTCTGGAGAGGCTAGCAGAAGCCTAATGAGATCAGTCCTTGAGCAGGAAATGTTTGTCTGGTTGTACCAGCCTCCTATGTACAAAGAGCACTACAAATATTGTACCTTTATTTTAGAGCAGCCATCACAGACACCATGGAATACAAGGCCTGTGACCACCTAAAGGTGTAGCCTACCGCCCCCCACCCCATTTAGCGACTATACAAGACCGAACGCTGTACGCATGCTCTGCACTTCCCTCAGTTCCTAGTAGGAATACATCACCTCCTCCTCCACCATTGTCTTGTCAAACTTTTGTCCTCTATTTTCCTGGCCTCTTAAATGCAGCAATTTAGCAGCGAAAGCCTGCCAGGCTTGGTCTTGAATGGGCAAACCTCTGCACAAAAGATACTGAGTCATGAGGTATCATTAGTGCACTTCCTTTTATACAGACTCTTTCTCTCTCTCTGTCTCTCTCTCCTTTCATTTCTATCCATCCTCTAATGGTAAAATTGCAATCTTTCAATAATACCCATTTAAATCTCAATGCCACATGTTTTTCCCCTTGTGCCTTCATTTTATAAGACAGCAGGCAAGTGAAGTTTAAATATATATATAGTTCTGCTTCCATTTGCAATGTTGTATTATGTTGGAATGTTCTGGAGCTGCCACTCATGGGGCAAACATGAGAAGGAGAGAGGGACAGGGATGGGGGACGGGCGGACTAAGAGAAAGCTCAGGAGGGACATCTTGTGATCAGCATCATGCCCGCCCACACGAAAACCATTAAGGGTTTTTTTCTTTGCATCTTTCCCTCTTTTAAAGGCTATTTTTACATGCCAGACGGCCCACTCGTCAAATGGCATATGAAGGTTTCTGCCTTGCTTTCATCTCCTGCCATCACAGATGCTTCCTAACACTCTTTTCACCAGAAATTCTTGTTCTGTGTGCTTTGGCTTACCAAATGAGTTTTTTTTTCCCCTCACTACTTTGAATGGGGCCTGATGGCCTGTCAATCCAGTGGAAAATCTTCTACAGTGAAAAATCTAGTGTGCTCCTCCCTCACCAAGAAGATTAGCAACCAGCTTTTGAGGAGTTGTTATTATTCTCACCAAGTCCTGTAGGTCTTTCTGGATTTTTCTAAACCTGTCACTCTAAACTCAGTTTTCTCTGACAGTGTTGTGTTTTTTTTTTTTGCCCACACATTTGCCTAAATGTGCTAGATCATATTTCCCCTGTGAGCTAATGAGCTTTTAAATTCTGTGAGAGCTTTTGAACAGTCATGGTTCACTGCATTATGGCATTCATTTGCATCCTCTCTGTTCAGTTAATAAAGACCAATAGAGCTAATCTAATAGGAACATGTGTATTTTTTTTACATCAATCTGTTTTGATTAATGCCACGAAGTGTTCAGTTTCTAAAAGCCTACCACTTTTAAGCATACAAGAAATTCACTTTTTTTGGTGGTTATCACAATAAATGGACAGTGACATCATTGGTAACACTTTATTTGAAGGGGTCTACATAAGGGTGACACAAGCCTGTTATAGACACAACATGACACATACCAGAAACACTAATGACACCTCATTGATATTTATGATTATTGGCATTAACTGTCATTCGGTTTTTGTAAAGTCTGCACCCCAAATTCTGTATTTCAAACACCGAATGACACTTAATGACAATGAATAAAGTGTCATTACTGTTCATTATAAATGTAAATAATCTTGGACCCTTTTGGGAATAGACAGTCTGATTTGTTGTTGCTCTTAGTACTGAGTTACACATGGCCAACGCGTCAATTCTTATGTCATTCTTGAAGTAGAAAGTAATGACCGAGAGGAAAGCTGTATTATGATTTCATTGGGTCTGCAGCTCTGTTTAAGGACCTTAAAAATGGTTTTAACATCAGTCCGAGTGAGTCTTTGAAAGTCAAGCATAAAAAAGGTGTGCTGCATCTCACTCTTAAATCTTCAGAAGTTGCAGTCGATACATGTTCTGGTTGTACGTGCTGGCTTCTTTGGACTCTGATCTCCATAACCATGTAAAAATTAGAGATTAAGGCTTCAGCATCCACTTCCTTCATTGCTGAAAGAACGCTAGACTCTAGACTAGACTATGTGCTGGTCCAACCTCAGCTTGTTATGCCACAGAGCTCTTGGCTACACAATTAGAGTAGGGATCAGGTTTAGGGTGCAGACAGAGTCAGATTCTCCTTCTGAAACGTACTGTTTCTGAACATCTGCTCTCTGATCCTCTGGTAATCACATGTAAAAGCATCTGTTGATTGCATAAATTGTATTACATAGATGTACTGTAAATGCAGATTTTACATACAAGTAGTATAACCCAACTGTGCAGCCATGCAGACTTGTATTGGGCATCCCCACTCGGATGAAGTGTAAGGCCTCAACCTAGAGGAAATTCAATCTCTAATCTCAGGCAGTATGTTCCATAGATGGAGAGTGAGGAGCTATGTAGCCATACAGAAGATGGTTCTCCAACCAACAGGAGTCTGGAAGACCCTGCTCCTCTGTTCATGTGTAAAGACAATGCATCAGTGGCGAATCCGACGCAGAGCGAGTTACTGTCTGAATATTAATCTGTTTCAGCCTTGTTTTGGCCTTCCAGACCAACTTGTGTGAGTCACTGCTACCCCTTTAGACATTTTTATTACTGCAAAATTTTTGTGTGCTGGAAAAAAAAATCACCTCAGCTGCTGCAGCTATCTTGCTAATGCTAATGAAAACCACCCTCCGACCCATCTGTGGGATTTGGGTCTTTGAGTGTTGACCTTCTCTCCCCTCCACTGACTCTTACCCATGATAGCGAGTAGTACAGCTTGACCTCGGTGACTGAACATCAATCCAATCAGCTGCCCACTCCTCTCTCTCTCTCTCTCTCTTTCTCGCTCTCATTTTTTCCTGATTCTCTTATTCACTTTTTCTTGTTGGCCTTGACACTAACGTAGCTTGGTTGAAGAGTGTGTGTGTGTGTGTGTGTGTGGTGGGGGGGGGGGGGTTAGGTGGCTTGGAGTCCCTTCTTGGCTGGATTCAGAATGTTAATGATGGTGTCATCACTTATTTACGAGCTTCTTGGGTGCTGCCAGAGCAGCAATCGGGGCTCTTTGGCCAAGCAGATGTGTGTGTGTGTGTGTGTGTGTGTGTGTGTGTGTATGTGGAGGGTGTTGCAGGTAGAGAGAGTATTGCCAGCCAGGTCACCAGAGAGAAGCCTTGAAGTCCTGACCCCTTTTAAAAAGAAACCATTCACTTGGCAAATGCAAATGCAACCATCCCACACCAGGTTAAAGACTTTGCTTCTTTCTTTCTTTTCGCCCTGTAGTTGTGCTGTTGGTAGTCCACTGCCTCGACAAAAACATACAAATTTATTCTGAACTCATAGTAGATTTTTTTCTCCCATTCAGGCTACACTTGCTAGGCAGTGGTATGTCTCCCTACATTTCATGCACCACAACTCTGACTCTAGGCTCTTTTTTGCTGTAAAAGTTGTAGGTGTTTTACTAAGAATGTGTCAATTCACATTGACCCTGAAAATTTTTCCTCTCTCAAGACTTTTACAGCAAATCTTTATAAAGGCCAAGGGTCTTTACCATACAACCTAACTCAGTTCTTACCTAATGGATATGGACTGTCTGCCCAGATAATAGCATTTACAATTCCTTCATTTATAATTCAGTCTACACCAATACCTAATGTAAGTATGGTATACATTTAAGCAGAGTGTGAATGTGTGTGTGTGCGTGTGCATGTGTGTGTGTGTGTGTGTGTGTGTGTGTGAGTGTGTACGTGCATACTCACACAGTCTCGTTGGTTTCCAACCCATGAGCTTGTTTGTTGCATCCTTGCCTTACTTTTAGTTCAAGGACAAGAGGAAAGCCACCTTGATGACTCACTCCCCACATCATTATTTATCTACACAAAGCAGATGCTTGCAGCAGCACATCCATCCATCCATCCATCCTCTCCAGCTGCGCGTCTTCGGCTCATAGTTCCTGTTGACTGTCTGCTGTAAGTGTCAAAACACCTGACTCACTGTGTCACGTTTCATGTGACACGTAGGCTAATAATAAAACAATTCAGTCCTTGTTTTGTTTACTGCTGATACCAGTGAAGCTCCTGGCTGACTTTTGTTTTCCCTTTGAGGATTTTCAAAGACGCTCCATCCATCGCTCATCTCTCACCTGTATAGTACCTGTGTCATTGTGACAGTGAAAGGTGGCCAATTCTCTCTCTCTCTCTCTTTCTCTCGCTCTCTCTCTCTCTCTTTGCTGACATTTTGCTGAATGAGTCATTTTTGCTATATTGAAAAAGCAAACCTCACATGACTAGCTAAATGACAATGAGTCACCAAAACCAGAATGGTCTGTACCTGAGGCACGCTCAGTCTGCAGGATGTGCTAGAATTTTCTTTTTTAAAAAATCTGCTAATGGGGACTCTAGTGTGCTTCTGGACAAGGAGAGGGAGAGTGAGAGAGAGGGAGAGAGAGAAGGAGAGAGAGAGAGCATGTATTAATCAGTTGGGGTTTGTTGGAGTGGATTAGGGAGGAAAGGTGAAGTTGCTCTCTCACTGCCATCCATCACGACCTTGAGTGACGCTGTGCTTGGGGGACGTCTGACGACCCCCCTTCAGCTCAGCTGCGTGGAAAGTTATTTATCGGTGATCGATAGCCCCCGCTCGGCCCCCTGGCTTCTTCCGAGACCACTGGCTCGGCACCACATTTCATCAAAAAGAAAAAAGACAATGAGAGAGGTTGAAGAGCGAAAGACCCTCCGCCAGGCTCGACCCTTCCCTGAGCCGCTGTCCGTTAATGCCTGATTAAGCATCGGCACTAAATCCTGAGAGAGGCCGCTCCTCAGTCGACCTCGGCACCTTGAAGTCATGTGAAAGTTCGTCCAAGTGCATCGACTGTTGTGTGTTTGGAATCCCATTTTATTCTTACCCCCGGAGTCTGTGCTTGCCTCTATGTGTGTGTGTGTGTGTGTGTGTGTGTGTTTGAGAGCCACACTCATTATCCTCCCAGCTGATAGAGGGAGGCTGAGGAGGGAAAGATTTCCCTGCGGACGTCCGCTCTACCTTTGAAGCAAGTAAACACGGTAATCGGCGCTCACCTTCCTGCTTTGCGGTGAGCCCGGGTTGCCACAGCGACGGGCGGCGCCGGCCCGCGCGGGGCCGAGGCCTGCATTGCGCTTAATCTTCCTAATGTCATGCATTTTATAGAGCAGATAATGAATCCCTGAAGGCCTTGTTCAGCAGGAGCCGTGCTCAACAATATGGCGTGCTTATGTTTTAAATGAACACAAACACAGCACAGCATGTGTTTTTTTTCGGTGGATACTCTATGTGTGTGTGTGTGTGTGTGTGTGTGTGTGTGTTTATGTACGGGTGAAACCTGCAGCTTTAGTGCTTACTCAGGCTTGCCCTATTACGATGAAGAATGTCAAAGGCCAGCAAAGTGCTGTGCAGCTCTTTTTTTTTGTAATCACATTTCCGAACAGGCTTTTACTCTTTAAACTAAACTGGAAAGGCTTCCTGTTTACTGGCCTTGGACAACAGACTACCCACAGAAGTTTCTGCACTGTCTGTGGCTTTTTACCAATGTTTGGCTTATGTGTAAACTTGGCCTGAATAAGGCCATCTGAGCAAGCAAATAAATAATGATGGCAAGTGTTTTTGGGAAGCTGGTGGTGGGGGGATGGGGGCAGAAGCAAAAAAGGGTCACCTCTGCACAAGTGGAGCACATCCTCCACCGAGGGTTGGACCACTAGAGCTGTCTCTCTCTCTCTCTCTCTCTCTCTCTCTCTCACCAAAAAAGTGCTGGGCATCAGCAACTTCTGGCTAAAGTTCCCGACTGATATCGAGGACAAGGATCTGGCTCAGTTCCCCCCGGCTTTCCACCGGCTTCTCCCAGTACCTCCTTGACAAGTGACATTTTTTTTTTACTTTTCTTTTAAATATATGATGATAAATATTATGATGCTCCATCCTCTGCCCCAGGTGGACCAGCCTAGGTAAACAAGCCACAGACATGAAATAGAGGTGCAACCGAAGAGGCTACAGACTGTTGCATTAATCACATCATTCTTAGCCTTGTTGAGAGTAAAAGTAGAAAGACTCAACTTGCCTCTATTTGCTTTAACCTCATCTCTGAGCACAGGTCGGTGTGTCTGTCATGGAGAGGTCATTGTTGACAGCATTTTTAACAGCCGGCTGGTGGTTTGCTATCACAACAGTTTGTGCAGTTCCCTGACTGTCGGAGGGATTATCATGCCCTGATGGGACTGTTTGCTGTCGAAAAATACCATAAGATACTGTATCATCGGGGTTTAATCACATATGAGTATCGGAGTGTGTGTGTGTGTCAGTGTAGCATGGCACATGAGTTTGACATTTCCCTTTGTCATGTGTTTCCTGTGTGCCCGGAGAGCGGTTGTTATTATTGATGTTAATAGTGAAATTAATGACGCTGAGCACAGGAGCGGCGCTCCGGGGTCTCGTAAAAAAAGGCACGTCTCAACACACGCACCTGTTGTCTCAGGAGACGCTCGTTAGACCGACATGATATGATTAATCAGTGGCAACGCATCGTGTTGTGCGCACACAGCAGAGCACCTCACCGCTGGGCTTTTAAGACAAATAAGAACACAAACACAATCCTCTGGTCTTTGCCTAGTATAGGAGCACTCATGGGTAAGTCCATTTTCAGATTCAAAAGCAATAGAGTAGACATTCACAAGATCAAACACTTGATGAACATATACACAAGGTAGCACAAATACATTATACATAAGAGATAATGAAGGACACAGCGTCCGTATATCAGATAATAAATGCACGATTGAAGTGGTAATAAGACCATGACAATAAGGTTACACTTCTGAGGGCGTTATTATCTGATATATACGAACACCGTGGAGTCACGTCTGTGCTATGTGGTTATGCTAATAATTTACACGCATTGATAGCTAATACTAGCTAATTTGGCTAGTTTGCAGAACTATTCAAAGATTCAAAACTTTAAACTGCCATTACTAGTTCTAAATGGATATGTCACTGTGGTTAAAAGTGGGTCATTGGTTTCATTTCTTGTTGTCAAGCACCATATCCAAGGATTCTACCTCTTTGCCTATTGTAAAATCACTGTTTTCCCATACTCCCAAATGCAATGTAACAGAATTAAAAAACCATCATGGTCATAAGTTACAGTGCTGCTTTGCTGTGGACGTCAGTCAGGTCACTACCCTGTGTTGACGTGACAGATCATTAAATGTCCTCGTAATTTCTGATTAAATTGCGGTTGAAATGGTGCGTCCATCTCCCTAAATAACTTTCAGGTGCGCTGAGTGACTGAGAGCTCTATCGTGCGTCGCTATGTAGTGCCCGAGTGAAACGTTCCACAAGCTTAAATATTCCCTAGCCACATTCAGTTGCTCTCTTATGTTTTTGGCAGTGTTTGTCTGTCTGTCTGTTTGTTTGCCTGTCTGTGAGCAAGATAGCTCAAAAACTACAGCACGGATTTGGAAGACATTTTCAGACAACGAGGGTATTAGGCCAAGGAAATTTTGGTGGTGATCCGGAAAACACCGTCTGGAATTTGTGTTGGATTGGTAACCCTATATTGCCTTGGCGGAGGTCTGCACTCTCTGAGTGCTTTTCTAGTTCTAAACTGCTTTGCAATTATTTACATATTTCCTTTAGTTGAATTAATTCTGTATTTATATTTTTCACTTAAAGATCCTGAATGTTTTTAATTTAAACATTTATCATTTTTAATTAAATTTTGTTGTTTTGTTGAGTTTGCTTTCGATTAGAAATGATTTGACCAGACAAAGTTTGACTCATCTTGAAAGTTGAGTTCACCTCAGTAGTATTTTAGGCTTTAACAGAAAAATGCAACTTGTGCCTCTGCCTCTCCTGATCAATAGTGCACATTTGAAATTGTATTTTATAGTTAAATGAAGAACATATCGCAATACCGCACACCATCTATGCTTGAAATTGTACCGCAATATATATTTTAGGCCATATCGCCCAGTCATATTTTATTGTCAGACCAATTAAACACAAAACAATCCCTGGAACAACTAAGCCTTGTGGTAATTCCAGAGCATTTACCTGACAAACTGTGACACCCATCACACCTTTTCCACAGAAAAGAACATAGCTCAAACACACTTCGGACCAAATCCTCATGCGTTGCAAACACTCAAGGCAGTTCAGTGTGCTTTACAAAGACAAAGGCAAACAACAGTGAGTAAGATAATAAAATCAAATTACATAACATAAAAAGTAAGTGACTGAAAATAAAACAGATTTAACAGAATTTATTTTGAAATTGTTGAAATAAAGTAATACAATTAACTAAAAGTTAAGTAATAAATGATTAAAGTTTAAAAGAAATAAAAGATTGAGCAGTTAGCAGAAAACATCTGAGAACAGTTTGGTCTTTAGTCTAGATTTGAAAATGCCAACAGTAAGAGCCTTTTTGATGTCCTCTGGGAGTTGGTTCTGCGTAGTAGCTAAAGGTTACTCCTGGGGCGATACTGGATCCAAATAATATTTGAATCTTCACTTGTGAATGTTCACTTGTATGTGTCTACATGTATGTGGTAACACTACCTAAAATCTGGAAAAGCCCTAAACTCATCCATGTGGGTTTATAATACAGCACTTTAGCACTTAGCACGTATAGTCATAGCTGTTTATGAGTATTATGGTATATGTATGTAATCCTCTGTCAACCATTACAAGGCCCTGAATGCATCAAAACTGTTTTGAATGTATTTATAATGATTTATGGATATAGATGTATTACTTGTCGAGAAATGTGTATATTGGTGTGTGTGTGTGTGTGTGAGTAAGTGTGTGGTGTGTGTGGTGTGTGTGTGTGGTGTGTGTGTGTGTGTGTGTGTGTATGTGTGTATGTCTGTCTGTCTGTCTGTCTGTCTCTGGTGATGAGTGAATATGAGGGTAGTGTGTGTGTGTTTGTCTCCCCACGTGTGAGTAAGGCACTCCTATCATCCTGATGCCTTTAAATGCAAAGCTCCTCATCGGTGAAAGCTTTATTTGCCATAGCTGTTTGGATGAGTTCCATGCAGCCAGAGAAAGATGTGTCTATGAAGCATATGCTCACTGAGCAAGTGCATGAACACATGCACACACACACACACACACACACACATACATTTACACGCGCACACACACATGAACGTCTGCACACACACACACACACAAACACAGTTATTGCATACATCACATCAGGCTGTTGTGACTAGTGCTGTCGATTAAATTAAACACACAATGCATACACACACACACAAACAAACACACACACACACACACGTACTCTCATAGACAAATACACAAACACTCAAACACACAGACATATACACCCGTGAAAAGCAACCAACACAGAAATACACCAATAGAGGCTTCAAGCTGTTCACAGTCAAGTGATAAAGTCAAGTCTCTGCATAGCATGTAATTTGACCGCCCTCACATGCTGTTGTTTGCAGTCTTTGAATGGATGTACCCTTAGTCAGAACAATAGCGTCATCACATCACTGATTACTCTCCCTCTCTTTATCCCTCTCACTAGCTCTGTCTCCCCCCCACACACACACACACATACACACACACATACAGTCACCGTTTGTCTTTCTCTCCAGTGCTACCTAATACTCTCCTCTTGTTACTCCCTCTTCTCTCTTTGTCACACACACACACTCACACACACACGTACACACTCACACACACACACACACACACACACACACACACACACACTCTCACACTCATACACACGCACACACTCACACTCACACACACACACACACACACACACACACACACGAGTCTGTATCTCTTTATGTCTCTATGTGTCTTTTGCTCTCTGTCTTTCTTTGACTCAGTATCAACCTTTCACTCTGACAGAATAGTGTTGTTGAGGTTGCATGCTTGAGATGGAGAGAGGGAGAGCTCAAGTTTAAGGTTAAGGTGCCCTCCATTTCTGCTGACTCTCAGTAATGCATTCTGTGATTTTCCCCCCTTTATGCCTGTAAGTTCGTCAGATTTCTCTCTCTCTCTCTCTTTCTCTTACTCTTTCTCTCTCTCTCTCCCTCTCTCTCACTCTCTTTTAAATGTCCTTCATTGTTCTTTCTCTTTTCTGCTCATGTCACGTTTGAAGACCACTTCTCTCCCCTTTTCTCGTTATGCTATCGTTTATTCTCTCTCACTATTTCACTTTTTCATTCTCAGCCATCCATTTCTTTTTCCTGCCTATGTCATTTTATGCCTCTCTTTCCTGTTTTTGTCACGCCTTTGGCATTCACCCTTCCCACAAACACACACACTTACACACACACACACACATTCTCTTTCACTTAAAAAAAAAAAAAAACACCTACATACCCATAAATTGTCAAAGGTGTTTTTTGTATGCCAGAACAGAGACAAACTCACCGTTTTTTTCTCTTCATCACTCTCTCTCTCACATACACACTCACACACACATGCTCACAAACAAACACACACACACATGCTCTCTGTCTAATTCTCTCTCAAGCTCACTGCCATTCCATTTCTGACCTTCAGATAACTCGCTTTTTCTAAAATGTCATGACACAGCTAGTCAACAAAGGACATTTCCTCATATTTAAAGGGGATATATTGGATGACAACAGCGTAACAACAGTGTCAACCTTTAGTAATACAAACCTACATTGCCCTGGCATATGTCTCTCTCTCTCTCTCTCCCTCTCTCAAATATTCTCTGCTCCTCTCCCTCCACATCTTTCTAACCAACCTCCATGTCTCTCCTACTAAGGTCACATTATTACATTTTTTAAAAGGTTACACTGCAAAAAGAGAAATTCTGCGAGAAGAGGGGGAAAGGGGGACTGTGACATTTGTACACATTAGAGAGGACATTTTTTTCTCTCAGACCACACTGTTCTCATACCTGAAAAAAAATCTGTTGATGGAAACGGCAACCCATCAGAAAATTCCTCCGGCACTGTGTATATATTTTTCACTGACAGACGGATGTTTGTCGTTTATTATTTTTCCTTGTGTGTGTGTATATGTGTGTGTGTGTGTGTGTGTGTGTGTGTTTCCTCTTGTACAAGTTGAAAACTCTGTAAAACTATTCAAACTCTCTCTCTCTTTCTCTCTCTCTCTCTCTCTTTCCCTTTGCCTCAGTCTAACGCCTCAGTGCTTTGCTGACGAGCGTCACCAAGCGAGCGTCATCAATGTGCCAAGCCAGCAAAATTCTTGCCTCCGTGGACAATTTACTTAAAGCCTCTGTGCATACAGTCTTATGGTCTCAGCCCAGCTCCTCTATACATATTTGAAGAAAAAGAATGTCTGTTTCATTCATATACTGGATGACTTGCCATCATTTTTTTTTTTTATTCAAGTGAAAATTCCACAAATCCACAGTTTGTAGACATCCAATTGTATGACTGCGAGACAGCCAAGCACATTGGCATGAATGCAGAAATGCTTTGCGCTGCCTCTGAGTCACTGCTTTTGTGTACTCATCAATAACCCAGAGACCTCCATGCTTTTTGATAGTTTGCTTCCCTAGGCGGCAACGATCGATGGACCAGATCCGGTGCTACTGTGGCGTGGGTTTGCCAGATCTGGGCCGAGCATCAGCCAGATGTGGGCCCGAGTTAGCCTGGGCTGTTATGATTTTTTACATTGGCTGCCGAAGATGCCCAGCGGGAAGTCAGGATGTGGGGGAGAGAGTTCTGTGCACCATGCCAATATTGTGCAAGAAGATTATTTCTTGCAAATCCACTGTACTCTATTGAATTACTAACTGAATCCTATTCATATGGGGCTTATGCGGCTTTCTCTATACTGTTCCCCTGCTGGAAAAAGTCAATAACATGGAAGGACAATGTACAACCTAGGGGTGACTTGTTCTCTGGATGACCTCGGTATAAAGACAAGCAAAACAACTGTGTGTGTCTCTTTGAGAGTGGTGTGTGTCTGTGTGTGTGTGTGTGTGTGTGTGTGTGTGTGGAGAGAGAGAGAGAGAGAAATAAAGAGCACATACATCTTTGTATGCTGTATTTGTATATTGCAGAGGTTTAAATTTTTCACAATTAAAAAGTGAAAAGTCTAACAGCGCAAGTTTGTAATTTAAATAAGCAGAAAGCTTAGAACCTAACGTGGTAATGAGGCTCAATATACAGTGTAATTGTATTGAAACTTTTACAGTAATTACTTGAGTCATTTTTGTTAGTGGTACAGAGAGCTTGCAAGGTTGTTTTTTGTTCAACAGAACCCTTCTTTTTCAAAAGCATTCTAGCATTCCACCAATGGAACCAAACCGTACACTGCTGTATTGATATCAAACGGATGGTTCAGAATTGTTAATCTATATGTCAGTTTCCCACAATAAAAACCCTAACATACTCCTTGGTATGTGAGTCCAAAGAACTCGGATGTTTTCAAAAAAATGACCTTCCTATTATGTTTGCAGAGACCTTGAAGAAAGTGCATGGGATTTTAAAGGACCCAGACTATATTCCTGTGCCCAATACATTGGAATGGAAATTTGTAATTACAAATCCTAGCCATGCATTTTTCTTTTACCTTGATCTTGGGGGTGCTTGATAGGGTCTTTTGATCTACCTCATGTTATGGTAATAAGAAACATCCATGTATAACAGAACTGAACGGTATACAACCATTCAGTAATCAGTTATATAGAAGTAAGACATTTGAAGTGATGATTGCAGAATGTTGTCGGCTAGCCTGGCCATACATTGCTAGCACTTCCACTTGAGTATCATCTCTATACAGTGCTAGTCTGGATTTGATCCCATTGAACCTGTTTCACCTGTGCATTTTAACGTGTCCAATCAGCATTGTGCAGAATTAGAATGCTATCAGTCAAGAAAAGCTATCAGTCAGGGGCTGATCCAATCTTTTTAAACATAAACACCTCAAGTAAGCAAGCAAATCTTACTACCGAATGTCCAGACCTTCTGTGCAAAACAAAAATGTATAATGAGGGTCTGGTTTTATTACCAGGCTAGTTGTCAACTAGTGTAGTGTATTTTTTTTGTACCACAGATCCTATTTCTGTGGTTTATGATTGAAATTGTTGTGGAGTATTTACATATGAAAATTAATCAGTAAACATTAAAATCAATGGTTCAGTCCCAGATTCATACCAGGAAGAGCTTTGAGGGTTCAGGCCATATGGCTTAGGGCTTAGTGGAGACATGATTCACTCGGTTACTATTTGTATAAGTTTACAGATTCCAAAACTCCAAAAGAAAACTTAAAATGTGTTTTGATTGCTAATGAAGTCCAAACTCCCCCTGGAGAAACACAGCCTCTAAAGTGAACGTGTGTACCGTGGTCATTATCTGTGCACTGGAGACCTGCTAGAACAAAAGCTACTGTATTAATCAGGGAACAGCTGTGTGAGATAATGTACTCCGTCTGTGGGGACAAAGCTAGTCCTGGTGGGCAATGATGCACTATTTATGCTGCATGTCAGTCAGCATCAGCTCAGCATCATCAGAGAAAGATAGACAGACAGACAGACAGAGAGAGAGAGAGAGAGAGAGAGAGAGAGAGAGAAGAAATCTGTCTCAGACCTGGTGTGAGTCTGGCCCATATCCGCTCCAGGCCTGGGCCAGGAGTGAGAGGTGGGAAGGCAATGCACGTTTCCCCTCCCCTATCCCACAGCGGCTCCTTTGATCCTGCGAGAAATCAAAATTTAAAGAGTAAGCAGCCGGAGCAGCAGCAGTACCAGCAGTAGCAGAATTAGCAGCAGTAGCCTAGGCAGAGTTGCTGCAGGACATGTGGAGAGTGTGAGGGCCTCATTCAGCTATGAAAGCCTCCTGAAGTTTTTAATCATTGCCATCGTATTTCTTTTGTGTGTCTGTGATTCACATTCCAATGTCTTTTTTTTGTACTTGCCCTGGACATTGTGCCTGTTTCTTCATTTTCCCTTGTTTTGTCTTCCCAAGGTTCTCATTGTTCCCTTGTTCATCCAAGTGTATTTGAGGTTATAACACAACTCTCTCTCTCTCTCTCTCTCTCTTATTTCTGTCTTTCTCTCTGTGCTCCCCTTCCCCTTTTTCTCTTGTCTTTCTGCATTGCTGGCTGATGATTGACAGTCACAGCAGTGCTCTGTGTAGTTCATTACTTTGATTTGGTCATGTCTTCACATGCTGCCATCTGAAGGAGAGACAAGCTGAAGGGAGGGGGGCATCAGAGGAGGGAGGGGAGAGGGGGACAAAGGGAGAGTGCAAGAAGAGTAAAAAAAATCAGTGGGTGGGTGAAGACAGAATGGAGAGATTGTGAAATAAAGAGACAAAGAGTGAGAGAGACATGTTTGCTTGAGAACCATTGGTCAGAAGTTATGGTCAGCTGAAAACTCAAATCAAAAAAGTCATTCCTGTCGCTACTCACTCAAACCTCACTGTCCCGACCCCTTGCATCCTATGTTGTGAAAACACTGTTCACATTACCTGGTTCAGTCAACCAGAGATTGAGCCCAACGTCACAAGGGGGGAAAAAAATGCCTTTCTCAGGCTTCTTTTGTCCACACGTGTCAGAGGAAAAAATAAATAAATAAAACAGATCGTCCCCAAAGGCAAAGGATCTGGCTCGAGTGCTTTTGGACTGCCTTGCTAAACTCAGCCGGCTTTCATCTGTTAAAACAGCCTCTCCATCATGGAAGATTTCATCTTTGAGAACTCTCCATAAAAATGCCCGGTGGACGTGAAAGTAGACGGCTCAGAAACCCAGTTTGATAGCAGTCAAGACATGCATCAGAGGACATATCTTACACAGGACTCCTCTGTTGTTTGCAGAGGTGAAGAGTTGGATTTATTTATTTATGACAAAAAAAAAATATTCTTTGGCCCATGTACTACAGAGACAAAGAATACCAAGGAGCTGAACACTGGTTTGATGTGTAGGCACAGCAGAGGACTACACAGACCAGCAAGTGGCAAGAGATTCAGGGCCCAAGCACTGTGTTTGAGGAAATTCAAGGTCTGGTTTGATGGTGAGGCTCCCTTTTGATTTGGACAACTGTTTAATTTACATTTATGCATTTAGCAGACGCTTTTATCCAAAGCGACTTACGTTCTCGTCAACTATTACATTTTGTTCAGGGCCAGCCTCCCCTAGAGCAATTTAAGTTTAAGGCTCAAGGGCATAACAGTAGAAACTGGGATTTGAACCCACAATTTCCAGGCTACTAGCATGCTAGCCAGGTTCCTTATCCGCTATGCTAGATGTATGCTACGCTACAACTGCATGTGTCAGCACTGCAGATAAGGAGTCATTGACTTGCCTCCGGCTCACACACTCCATCTCACTCACTGCACAGAATTATACTTGGCGTGGAACCCTGGATGGGCGCCAAGATAGTGAATGAGCTCAGGTGTGAGCCACATTCGGAGTCTTGGGCCAGTAGTGGACCAGCAGGAAACCTGGTTGAGGGTTACTAGCTCAATTTGTCGGTGTCAGTCAATCAGTCAGAGACTGTTGTTGATAGATGTCACACATAGTAGGATTCTAGGTTCCTGCACCTGCATTAAAACACTGAATAGTCCTTATCTAGCTCATGACACGTCTGATGGTCTAAAAATCTAAAGTGTGTCCACATTTTATAATGTTGCATGCCTTTGCTCTCATTGCACTGCAGTAATGTGTTTTTGATGTATGCTACCAGCTCTGACACACTATACAACACATTATCACGTGGACTTGTTCTCTCTGCTCTTTTAGGCAAGCAATCAAGCCGGCAGGCATACAGGACGGATGGGTTCACAGCAAGTCTTTATTATCACTGGCAATAAACAGCATCAGAAAAAGTTGTCATTGCGGTAGTTTTTAATGTTCCTGCTTTACACTCAACACCAGCATTAAGCAAACTACGATCTAATATCAATTTTTTTATTTTTTATGATTGTATCATTTTATAAGAAAAGTATAACATTTCACAGTTTAATCTTAGCTGTTAAGGACTACAGTAAAGAATTACATCACTTGAACCTATTTGACAGTAAAGATTCACATCACTTGAACAATTGACAATATTACATTTAGAATGCAATCTAGATGAATGAGAATGAGAAACAGCTCACAGAAAACGCAGTCTGTGCAATAGCTTTTCATGTTATGGATCCTGTACATCAAAAGTCACTAACTGATCATTTATATCTTCAGACCATAGCCAGAACGGAATCAAACAGACATCAGCATTATCTATCTAAGCATTAGATTCTTCAAAATATAAACCATACAGTGACAGACGATGGCTGAAACAGCCCAATCACAGCCCAAGTTAATCCATATACATCCGTAAAGATGTTGATATGGTTTGGAAGTAACTGGTAATTTGGAACTACTGCACTCATCACTAGCATAAATCAAAGAGTGATGCTCTATTTCGTTGCCATGACAACTACTGACAGCTCGTGCCAGGCATTACAAAGCAAACTAATCTGAATACTGTGTAAGTGGAAGGAATATCTGATTTTCTAATATTTTGACAAACTTCAAATATATCTATTAGATGTTAAAAACACTCATGTTACATTAGCTTTAACATGTTACAATGTTACGACATTACATTGGAACAATGTTCAGTTTTGTATATATAAGAAATCTAAACCATTTTAGAGAAATTTAGTTCAAGGAAAAGTAAGCCATCAGAGCTTTTAGCTTTGTGAGCTTTCAATAACCTTTAGCTTGTCATGTGAACTCTCATTCTTTGTCTTTCTTTATCTTCCTGTCTTTCTTCCTCCCTTTTGCTCTCAGTTTCTCACACACCCACACAAACACACACACACAAATGCACACACACATACATACACATACACACACATGCTCGTAAGCCTATGCACTGCACGTGACTCTTGCACTCTGCATTAGCTAGGTTATCATCTACTGTGTCGGCCCTTAATCTCGAAGCAGAATATTGGCTTTGAAGCGTCTTCCTGTGTGGCGCTAGCCAAATAGGCCTGACCGGCACATATTGCCTTTGAAATCTCTCAATTTCTCCTGTCGTGCACCCGCCTCCTCTTACACACCTTTTTTCACGATGTGAGGAAGAGGGAGAGAAAAAAAAAAACAATATGAAATGAGCAGAAGAACAAACACGTCTCTGTCAGCTTAAGTCATATTCAGCGCCACATATCTCTCCATCATGCTCACTCCCCACCAACACTATTCTCACTGCAAAAGGCCCGCTGGGGGATTAGAAGTAAATGAGGGACATATTGTTTCCTTTCTTCTGCAAAGTCAAAGAGTAATGGAATTAATCTGTCTTCAACCCATCTTTCTCTCTCTCTCTCTCTCTCTTTCGCATAAGGGAGATAGATTAGGTTGGGATCAATGATAGAAGGAACCATGCCATATTTTTGCAAAAGAATAAAAATGTCAACGCAACTTTGGTGACAGTCAGCTTGACATTTCCAAGCAATCTTTCCATATAAAATACCCACCCCGGAATTTCTATCATTCAGCAGGAAGGGTGCATGAAGAGGAAGAGGAAATGCTCCCCTTTAGACAGTCAGGAAGCTTGGACTCTGTTTTCATTGTGTGTGTGTGTGTGTGTGTGTGTGTATTTGTGTGTTTCTTTCTTCTTTGAGTAAACACACTGTTTTTGCTACCAATCTTGTAAATACACTTTTGACACGACTTGGCCATTACATAAAACAAATCATTTTTCACACAAAAACCAAATCAATTTCAACTCGAGTTTGCCATAAGCATCACTTGCCTGAGGCTGTTGAAACAGAATCAACAATGTGAAAATGCAAATGCCATTGTGTCCTTCTGGGAAATGCTGTTAGGGATGTTGCATATTTATCTCACCTTTGAATATCTGAGGACCTTGTGAATTCTAATCTCAGACAAGCAACATATTTTTTTTCCTTTTTCTGGATTTATAGACACAGGCCATAAGCCAGAAAGACAGAATTGGAGACCACAACTATGGCCGTGCTTGTCTTCTAATTCACAACACAACACAAAGAGATTCTCTCACCTTCAGTCTTTACCCTCAGGAGTGAACTTAAGTCTCCTCTCATAAATAGGAACCACAAACATGGCGGCCCACAAATTTCTCTGTCTATTCTTTCACCAAAAATGCAGTCTTTAGAGCTGTGTTGGTTTGTGGAGTAGTGGGTAATGGTAGCTATTGCCTTCTCACCCACTCCAGTCACAGTCTGCTCAGGAAAATGGCGGTCCCCATAGCAACCTTATGGATTCATACCAATGGCAATTATTGGGTGGTGAAAGATTTGTCACAATGTCTGATAATTGTGGTGTGTGGTATGGAGTGATTGAAAAATCACACACACTGGCAATTTGACCGTATGGAAACAAAGGGAACCTGCCAAATTGAAAAGTCTGGGTCCTGTTTCAGCGAAGGAAAGCGGATAATAGAGCAGGCGAAGAGAAACACATAAACCTGCCAGCTTGCCTCATATCCCTCTTCATATTCACAAAGCTGCAATGGCAAGAGCCGCAGCCATTTGTCTCTTTTTAATGACACAGTTTTGTGGCAAAGAAAAGTTTGCGAGGAAAGTCAAACAGACAGAGTGAGCAAGATGGACTGGGAACAAAGAGAGAGCGAGAGCGAGAGAGAAAGAGAGAGAGAGAAAGATAGGTGCAGAAGGCAAAGGCCCCCAGACAGACACGGGAGAAGGTGGTGCTTGACCTTTCCAGGTATTTGTTCCGCTGTGAGATGCCCCGCACCGATAACAGTAATGGCCTGGCCTTGAGTGCCCAGAGAGACATGCCTCTCATTCTCACCGCCAGCCGATACTCTGGCAGTCGCCGCCACCAGCACCACACCCCACACCCCTCATCATCCTCCACAGCCCATTGTGTCCCTACGCACTCGAAGGGAAACAATATAAAGCCCTTCAGTGGATGCTGCCCCCCCCCACCACCACCACACACACACCTCAGGGGAGCAAGCAAGCAGACACATGCCACAACAGACGAGCAGGGGAGATTAGCCAGATAGCAACCTTGTGGCGGGGGTGACCTTGAAGGCAGACAAGGAGAGCTGAACACGGAGGGTTTGGGTGGGGGTGGGGGTTGGGGTGGGGGTGGAACAAAGAGAGACAGAAAGAGAGAAGCGGGGAAGAAACGTCTGACGAGAAGTGTTGTGTCTCGTCTAGTGCAGCCTCCTCTCCTCATCAGGGGTGCTAATGATCAATGGGAAGATGCCCCCGCGCCGGATGAAAAATTGCTGCTCAGCTTGAACAGAATACAGCAGAACAGCACACAGCTTTCTCAAGCAATGCTTTGCTTCCATTGCTCTTTAGCATGGCTCCTCTTGTTAATTGGTCCTTGACGTTTACTTTGGTAACTTTTAACACAGAAATTTCTTTAACAAGGACCGTCTCTGGCCCTGAAGAGACATGGGTTTATGATTAGGAATCCACACATTTTAGATAAATGGAGTACGCTTAAAAGCAAACACTCAAGCACTTGTTTCTTTTTGTCTCTCTCCCTCTCTCTTTCACCCTCCATCTCTCCCCCATCTTTCTTTCTCTGTAATTTAAGGTTACTTTTTGCCTTTGAAAAGCTCAAATGAATTGTATCACAGTATTTTGCCTAAGATCCCATTTATGTGCCTTTTTCTTTGAATTATCCACCACGCTGTGAGTTTCTCTGTGTGAAAAGTAGATTGAAGCAGCTCACTTGTGAGAGATATGAATACAAAGAAGGCCTCAACTTAATTAGTTGTGACTAATTTGCTAGAGGAATAGGAAAACAAAATTTGAGTTGAAAGAAGTGTATGTAAGGTGAAGTACTTCTCCAAAAAACTTTGAATCTGAGGCAACGTAAATATTACCGTAGAGAGTTGGAGATAGAAAGTGGGAGAGAAAGAGAGAAGCTCTATTTTCTCAAGCCGAAGCCATTTCATGGATGATGTGATGACAACTCTCACTTGCTGATGAATTGACATAGTCTACTCAGGTGACCTTTCCACCCGCATACACTGAGTGATCGCCGGGCCGCTCGTGTGACAGAGGGGGACATGGGAAACGAGCGAGTCATCACAAACTGTCATGTCAGCCCCCTCCTGTCTCTGCCTGAAGGCCACGGCGAGTGCCGGCTATGGACGCCAACTGATTGGCCATCAATCTGACAGCTGAGAGTGTTGCTTGGCAACCAATGTGTGAGCAATTATATGCCTGCCATAAAAGTGCTTGATAATTCAGATATAGTGGCTGCCCCGCTCCCCCTCCCCACCAATAATGTCTTTCATTCACTCTTCTTCAGTCTCTCCTCTTGATTTCTCTGTTTCTTTGTCTTTTCATTTAATCTCCTTCCTCTCCTTGGACGTTGCACATCTGACATTGTAATTAAAATACACACAGATGCAGAGGACAAACTGATACAATGCACACGGATGCAGAGGACAAACAAGAGCAGTTGACCCAGTCGCACTCTCTCTCTCTCTCTCTCTCTGTCTCTCTCTTTTTTTTATGCCTTCTCTTATGAAATGCAACATTCACTCCATTCACTCTCTCGATGACTCACTCTAGAAACACCACCACCACTTCTGTCACTTAAGAGCGAGTTGCGGCCCACACAGCATATACTCCCAAGCCCTCTATAGCTCGCAAAGTCAGTGACATGCTTACAATGAGAGCAGAGGATATACACGTCCAAATGACGTCCCCATCCAGCCTCCCCAGCACAGAGAACCCGCCCCACAGAGGCCTATGCTGCTCAGTTCTGATGACATCCGTCTCTCTTAATGGAGTCCGTAACGCCGTTAGCGAGCGCTGCTTTGATGAAATAAATCAGCAGAACGACCCTTATTAGCGGCAAAGTGAGAGGAACCTGAGAGCTTCATTATTATGACATCAATTAGCAGCGCAAGTGTGACGGCACAGAAGAGATTTTCAAATTACTGAAGAGAGAATCACTGAAGGCAGGAAGTTGCAGTGGGGTGGGGGTGGGGGGGTCTTTGGCGTAAGTGTGACCATTGCGGGGGGGAGTCTTTGGCGTAAGTTTGACCGTATGGAAGAGATAGAAAGGGGGAAGATGGAGACTCGCTGGACAGGAAAAGCATCAGGTTATGTCATTTCATGACAAATATTGCCATGCATGCATTGCAGTTCCTTGAAGCATCTACACCACATTGTATTGGATTAATGAACTGGATTAGATTCATCCTCTTCTTGTGAACTTCTATTCTTTATAACACTGAAAAAGAGGAAGATGACGATGGTGACTGAAATATGATGAAGATAGTATAAGTATACTCTTTTGATCCAGGGAGGTAAATCTGCTCTCTGCACCTGTAAATTAGTGACACACACAAAATAGTGAACACACACACACACACACACACACTATCCAGGAGCAGTGGGCCGCCTGTTGCTGTGGTGTATGGGTAGCAGTGAGCGGTTAAGTGCTTTGCTCAAGGGCACCTCAGTTCTAGATGTGGACATGGGAAGACGACGTTCAATCACTTCCCCACCCACATTTTTCCTACTGGTCGAGAATTTAACTGCCCCCCCTTCGGCTACAAGTCAGAGGCCCTAACCAGTAGGCTGCCCCAGTGATGGCTCCCAGCGGACTGTTAGTGACACTAAAGATGATGATGATAGTAGTTCTGACAATCGCGATGGCGATGAAGGTTGTGGTGATGACAATGAAAGTGATGGTGAAAATGTTAATGTGCACAGTGTGTAGTCGGCTCAGCACCACACAAGCTCCAAACTATTATCATAAGCCATTTTCACCATAAATTGTGCCAATTGTATTATTATTAGAAGCTATTTAGGAAGAACAGTCATTATAGCCATGCTTGATTTTTGTTGTGCTAATGAACTATTCTATATGACTTCCAGGGTAAGAATAAGTCTATCTCACTTCATGTGCTTTGGCTAACATTAGATCTGATCGGATTATGTTTATGTTATTTTAAGTGGTCTTTTCCTTCAGTCACTAATGACTCTTTTTAACATCAATTACTGTAATTTCTGTAAGTAGAGAGTCGTTAAAAGCAACAGCAGCTGCACAACCTCTGATGAAGTCAAGAAATATTAGCCAAATAATTGTGGTGAAGAAACTAGCATCAGCTTTATGGAGAGAAGCAGGGGGGAGTAGTTTTCTGTAGGGACTTACAGAGAATTATTATGTTTGTTTGTACTGTAATATATTATGAGGCATCTGCAAACAGAACATAAAAGCGCTTAGGAACATATAATTGTTTACCACCAATCAGATTGATCACATTCTATAGACAATAGAGCTCCTTTTGTGTCAGGCAGTGGGTTCATATTGTTAATATCCCATATGATTAGCATGGATTAGTATAAATAACGGGCAATTTATTTTTTAATGATGTTTATGTGAAATAATTAGATGAAATCCATAGCTATTTTTCCCAATCTAATGCATTTTTTTTACCATTCTTTACCACTGATTCCCAATTAACATTAATATTCATCATTTATAAATCTGGGTTAAGTAGTAGAATGTGTTATTGTTGCTTATTACAATGTTACTACACTTGAACAAAAAATGGTATTTATCTATATTATTATAATCTTATTATCTATATTGCTCAACATTTTTCTAACTAGAATAAACACTGGAATGGTGTATGACTGTGGTGCCCCCTGTAGAGTCAATTTTGGGAAAGGGTCTGTGGGCGTGGAGGTTAAAATAGCTCTTGGCTATGTGCGAAGAGCTAGTATTGTACTGAGAAATAACATCATTGTATAGCCTCAAGGCCTCTCTCTCTCTCTCTCTTTTTTTCTCTCGCTCTTGTGACATCCCAATCATAATCCAATACCTTCTTCATCTCAAGTCCACCTTGCTGTAAGGCCAGCCATGTATTACAATAAAGGAGTGTGGAGGACTCCAAGTGTTGCTCTATGAGTGGTCTATTGTCATGAGTCCTTAGGAGGTGCACTATGGCCTTGAAAGTGCACCACGCAGCAACCTTATCTAAAGTTTCCTTGTTGGGGCTATTAGCATTGCATGAATACAAGAAACATATTGACTGAAATACCGGCTTTCATCGACAGCGGTTCTTGTGTCGTCATTTATCAACTAATTAAACCCCTGCCACAGACATTCAATCCGGGTTTGAGCAATTTATGTGCAGAATTCATCGATTCATGTCAATGTGGTTTCTGAGTAACCTAGAAATTCTCTGATTTAGTAGCCTGGTGGTGGGATACTGCTGGGGAAACACCATTATTTTGGCAGAATTCTTGGAACAGACATGGCAATAGAGGGGTAAAATGGTTTGCCTGCACACATGCACAGCTGTGACGCTTGAAAGCGCATTCACATTTACTGCATGGAATGCAGTACGGTTGTGCATGTTGTGTAGCCAAATAATGAAGACTCTCTTTCTGTGTCTGTCTGTCTTTCTCACACAGCTTGTCGAGTGACACAGACACACACACACACACATACACACACACATATTTCAAGTGAGAAAAGGTATTAATCAGCCAACTGCCTCACGCTGTGATCGTTACCCTGTCTTTTAATTGCATCTGCTCTTTTTTTTCCCCTGCACTCATTCTTTATCATTCTCCTCTCTCTCCCCTCTTCTCCTCTCCTCTCTCTCCTGTTCTCTCCTCTCCTTCCTTCTTTTCTCTCCTCTCATCCCCTCACCTCTCCTCTGCTCCCCTCTCTCCTTTTTCTCTCCTCTTCTCTCCTCACCTCTTCTTCCATGCCCTCTCCTCTCCTCCCTTCTCTTCTGTTCTGTGCATTGCTATGAGCTTCGCTCCCCCCCCCCTCCCCTCGTTATCCACTCCTTCATCCTCTCCAATCCCCTTCATCCCCCTCTCCGTCGTCACAGAGATAAGAAAGGCGTTGATCTCTATTAGAAGCTGTGAGCAGAAGAACAACAGTGCAATGGCCCCTGTCCTGCCCCCTGAAAAAGTGGGAGAGGGAGAGAGAGAGAAATGGGGAGAGACAGGGGAGTGAAAGCACTGCAATCATGGCTGCTAACGACGTGGCAGAAACATTTTAGCAATAGCCAGCAAGCAATGACTTCACACGTTCACACATTTACACAGTTACACAGACAGATAAACATACCCCCCCCACACACACACACACACAGATGCACACACACACACACACACATGCACACACACACACACACACACACACACGTAATGGCGTATGCATGCCAACATACAGTGTGCTCACACTAGCATACTATCAGACATATTCACACATACATAAGCAGACAGCTGACAAGGACACTCACAAATCACAGTTATGCATGTGATGGCACATTCATATGCATGTCCAGACACGCAAATATACACACGCATAAGTGCCTGACAGCTTTCCCACTGACAAGAGAGAGGACCAACTGCGAGGATGATTGAGAATAAATGTTTGTGTGGCTTTGTGTGGCTGTTTGTGTGTGTCTGTGTGTATATCTTTCCATAAAGTCCCTATCTCTCTCTCTCTCTCTTCTCTTCACACATGCGCACACACACACACAAACACATGCACACACACACACACACACACACACACACACACAGACACACACACACAGGCATAACATAAGTATACTGAAATCATAAACATGAGCATCCTTCATGAGCATGTAGATTCACAGGATCTTTCATTCACTGCTCCGGAAAGTAAAAAAAAAAATTCTCTCTCTCTTTCCCTCTCTCTTTGTCGCACACGTACATACACACACACACACATACACAGATGCTCTGTCTCTCAGTGCTTAGTCTCTTAAGACCTCCGTACACCGGCTCAGACGTAATTGCAGAGCACTCTCGAATTTAACAATTTTGTTTGCCTCTGCCACTGCAGACAGCGAACATAGCATAGTAGCTTGTGGAGTCACCAATGGATTATTGAACAGCTCCGACAAAACAGCCTTGGATCATAATCACCAGGTGCCGGCTTCGGCAGCGGAAGAGTTTGGCGCTGGTGTGCGAGGATGACTGACTGAACTTGAACTAAACTTTGTGGGCCTATGTGAACCTATGTGGGCCTACTTGGGCCAGACCTTTGCCAGTCATTTGTCTCACTGCCATCTGCGACGCCACAGGCACAGGCCAGTGGCCCTGCAGGACCATGCAACTGTGCTGCCTGAGTAAAAAGCATTGTGGCCAGTGCCAGAGTGGCCTATGACACGCATAACACTGCCCCACTCCTGTGTGAATGTGCCCTCCTCAGTGGCCTAGCAGAAGACATTTGATTGGGTTGTGGACAGTGCTGAGTTTGTTGTGACTGTGAAGGGTAAGTGTATTGTATGTGTGTGTGTGTGTGTGTGTGTGTGTGTGTGTGTGTGTGTGTGTGTATTGTGTGTGTGAGTGAAGTAGAGAGTAGATAGAGCGAAGGGTAGCAAGGGCTTCACTAACAAGACTGACGCCTCATCAATGGCTGTGTTAGATGATTGTGCTGTCTCACTCGGCCAGATAATGATGCGTTATTGATGTATGGGGGAAAAAACTGTTGATTTTGCTGTCTCCTCCTCTCTGCGCCAATCTCTGCCATTCAAACTGTTTCTCTCTCTCTCTCTCTCTCTGTCCCTTCTGATGTATACCCATTTGGTTGTTTCAACATCTCTTGCTCTCAATTTCCACCTTTTTTCTCACAAATCTCTTTATAGATCTTTGTCCCCTCCATGTTCTCATTGAATTACACATTACTGCTTTCTCTCTCTCTCGCTCTCTCTCTCTCTCTCTCTGTCTCTCTCTCTCTCTCTCTGGCTCTGCTGTGAAACCCTGTCATTGGTGGTTCCTGTGGGAGGTCAAAGAGGAGGAGGTGGAGGAGGAGAGGCAGCAGGTTGCCAGGCGCCAGTGTTTACTTAGCACCACAGCAGAGACTCTAAACCAGGGGCAGCGGGACCTGCTGAGTTAAACGATAGGGAAAAGAAGAAAGGATCAGAGAGGATAGAAATAGGAAAGAAGTGGAGAGGGTAATGTTTGATTACAGATGGAGAAGAGGGAGACAAGAAGGGAGGGAAGTGGAGAGAAACAAAGATCAGAGTGGCAGAAGAACAGAGGGGAAAGTCAAGGAGAGGAGGAAGAGAGGGCTGAGAGGTCAGGAGAGATGGAGAACTGAAGAGGAAGTGGTAGAGAGATGGAGAAGGGAAGAGGAAGTGGTAGAGAGGTGGAGAAAAGAAGAGGAAGTGAGATGGAGAAGGGAAGAGGAAGTGAGGAAGTGGTAGAGTGGGAATGGAGTACATAACAGAGAAAATGAAAGTGTTGAAGGGAAAAGAAGAGAAGAGAGAAGAAAAGAAAAGAGTAATGCAGAGAAAAGGAGAGGCGTTAGAAGAAAAAGGGAACGTTGCGAAGAGAAAAGAGGAGAAGAATGAAAAGGCAAGAAAAGAGAAGGAAAGAATGATGAGAGGAGAAAAGAAAATGAGATGAGGCCCATGTTTTACACTTTTGGCAGAGAAGTGTTCCCAGCGTGTGCCAAAGCGCTCGCTCTCCCTGACCCAGCTGAACGTGTGAGCACAGAGACGCACGGCTTGGCTTTGTTCAGCCATTCTTGGCAGCCCTCGTCAAAGAGTGACAGCAGGCACATGGGTCAGGGATGCTGGTGACAGAGGTTTCACACAAGCACACACACACACACACACACACACACACACATACGCATGCGCACACACACACACATACAAACACACACTGTCCTGCTCAACAGAATGTTTTGAGCCAGTAGTGCCAGGCTTTGTGCATCAGAGCAGAAGGGCATTGCCCTGAGGTTCCCAACCTGTGGACCATGCCAAAATGCCGTGGTGTGTGTGTGTGTATGTGTGTGTGTGTGTGTATGTGTGTATCTTTGTGTGAATACATTTGCATGGATGGATAAATATGTATGTTGAAACCTACAGTAAAGTAAGTGTGTGTGTGTGGGTGTGTGTATGTGCATGTATTGTGTGAGTGTGTGTTTTTGTGTGTGTGGGGGTGTTTTTGTGTGTGTGTTTGGGGGTGTTTGTGTGTGTGTGTGATCATCAGCCACCAGCAGAACAGGTGTGCCCTCTCAGCCATGTCATAAATGGTAGAGGCTTTAGTTTCCCAAGGGCTTTGCAGAGCAGCTAAACATCAGACCACCACACACGCACGCACACACACACACACACACACACACACACACACACACAGCGAGAGAGAGAGAGAGAGAAAAGAGAAATGAGTAAAAAAATATCCATATCTCTTACACATGCAGTACTGGCGTACTGGAATCACACACACATGCACATGGTTTTCTCCTGCATGATTTTCGGCCATAGATTTTCTATGTAGGCTTTTTTTAGTGAAATTAACATAAAGTCATTTATTGATGTGCTCAGTCTTGTTTTATTTATTTAGTAGTTACTTTAATTAGGACTTCAAAGGCACCTGTAAAATTCTGAAGCAGGGTGACCTTTGGTAATATTCTCCAGTCCAAAGAGAAGAGGAGGGAGAGAAGAGGAGAGGAGAGCAGAGGAAGGAGAGGAGAGGAGAGGAGAGGAGGAGAGGAGATGAAATGAGAGTGGGGTGGGGTGATGGGAGTAGAATCTAAGTGGAATAAAGTAAACACTCAGGGGTCTTAATCCATGGAGAGGGTAAGGCGGGAGGAAAAGGATTTAAGAGCGTACCTGCCAGTGACTCGATGCACACCTCCTCTGCACACCTCTCTGTCTCCTTCCTTCCCTCTCTCTCTCTGTCTCTCTCTCTCTCTCTCTCATGCACACTCACCCTCCTATCCTTCATTCCTCCCGTCACATACTTTAGCAAGCTCTCCCTTTCCTATTCTTACCTACTCTTCCTCCTCTCTGTCATTCTCCCTTCCTCCTCCTCTCCTCTTCATCTCCCAGCTCTGCAGTCCCCCCTCGCCTCTCTCTATCCCTCTATCCCTGACTCTACAGAAACTCTCCAAACCTCCAAGCGCTTCCTTATTCATTCCAGCCATAGATCCCTCAAATCCCCCAAATGATCTGGCATCAGTAAGATCTTAAGCTCTCTACTTATAAGTGTGGAGGAAAAGAAAGGATGGAGAAATGTGTCTATTGGTGGAGCTTTCCAGTAGCTGATACATACAGGAGACAGTAAAGGACGGGCGGGTTTTATAGTAATGTTAGTAGCAATAACAGGCTTGCCTAGTGTGAATAGATAGTAGATAGCAGGTTTGCATGTGTGCCTGCAGAGAGAAGTAGAGATCTGCTTGTGTTTGTGGTGTGTGTGTGTATGTGTTTGTGTGTGTAAATGCAGGTCTTTGTGTGTGTGTGTGTGTGTGTGTGTGTGTGTGTGGTGTGTGTGTGTGTGTGTGTGTGTGTGTGTGTAAATGCAGGTCTGTGTGTGTGTGTGTGTATGTGTGTGTGTGTGTGCATATGTAAATGCAGGTGTGTGTGTGTGTGTGGGTATGGTGTGGCTAGCTAGTGGTATGGTGGACAGGTGTCTGTATGCTTGTCTCTCTGGAGGCTGAACTCTCCCTCCTTCTCAGGGGCACACTTCTGCTCAAGCTACCTGTCTACATGACAGAAGAGAGTGCCTCTGTGTGTGTGTGTTGTAGATACAGCATACTTGTCATGCCTGAGATACTATACTCTAGCTACCTGTCAATGTGAAGGAAGAGAGGGCATCTCTGTTTGTGTGTGTGTGTGTAATTGTGTCCATGTGTCTGTGACAATATGTCCTGTGAATGTGTGTGTGTGTTTGTACATGTCAGTAGATGCATGGATGCACATGTTTATGGTTTGCGTATATTTATGCACCATATGTAGATGTGTAGATGTATGTATGCCGGTGTGTGTGTGTGTGTGTGTGTGTGTGTGTGTGTGTGTGTGTGCCAGCTCTGAGGGGGGTGTTGTGCTTGGAGCAGTGCTGGCAGCATGCCCTCAGAAAGAATCAAAGGAGGGCCTGTTGGAACAAAACGCTTTGGCGGGGCCCCATCTCTGTTGCCATGCCAACGCTGCACATCCTCATGGGACTGGGTCATAAAAGGGTGCGGGCATCATCTCATCAACCCCCCAACCCCCCCCCCACACACACACACACACACACACGCATTCACTCACACTCACATTTCCACTTCCACATATATACACCGACATACATACAAGACATTCAGACACAGCACAAACAATCACAAGTTTAGACAGTGGGTGCCCAGTGCAGACACACACACACACACACACACACACACCGGATCCACCGGATCATATTTAGAAACACTGTTAGGCTTATGAAGTACACACATGTTTAAGCACTTTTAATTTCTCATGTGACTGCTATCCTCCTTTCGCTGATCAACATATCTAAGCTGAAGACCGCTACAAATAAGCTAAAGATCTCATTTAGCTAAATGAGGAGAAATGCAGGTTAATGAGAACAAGTCCCAGTTCAGTTCTTTCATTATATATTCTATACAAGATCTTCAAAAGTGTTTGTTCATGTCAATTCTGAAACACGATGACCTTTATAGCTGTCAGCATCATAGCTCTCAGCATTACAGAATGCTGTGATATTGGTTGTGGGTTCACAAGATCCTCATGCCTCATCAGCAAGCATAGTAAAAGTTTTACATACCAAAGGGGAATTGTAAAATATGTGTGTGTGTGTGTGTGTGTGTGTGTGTGTGTGTGTGTGCAAATGCATGCATATGTATCTCTTGTCAGTCTCCTGTAGTTTTGCTGGTCCTTGGAGAAGGTTGTGTTTAGGAGTGTCTGCATGTAAATGATTCTTTCTAGCTGATGCAATCATTATCCAAAAAGAACATTTGCCCGTTTTTTCTTTTCTTTTTCTCCCCCATCACACTTACAATTGCTCTCTAGACAAAGCCTCCGACTAATGTGCTTGTGCGTGTTGCACTTGTTGAATAGATGCAGCCCTTTATTAGGCTGTCTTCAGCTGTCTCCTCCATCTAGTCTGGGGGCTCACTGGTAAATTGGATAGATGCTTGATAACCCCCCCCCCCCTCCCCATCCACCCCATATGTTTATTTTTTAAAAAACAAAAACACCTCCCTTCTGTTCTGTCTTTCTCTGTCTCTGCCCATAACAACCCATTTATTCTCAGGCTGGTTTATGAAATCAATTTGTCTCCTGGTTTATCAGCAGCACATGTGTGGGGGATGAGAGTTAGAGATGCGGTCAGTGAACAATGAGTTTCTCTCCAAGCCCATGTGACGTTTACATCTATTTCACCAGCTTGCCTCCTCGAGTTAGGGTCTGGGTGGCTGAGGGGCATTCGGGAGACAGCACTGCTGGACAGAGTGTGTGTGTGTGTGTGTGTGTGTGTGGTGTGTGTGTGTGTGTGTGTGTGTGTGGTGTGTGTGTGTGTGGAGGGGACGCGGGGGGGGGGTCACACACACATCATCACTCACACACACACATACACACACACACACACACACACACACGTCCTGTCTGTTGCTTATCCCACCGTGGCCTCGCTAAACAGGCTGCTCCGTACCCCCAGCCTCCCCTCGGGCCTGTGTGGTAGTACATCTGCCACTGCTAACCAGGGAAACGCCGACTCCCAATGCCTCAGCCGCCGCAGCCACGTGCACGCGGCCTCAAAGAGTACACCAGAACAAGCGCGGGCACACAGCGTACATCGAAATGAGTCAGAGAGTGTTCCATGCACTCCATGACCTGAATACGCTCCAGCGGCACTCAAGCAAGTGTCTGGGGCGTTTTGGGTGAGCTTGCAAAACGAGAAAGCAGGGGGACAGGGGAGGATGGCTGAGTGGGTGAGTGTAAGTAATAACCTGTCTAAGAATCCTCCATTAAGAAGTATGACTAAAACTGCACAGTATCTTTGGAAAGAAAAATTTCCAGGGATGCGATTGCCAAGCGATCAACTCCTGCGGTCAGTTCCAGGAAGAGTCTGCATTCTTAGGTTGATTAAAGTCTTCCAGTTCCGCAAAATGACCGCCACTTTGGCACGAGTCACCAGAAACATTTGACAGTGTAGGCTCAACAGTGTGAGTTGTTTATTGTGGCGGGGTCTTGGTGACTCAGGTGGCAGATCAACATTCTAAAAGGTCAGTGGTGCATCCTACAGGACAAATGACCTCCTGTTTTGTGAAAACACTCAAGTCCCCATCAGTCAGACTGTTAGACTATTACTGTACTGATCTTTACCATCTTCCTGAAGTTACGAGATCATCTGCCTAAATGATTACAAAAAATTATTGTTTACGAGACAAGTAACCCATGTACATGAATGACAACCATTGAATCTAAGATAATGGTTGGTGTCGGCAGTGCCACCAGAGAATTGACTGGATTGGTAGCTGTTAAGCTTGTTAGCTATTATGTTTTATGTCAGTGGAAAAACTACAAAGATACTCTCTCCTTTCAGAAAATCTGGGAATATACACAGTTATGTACTTTCACTTTGCTATCTGATAATACCTTCAAGTAATCTGTGAGCATCTTAGTGTGTCTCTAAATGTGGAATAATTAAAAGCAGTTGGCATATTATTTGCTTCCTTTTTGTTACATGTTGTAGCATATATTTATTCATCTATTTGTGTGTGTGTGTGTGTGTTGATATCAAACTCATGAAACTCACAGTTTTGTTTTGCTTGAATTGTCTCTCCCTGCATAGACATATCTCTCTCTCTCTCTCTCTCTCTCTCTCTTTCTCTTTCTAACTCTTTTACTTTCTTTCTCCGTCTGTCAAACAAGCTCCTGTGGGGTCTGATCTTTCTGCCGCTCTCTAGCTGCACAGACACCCAGCATGCCTTCATCCCTGTCAAACGTGCCACTGGAGACGGGATCTAGGAGCATTTGACTCCAAGACGGCACATTCCGTCGTCTCACTTTGCTCTGTTGCTCTGGCAAACGCATGGGAGCCTGAGCGTCATTTGTAATTGTCTGCTCTTCGCCCACGAAAGTGCACAAAAAGAAAACGAAAACTGTGGTGTGTGTGTGTGTGTGTGTGTGTGTGTGTGTGTGTGTGGTGTGTGTGTGTATGTGTGTGTGTGTGTGTGCGTGTTGGAGGGACAAGGGTGGTTTGTGGCTTTCTCAAAGCTTGATTATGTGTGGTAGCTTGTGATTGCTTTTCTATCTAAAAAGCCATATGTGTGTGTGAATGTCTGTGTGGGTGTGTGTTTGTGTGTGTGTGGGGTGTGTACGAGCATGTATCTGGGCACATAATTAAAATAATGGCTGCTGGCAGTCTTGTAGGATTGATTTTATTGTAATAGCTTGATGGTGTCCTCTCAGTGTTGCCTTCTCGGACATGTGTCTTTCGACCACCGCCCACACATTTCTGATTTCCATGTGTGCACCGGTGGGAATGGATGAAAGCCTGTATGAATCTTATTGTTTGTTGGCTTATCATTAATAGCACGATTCCAGCGAGTGTTTACCTAAATATCAGGTCAGAGGTGAAAGCTTTTCTCAAGTTGTTTTGCATCATTTGTTTCTTTTTTTTTTCAAGTCAAACTTTAAGGAGACAAACTCCTCAGACTGAATCCCAAGGTTGTATTAGGAGAGCCTATCTGTTTTTTTTATGGTCTCAGCTGTTATGCATGGGAAATGATTTACTGTGAAAATTACAAGACAATTCTGGAATAATTCTTATGATTGCCAGCGAGGAATGTGAGTTAAGAAATGCCGTCGACTGCATTATTTACTTTAAACAGAGATATTAATTTCACAAAACAAAGGAGCAGTTTTTGACAGAACAAAGGAAAAGATGTTTTAAATGTAGCTGATCAAAGCAGATTTGACATGCTATGTCGGAAAGATGCTGTATGAATTGTGCATGCAAGCCTGTTTATGATTGTCTCTATCCTGTATATGTCATTTATGGAAGGATCATTTTTAGCTCATAGTAACAGAGTTTTGACAATATCTTTCATCTGTTCTTCCTTTATAGTGAAGTTTGAAGGTTGCCATGTTGTTGAGTTACTTGGCTTTGAGAGCAACGACCCAAACTACAGTGTGCAGCCAGATGGTTCTGTGTATGCCGAGCAAGACGTGGCGAACCTGTCCGAGCCGGTCCAGTTCATGGTGACGGCACGTGGACGCAGCCTGGAGACTCACATCTGGGAAACAACGGTCAAACTGGCTCTTGCGGGACACCCCTCTCAGGTACGCTTGTATTCCAAATGGCCTGAAGTAGAAATGCCCAAGCCAGGCCACGCCCAGGTAGGCCATTGCCCTAAAGTGCCTATGTGAGTAATACCCTGGTAAACTCATGCTCTGAATGTCTTCAGTTGAATTCACTAGGCCTACTAGGTGCTGTTTGCTAACACAGGTTTGCTGACCAGTCTTACCACTTACCACCACAGTCTTACCACTTACCACCACAGTCTTACCACTTACCACCACAGTCTTACCACTTACCACCTCCCTCCCTAGCTACCTCCCTCCCTATCTACTCACCTATTTGTTTCATTAAACAATAAGCCACAAGAGGCCATGGGTTTGCACTGGATTTGGAGGGTGTTTGGCACGACACAAAGCGAAGTGCCATTAAATCCCCTTAGCTGTTCTAAATCCAGTGCAGACCCACGGACTTGAGTGGCTTATTGCTTTTCTAAAACTGTTACAGCAAATCTTTGATAAGATTTCATTAAGTACAGCCACACAAAAAAAATAATAATAAAATGGTGTATTCATAAATAACCATTCTTCTGCCAAAACATATAGTTTTTTCTAGGGAAGTGGTTGCCGGACAACACTAAATGCTACAACAGTGAGATAGGCGGAGTAATATGGAAGAGGCAAACCTGTGTGTTTGTGCTGGATTTACAACGGCTTGGATCATTATTTCAACCAATCACAATCAAGGACCTGAACAAGCAATTTCAGAATGATTATTTTGGAGAACAGGAGGCATGACCTCAGAATTTGCGCTGTGTCTTCAGGGGAAAGAATTTGCATGTGTCTTCAGAGGTGCAGTGGGCATTCAGTGCGGGTATATGGAGTCCCCACACTTCTTGGAACAGATCATTCAAGTATTTCTCACTTTTATTTTAGACATTTAGGCATTTATTTATTATTTATTTATTATAACATTAGAAATGCACACGTCAAGCATATCTCTCCAGTGAGCCCTCTATTGTCGTAAACAAATTAAATTTAGCATTATTGGATGACCATAATGACATGCAGTGATACTATCAGCACAGGTTTTGGAGATGCATGTGACGTTCTTTGCAATCAGGCTTGCATCATTAAAATCACTTCCCCCCCACTTAAAAAAAGTCCCCACTGCACTTCTGCTTACTATCAGAGCCGCATGTTAAGTGTTGTAATGCCGTGTCCTCCAACACAGGTGCAGAGTTATTCTGGAATATTACTCCAGCAGCTGCTATTCTGTAGCATTCGAAACAAGCCCTACATAGCAATTTGATAAATACTGTGCCTTTATCAATGTCAACAACACTGGGGGAGCAGCAGTGTGAAAAATCTCTCAACACCGGTGAAAATCTGTTTCACTAACCCAAAGGCTTAGTGTATTCTATTCCACACGTTCAAAAGTAGTGTGCCAGCACATAACGTTCTCCCATCAAAACGGCACCATGTCCACTTCCTTCATCTGACAGCTGTCACTAGGTGCGAAATGCAGTGATGGAAGAAAATGTTCCAATCCGTCGGCTCCGTAGTGCTGTTCTCGCCCTGTTGCCGTCCACAAGTTGTTTCCCGGAGGGACTATGAAATGGTGTTTCTGAACACAGCATATCAAATGGATTGTTGATAAACGTGTGTATGTGTGTGTTTTCCTTATAACATGACAAGAAAAGAGATGGATTGAGATTGTAAACAAACAAAAAAAAATCCAGTGGTTGACGACCGATCCCAGCTCCTCTACCGGTAATAGGGACCATGGCATAATTGACATTGATTGAGCTAATGTTCTGCTCAAATGGAGGCAACTTGTAGCATCAGGTGATGTACCGGCCATGTGTAATTATTTGGCCACAATGAAAGAGGGAGAGAGAGAGAGATAGAGAGAGATAGAACGAGATGCTGTAATGGAACAAGAAGTAATTGTGTTTTAGCAGTCATCAACATTTTAATATTAGGTTTGAAAATTGATTATGTCCACCCACCTACCCCCACCCACCCACCCACACACACACACACACACACACACACACACACACACACACACACACACACACACACACACCACCCATCCCACCATTTCCTCTGGCTGCAAGGTGCCACACTGAGCCCCATGTCTGGTTGGGCAGCCCATGGCCTTAATTTGTGATGGAGTATTAGTCAGTGTAGTAGTATTGTTCATTTCAAAGCGAGAGGCTGCATCAATGAATTCAATGTCATTGTCTATGGCCCAGTCTCTAAGAGCAATAAGTGTGGTATTACGCAAAGAAGTCTCAAAGCACAAAGTTAATATACAAAGCCAAAGTGTACAACAATGCAACATGGTGCTTGGTGCATTGCGCACACTTCTAGTACAGTTTGACCTTGAGAATTACAGTCCTGCTGGGATCCTATTTGCCAAACTACACTGTGCCCAACCACCTGCTCAAGCACCAAGCCCAAAAAGTCCTGTGAAGCCCTGAAAGCTGTCTCTCTCTCTCTCTCTCTCTATCTGTCTCTAGAGGGTCCAGGTGGCCCAAGTGACCAGCAGACAGATCTCTTTAATCTCCCTCATGGGGTCATGGAGAGGTCGCTGAAATGGGGGTTGGGGAGTGGGTTGGGTTGTTTGCCATAGGGGTTTGGGTTGGGACAGGCCTGGAAAAGAGTTGCTAGCGGAGGTGGTGGGCCTATCGTCCGGTGAACATTGTCCAAACGTCCTTCCCGCCGGCGCGTGGCGACTCTTTTTTCCATTGGCAAAGTGACCCAGAAATGACAAACTGTGTGGCAGGAGGGCCCACAAAGCGTCCAGTGAACAGGCAGAATCTGCACACACACACACACACACACACACGTCCCTGTGTCAGCCTCTCCCTTCCAACCTCTCCTCTCTCCAAGGGCCACTGCCCAAAGTTCTGCTCCGGAAAGGACGCTCCGCCAAAACATATTCATCTTCGGTGGACAGTGGGATTAATCTCGGTGCCATCGAGAAGCACTAGTCACAGTCCCTGCACCCTGAATCAGTACACTGCATATATCTGCAAATGGAGAGACATGGGAGTAAGTACTGGATGGAAGGCAACTATGGAAGTGTGTTTAGTGTGCAACAAAAGAGCAAAGCAAGACGAAGTGTGAGAGACTTGTTCATAACGGAAAGGCACGTGTCCCATCCTTTGTCTAAAGTTGTCAAAGTTACGGATGAAGAAAAGAGTTTTATGCGTTTTTAATAAGTCTCACAGAGAATGATTGATGAGCGTGATCCCCGGGGAGATGACAGTTTAGGCACACACACATGCACACACACACACACACACACAGAAACGATGTGATGTGTCAGATCTGTGCAAGGACGAGTGTTTCTGCTGTCATCCGATCCCGTCTCCCCTCCCGTCTGCAAATCAATGCTTTTGGGAGAGGAGCGCGTCGGCTAACAGGATTAGCTAACCGCAGCAGAACAACAAAACAGCATAATTAACAAACTGTCACCGCTGTGACATTTAAGAACAGCACCAATCAGCTAACAGATAGCTTAGACTCAGGTGATTACGGCAGAAGATGGCTCAATTAGGGGGAATTGTGTGTCTCAGGATATGAACCAACATGCTGCAGGCGTAAACAGAGACCCACACACATTTTCACAGAATGATTACTCCGCTGTTTTGTAGCATACAAAAGCCACTAAATTGATTGATCAACAACACATGCACATACACTATGTGTAATTGGTAAATTATCATTTAACATGCTGTAAATGTAGATGGGTTTTGAGGAAATCTCCAAAGTGTAATTTCTTTATTTATTTATTTCTTATTTATTTATTTATTTATTTTATTTTAAACAATCGTCATTGTCCTGTTATATGAAAGTGGTTTAGAGTCTTTAGTGGCTTTGTCCAACAGCACATGCAGTAATATATGGAGATGGAGATGACTATGCTATTGGTCTGTTGTGTGCAGTAATATAACACATAAACACAACACATTAAACGTATGTGTTAAGTTGTATGGTACGAGTGGTATAAACGTTAACTGGCACTCAGTAATTTAATTCAATCCAGTCCTTGTGTGTGTGTGTGCGTGTGTGTGTGTGTGTGTGTGTGTGAATTGAGCTCTTAATTCCCATCCATCATGGCGGCAGGGTCCCAGCTGGCCTGTTTGAGGAGTGATGGGAAGAGAGTCGCAGGCTGGCGTCTGCCCGTTGTGCCAGCCCCCGCCCCCGCCCGCCCCACTCCGCCTCGCCTCGTTATTCAGCGCCAGGCAGCATCGGCATCAGTAGCGTTGTGTCACTTCCCCCTTCGGGCCAGACGCAGAGCTCAGGCAGGCACAGAATGATGAGGCCATTGTTTTGTCGATTCAGAACCGTTCTCAACGGGCCCTCGGCCTGCATGTGACTTTTTTCTTCTTTTTTTTTTTTTCTCCTTCTCTGTCTTCTTGTCTTTTAGCCCAGTTTTCGTTTCCATGGGATGCTTACCAATGAAGTTTAGGCTCAGGGAATTTCTGTCTCTCAGTCTGTTTTTATTAGATCTGTTTTTGTTCAGAAGGCACTCATTTTTTCTCCACTCTGCCTTCAACTGTTTCTTGTTTGTCAAACTGATGGAAAGCATGATGTCACATGACACCACATTTCAGCTGTGTGTATACGTATGTGTGTGTTTGCATGTGTTGAGCTGTGTTTACACATGTATGTGTCTTTGTTTCCACTTTTGTATGTACACGAGTGTGTGGGCGTGCTTGTGCATGTGAGTGTGTGTGTGTGTGTTTGTTGGTGTGTGTGCACATGCATGTGTGGCGGTGTGTGTTGTGTTAAAGGTGATGGCTGGAGGTCTGCATCTTTGTGTTGTATTATACAATTGATGTTGTATTTACATTTCCATAATTACAGTACAGTCATTAGCCACAAGACCTGATGGGAAACATGACATTCCCATGATGTGTATGTGATAGCAAATTAACAGAGACCGGGAAATGAGGTCGCCGTGATCCTGTGAAGTGGAAATGTCGCTGTGGGTGTTACATCTGCCTGCCCTTTTCCGCTCATTCTATAGTGGGTAGCTCATGCTCCCGGTCTGTCTGCATGACGTCTGCACGGTATATAAAGCAGAGGAGCAGAGAGAGGGGGTGACGTGGATGGAAGAAGAGAATAGACACAGTGAGATGAAAGAAAAGAAATGATGGTAAAAAAAGAGGAGAGAAGAGTAGAGGGAGAAGCAGTGAGACATAGTGAGTTTTAGAGGACCACTGTGGAGGGCTAAGGCACTTCTTCATTATGTTCTTACACACGCAAACATACATATGCAGGCACACACACACACACAATATCCCAATATCCCATCATAACCACACTTATATGGTATCTCTTTCTTTCTTCCTCTCTCTCTCTCTCTCTCTCTCTCTCTCTCTTTCTCTCTTTCTCTCCCTCATCTTCCATGGTCATGACTGCCTTGTCAGACTTGTCTCCTCTACAGCTGCTGAACCCCTCACACAGACCCTCCCCCGCCCACCCACCCAATCCTTCACAGAGAGCCAGTGAACGGGCAGGCAGGCAGGCAGGCAGGCCAGGCCAGGCCAGGGATGTCTGCTCTGCAGGAATGTTTAAAAAGCATGCCCGGGCGTGTTGATTGGCTGTGCAGTCATTCCCTACAATCAGCTCTAGTGATGTCTGCCATTGTGACATGGTTGCGGCCAGAGAGAGATCTGAGTGAGGGAGAGAGAGAGAGAGAGAAAGAAAGAGAGGGAGAGAGGGATGGAGAAAAAAGAAAGAGAGAGCCAATGGCCCGTTTTAATGAACAGATAGCTGGGCTGGGAGATAAGAGAAGGGGGGTTTATCAGCAGAGAAACACATGTGGATGGAACAGGGACTCAGGGAGCAGAAAAGAGAGGTGGGGGTGGGGATTGATGGGGGGGGGGGGGGGATTGGTGAACACCACATGCCCACCTCCTCTTTCCCTGGCGACCTCTACCTAAAGGTCACTATGGTGAACTGTTCAGGTGTATGGTTCGCCTGTTGCATGTGTTTTTTTTTTACTATACCAGTCCCTCTCTTTCTCTCTCTCTCTCTCTCTCTCTCTCTCTCTCTCTCTCCCTCCCTCTCTCTTTCTCTGTCTGCCTCTGTTCATCTGTCTCTGAGGGTGTTTTGTCTTTTCCTGTCGATTTTCCCCTTCAGTCTATCTCTCTGTCTTTTATCCGCTATCATTTGCTCTCTTATTTGATCTCTTTTTTTGTGCATCTATTTGTGTGTGTGTTTCTGTGTGTGTGTGTGTGTGTGTGTGTGTGTGTGTGTGTGTGTGTGTGTGTGTGTGTGTGTGTTTGTTTGTTCGTCTGTGTTTGTGTGCCTGTGTGAGTGTGTATGTGTGTGCCTCTCAGGTGCTGTGGTTATGTCTCTCCCTCTCTCTCTCTCTAACTCTCTAACTTTCTCTTTCTCTCTCTTTCCCCCTCTCTCTCTCTGTCATTAAATCATTAAATCCCCCCTCTGCCCATGAAGTCTGGCTCTGTGTTCTGGCAGGTAGCTGGGAGTGTTGCTATGAGTGTTGTAGAGGAGTACCGCTGAGGCAGAAGTGATGCCACCACAGCTGCCTCCTGCACTCTGCTACTGCTACACATACACACACACACACACACACACACACACACTTCTGAGCACTGCATGTGAGCATGAGGATCTGGGTATATGTGTGTGTGTGTGTGTGTGTGTGTGTGTGTGTGTTTGAGACAGAGAAATATATATAGAGAGACATACGCACTTAACCACATTTACACAAAAAACAGGAGCGCGCACAAACACACTGCAGTGCCAGTGCCCTGTAGTCAAACTCACTAAGCCGTGAAGAATTAAAACACAAAGAAAGTGAGGACGTGTGGAGAGATAGAATCACACACTCACACAGACACACATTAGGTACTCACACAAAATCTCTCCAGTGGTCTCTCTCTCTGTGAATCTCTCTTAATCGCTCTGCCTTGCTCTCCTTCTGACTCACTCTACACACACACACACACACACACACACACACACACAAACAATATGCTTGCTGTGGTTTAAGTCAGCATCTGTCATAGCTCTGCCTTGCTGACAAACCGTGTTTGTGCTGTGTTCATAGGCTGACCTGGATGCCTGACGTGCTGCTGCAGTCACTGGCAGCCAGTGAGAGAGAGAGAGAGAGAAAGAGAAAAAAAAAGAAAAAGAGAAAGAGATAAGGGAGAGATAAAGAGAGAGGGGAGCTAGAGAGGAGAAGGGGCTTAACAAAAAGGCCCTTTCTTCGACTCATGTTAAGAAATATAAAACAGAAGCAGAGGTAGAGCCGTGTGTGTTTGTGTGGGGTGGGTGAGTGGGGGGGGTTCTGTCAGGAGACCAGTCGGGAGAGGAACAGCAGGATTAGCCTCAAGCTGCCAATTTAGGAGCACCGTGCCGATTTGAAAGAAAAAAGCGAGAGAGAAAGAGGGAGAGTTACGCCAATAAATATCCATCTCAGCAGCTTCTTGCTCTGGAGGGTCGTTTCAAACGCTGGTGGCTTTTTGTCTCTCTTCTCTTTAACTACGTGAAGCCGCTTGATCAAACAGCATTAGCCTCGTCCCTTAGAAGCCTCGTGCCAGTGCCACCAGGGTCAATGTCTGTTGCCACACAGTGGCAATTGTTTGGCTGTCACCACGGCGACTTTCACCGCCAAAGCCCCCACAACACAAGCGGTGAAATGTCACGGTGGTGTCTACAGTGGCAGTGGTGGAGTTTTAGCTCTGACACGGAGGAGGGGATTCACAGCAGGCTCCTTTCTTAATGTTTTTAAAATGATACAGTGGGTAGCCATGAATTGCTGCCCTTGAGCATGAGTGCAGAGGTGATTCACATCATGAGCTTGAACAACTCGTTATAATCAACACCGGATGCCATTCACTGCAGGTGTTACTTAAACTACAGTATCAGCACCACAGCAGCAGTGAGCTGTTTCAGCATCAGTTTCAGCACATTGCCCCTGGTACATTAGGCTAAAGGCTCCCCCCATTAAAGCGAGAGTTGTATAAAGAACACCATGCTAATTGGTATTGTAGATCAGCACTTTCATACCATAGACTGAATCTTACAATTAGTGGAAGTTTATGCAATTTAGGATCCTACTTTACTCATTAACTGCTTAGGGTTGCATTGTACTTAATAATGTGTTGCCTGGTATTGCTAACTACATTTTCAAGTTTCACTGGATTGTTTTCCAGTCCACTCAAGCAAGAACTAATTTGACAAAAAATAGGAAAATTGTAAAAAAAAAGAAAAAAAGGTGTGTAAAAAATCATTCACCTCTTCTTCTCATTCACCCACTCACAATGTTAGTGCCATAGTAACTTCCAACTCTGTTTTAATGTTCCACAGATCCTTGGTGAGGTCGGAGCCTACCCACGCCATCACCTGCTGCCACGGGTCATCATGTTCCCACGACGACGCTCTCCAATCTCCCTGCGTCGTCAGAAGAGAGACTGGGTCATCCCGCCCATCAACGTGCCAGAGAATTCTAGAGGACCCTTTCCACAGATGCTTGTCAGAGTAAGTGTCAGTTAAAACAGCCAATCAGACTTCCTCCGCCAAACTTTGATTACATGACACAGATACCTCACCCTTTAAACCTAAAGGCTGACACCCACAGAGCATGTATCATCAGATGCGGGTTATGGAATGCTTCTAACATTCTGATATTTCTCTTCACAGTGCTGCCATCAAAACATAGCAAAATTACACAATTTAGCACTATTTTAAGACATAACAATGACAGAAACCCATCGTTTTCATGCTATTTAGATTGACAATGGCCTTCAGAATGTTACTGTGCAATTAATTAGCTGTTTTTGTCAGCCAAATATGAGCTAGAATATTACATTAGTCACCTTTGTTTACCAATGGTAACAGTTGCTAAGGGAAGAATAGTCTTGTTTTTAACCAACTGTATTATTAACTGTGGTCCAAATGGTCGGAAATAGCACATACACAGGCACATACACATGAATTTGACAGAAAACCAAGCCATTTCTATGGGCTTGATATGGCAGACATGCGGTAGACGTGTGGCAGACGTGCGGCAGACGTTTCTAGTGGGCTTTGCTCTGTTAAAATGATGGAGTCCTAATTTTTTTGTCGCGCCACAGACGCATCTAGCGAGCGTCAGCCTTTACCCGGTTAGAGTGCTCCTTGCTGTGTGCTCTAATCAGTCAAGACGTTTCAGCATCATCTGTACACTAAGTAGCACATTACTGACTATATAAGCAAAAAGAATCAGTAGTTGGCAAGTTTACAGTGGTGCCACCAAGGCTCTAGGTGAAGTATGCTCAGTGTTTTTTATGGAGACAGATAGCAAGTCACCTTTATCTCTGTAGTCTTGTTTTGAAATGTCAAGGCTGTGACACTTCCAATGAAATGTACCCATCTTTGTGTTGCCTAACTCCTTGTGCAAGGCAGCTACACTGATAATGATGATAACATGAAGAGCTATGATTAGGACTACGGTTACTGTTATATGGAAGGCCTCTCTCATATCACACATCAACAATTACCAAAATACTTTTTACTTAATGGTGTAATTAAGTTTTGAAAATGAGATGTTACACTTCTCAACCCAGCCTCTTTTGAAGGCCAGACTTGTCTTTAGCAAAAAGAACTTGCTGAAGAGAGCTGGCCATGACTGCTGTCCTCAGAAGTCATATCAGCAGTCAAGTGGTTTTAAACTACTGAGGAAGAAGAGGCCAGTTTGGAGGACTACCACTGCTCTCAGACTCTCAGATTTCCCACAAGGCCACTCTGTCTGTCCACTTGTGTTATCATCATCATCTTGGTGATATTTTCTTTCTTTGTCTCTCTCTCTCATTTTCTCTCTCATTCTTTCTCTCTCCATCTCTATCAATCTGTCTCATTTTTAATGCATACTGTATGTCTGAGTATAGCATACTGTATGTCTGAACATAGTATTTGTATACTATATGCATGTGCTATATAGTTTTACACAGAACACATCAACACCAAAGATAACTATAACAGCTGGATGCAGCATAATATATCAGACTGTGTGTGTGTGTGTGTCTGTGTGTGTGTGTGTTTAAACAAACACAAAACACACATGCACCTATTGACCAACTCTACTATACTATACCCCCACTACACATACAGAGAAAACATCCACATCCTGTATGTTAGCTGATAGCTATCATCTCATATCCATGGCTTAGCATTATGCAACTTTGTATGAGCACAGTATCAGACAGTACCTCACAGCAGCCTGGCCTCTCTGTAGTCTCCCCTTCCTGTCAACTCTGTAGCCATGGCCGTATCGTAGCTTAGTGCTCCGCAGGCTTTGCCTCATCCTCTAGTGCACTTTTGAGTGGTGTTATCCTGTGCGCTCAGACGTCCGCCTCGCCTGCGTCTGTCTGTCGACTCTCTCTCTCTCTCTCTCTCTCTCTCTTGCTTTCCCTCTGTGTCTTATCAGACCCACCCACCATTCAGGCCGTGCTCGGCATCATCCCGGCCTTCTCAGCGCCCAGCCGACCCGCTTGCTCACGCCGATTTGTACGGCAAAAGATTACACCCACGGGGATTACCGAAATCGCCTTTCGGAGGTGGCAGAGGTGGTGGAGGGTGTGAGGATGTGAGGTTGGGGGGGGTAGGGGGGTAGCGGTGAGGAGAGGGTAGGCCCACACACGTGTGCACACAAACACACAAACGCACACACAGACACACACTCACACACACACACACACACACAGACACAGACACACACACACACTCCTGTGAAGTAGTGTCCTGGGCCTGGACAGAAGTGAAGAGGCCAGAAATCAGGACTGTGGCCCAGACTAAAAGCTTTTGTGTTTAACTGACCAGTAAGAGCCACTGAGTGCCTGTCTGTCTGGTCTGTGTCTGCTTTTCTGTCTGTGTTTCACTGTGAATGGTTGGGTGTGTGTTTGTGTGTATGTATGTGCATGCGTGTGTGTGTATGTGTGTATGTGTATGTGTATGTGTATGTGTATGTGTGTGTGTGTGTGTGTGTGTCTCACTGAATATGTAAGTGAGTAGTAATTTAGAGGAAGGATATGTTAATCGTATGCATGTATATGAGCTGAATACTCTATAGAAAAAGTCTTGGTGAGTTTCTATCTTCCTGTTCCTGTCTTCTCAAGAAATGTGTGTGTGTGTGCGTGTGTGTGTGTGTGTGTGTGTGTGTGTGTGTGTGTGTGTGTGTGTAGTGCCTCTAATAAGGCCCACACTTGCGCCTCCCCCTCCGACAGTGAAGACAGCCCAGTAACCCCCCGTTCCTTATCTGTCATGTCTCGGAGATGGCCGGAGGCAACCTCTGTAACCTGTGTCTCTAAAGCGACCCTCTCCCCCACCACCCACCACCCTCCCCCACCCCCTCTCTTCCCCTCTCTTCTGACTCCTTCTCTGACAGCTCACCACTGCTGAAAGCTTGTCACGTTTGTCCTCATCCTCGTACCCCTGGTGGTCATAGAGAAGGGCGGCTTTTAGAATCCCTTTTCATTTGTTTTTTTTTTTCCTCTACTACTTCCTTTCACCGTCTGCATGAAAGCAATATTTCCTCCATAACCCACATCTCCAGTGCATAATGAACACTCTTAGTATGCAGCATAAAGTCTGAATAATTAACTATTTATCATGAGTGAGGAATTACTCATACTAATTACTACTGATAATAAAGGGATTTAAAGGATAGAAAATGATTAATACTAAAGGGGACTCATTTAAATCCGTATTTAAAAATGAAATCCTTGAAGGAAACTGAATTTGCATTGCATTGTCGTTGAGGCAGACGTTGTTAGCGAGAGCGATTCTCTGCGAGCGTGTGTAAAAAAAGCTGTGCGTTTCTCGTCTGGCTGTGTGTTCTGAAGCCATCTGCACAGCCAGACGAGACAGGCAAAGGCCAGTGGTGTTAAATATAGCAGTGTTTTGCTGTGTATTATCTCTGTGGAGCGTGTCAGCCTTAACATACCACAGACGCTCAGATCGGTTGTCTTCAATCCTGGTTTGGAGCCACAATGAGCATTAAAGAGAGGAAAGCTGTTTACGGTTGAGTCCTCAGAAGACTTCCTAAACTTCACTATTTGAAGCCCCACTGCCAACACTATGCATCTGATCAGAGAAAAGTCACAGAAAAATACATACACATGAATACACACACACACACACACACGCAAACACAAACACACACACACACACTCACACACACAGTCTATGAGACATTACTGTCTGGTTGTTAGAGTTGCTTTGAGGGACTAAAGCGCTTTGGTCAACAACTGTAGCATTCAGCAGAGGGAGACCTAAAGTACATCTCTTCTTGTTTGCCCTTTTATTTACCCCCAATTACCCACTCAATGGAATTCCAATAAACTCCCCCAATCTTCAGCCTCAGCACAGCACACACACACACACACACACACACTCTCTCTCTCTCTCTCTCTCTCTCTCTCTCTCTCTGTGTCCTTCTCTCTATCAAACAAACAAACAAACATTTGACAAGAAAGAATGTGACCATGGCATTTCTCTGCGATTTTTTTTTCTAGTCTAATTTCACCTCTTGTCTGATGTTGTTATTGTTGTTGTTGTAGCCGTTGCTGTTGTTGTCTGTGCCCATGTGTTTGTTGTGCTTGTTGCTAATGATCTGAAATTACACCCCTCAGCAGTGTCATGAGCAACTCTCACTCTCCCTCTCAGCCTACTGAATATCAGCTATCTGCTGCATCATTTCTCCAACTCTCTTCTCTTTCTCCCATTTCTCTTCCTGTCTCTTTCAATCTTCTCATCTCTACCCTTCCTCTTCTTTGTCTCTGTTCTCTCCATCACCTTCTCTTACTTTTTTCTTTATTCCCCTCTCCCTCATTTCACTCATTTTTTGCATTTTCAACAGAGGCTTGTCTCACGTAACTAGAGTAATCTTATTTGATCTGAGAGAAGAACTGATTTCTCCACCATCACTGTGCATGTAGTGGCTAATGGGTTAGCCGCTATAAAACTTGAGCTGCCACTGGAGGCCAGAGAGTCCAAAATGGGGTCTTTCTCTGCTCGTTGTGAACAGTGTAGACAGGCACAAAAGACCTATTTAAAGAGTGAGGAAATGTTTCAGTGCTCATGTTTGTTCATTGAAAGCTTCATATTAATTTATGCAGTACCATTTCCAAATCCCTCCACCAACACACCACCACGTTCCACATGAGTTGGAACAAATGCCACACATTGAATAATGCCTCAGAGCTAAACAGGAGGGTGCTTCAGTTCAGCTGTGTGTTGAGGAGAATGAAAGAAACATAGAGAGAAAGGTGGATAATACTGCATGTCTGTGAGAAAAGAAACACTGAGAGAGAGACAGGACAGGCAAGCTGATAGAGGGACAAAGAGAGGATCGAAACATGAGGGATACAGAATATTGGGTGAGGAAGGGAGGAAGAGAGAGGGAGAGAGTGAGGGAGTGATAGAAGAAGCAATGGGGAGGGAGGGAAGAGAGCAGTGGTAACACTGAGATGTGGAGAGAGAGGAATGGGAAGGTGGAGAAAGAGATGAGGGGCAGAAAAGATAGATGCAGAGAGGAGGAGAATAAGATGGAGAAGGAGGAGGATGAAATGAAAAAAAGTACTAAAATTAAAACTGAAGAGGAGGAGAGAAGGAAGAGGGATATGAAGTGATGCTGAGATAGAGAGACAAAAGAAGAGGGGGAAAGATGGAGAGAGAGAGAGAGAGGTGGGGTGGATGAGTTGAAGAGAAGCCATCTAAGGCTGTGGAGTGTGTCTCAGAGGTGAAAGGCAGAGCATTAGTTTCAGGCCATTTGTGACAGGCTCATCTCCACTGTCTTTATGCCTCCCTCGCTCTCTCTCTCCATCCCTCGCTCCCTTCCTCTGGCTACAAAAGCTGGGTCCAATGAGCCACATCTGATGGAGGGAATGAGGAACTGGGAAAGAACGAGAGCCTCCATCTCCATTGACACACTCCTCCCTCAATGCTATTCTACGATCACTCTCAGGACAGAAAGAGAGAAAGAGAGTGAAGAAAAAGAAAAGGATAGAGATGTAAGGAGGGTGAATGACAAAGTTAGATGAAGGGGGAAGGAGGGATGGATGGAAAAAATTGCACAGAGTGAGCAGAGAAGTAAAGAAGGTATAAGGGAATAATTATAAGGAAATGAGTCAGACATGAGAAATGATATAGCACTTAAAAGGATAGAACAAGCAGCTTTGTGTGTGTGCATGGTTGTGTGTGTGTGTGTGTGTGTGTGTGCGCGTGTGTGTGAGTGCGCGTGTGTGTGTGCGTGCGTGTGTGCATGCGTGCGTGCATGTGTGTGTGTGTGCGGGTGCGTGTGTGTGCGGGTGCGTGTGTGTATGCGTGTGTGTGTGTGCGTGTGCGTGTGTGTGCATGTGTGTGTGTGAGAGAGAGAGAGAGAGAGAGAGAGACAGAGAGAGAGAGAGAGAGACTTAGAATGATTTCGATTGAAGTCATAATATCTGAAGGCAAACACACCCACACTTTTGGAGAGATGAAGCTATAATCTAAGCAGAGTGTGGAGCGTGATTACATTTCGTCCCACCTCAAGGAAGCTCTCGGAGAGGCAGGAAGAGACACTAATCCCATGTGACTCAATCCAGCCGACCAAAAAGGGAAAAGCAACCATGCGAGAACAATACCCGCCGACAGAACACACAGGCAGGTATGATGAGGCACTGATCCATCCCAGGCATCTTGACTCCGCCAGAGGGGGGAGAAAGAAAGTAAGTTTTTGAATTGTGAGGCTCACAGGGTTTGTTCGTTGTCTCGTCCATGATAATATCCACTTAAAGCATTGTGAGCGTGCCCTTCTTTGAAGAGCCCATGACGCAGGAGCATGTTGTGTGTGTGTGTGTGTGTGTGTGTGTGTGTGTGTGTGTGTGTGTGTGTGTGTCTGTGTGTTCTCAAGGGTATACACCAGCAATTGCTAGTCTACCAGTTCATTCATGTACAGGCACTGATTAGCACTGACAAGCTTGAATAATATCAGTTTAGTTTGTTCATCTTGGATGCAATAAAGCTTGGGTTTAACTCATTTCTAACTCATTGTGTGTGTGTGTGTGTGTGTGTGTGTGTGTGTGTGTGTAATAGATGAACGTGTATTTTGATGTGTGTGTGTGTGATGCACTCTGCCACATTGCTACACTGTGCAGTGACCTGCGGAGTGTGCGTTTTATTTTCCGTCAAGTTGAATTAGTGAGTGGCACTTCCCATTAGAGTGGAGAGGGCCGCGTGTGATGATTGACACAGGGCACTGACCCTGGATAAATGGCTGCCGCTCCGCCAAACCCATCTGTGCACCCACACACACACACACACACACACACACAAACACACCATGTTCCCCACACCCTCTCCCCCTAACCCCTGAATCCCTGCAGGCTGTTCCAGGAAGGCCCCACATGCATGTCCATCTGTAGCCACCTCACCTCTCTCTCCTTTTCGCTACTCCCCAGTTTCTCTCTTCATCAAACTCCCCACTTTTCGTACTGGACGCTCTCTCTTTCTCTCTCTCTTTCTCTCTCTCTCTCTCTCTCTCTCTCTCTCTCTCTCTCTCCCCCTTTCACCTTATCTCCTACTGTCTTTTCTACTCTTGTCCATTAGTTCTTGTTTTCTCCTCCCTCTCCCTCTATATCCCTCTCTTTTCCACTCTCTCTCTCTCTCTCGCTCTCTCCATTTCTGATGTCCCTCCTTATTTTCTTTCCCACTCTATCTAACATTATGTTCCTTCCCCTCTCTTCCTTATGCTGCTCTCTGTTTCATTGTCATTCTTTCTTCATCTCTCTCTTTTTTCTCTCCTCCTCAAATCTCTCTCTCTCTCTCTCTGTCGCTCCCTCGTTCTCTCTGTGGGGTGCTAAACAG